>JAKTXF010000009.1:0-412747 GCA_030561465.1 Suhomyces kunorum | reverse complement strand
GGGGGGGGGGGGGGGGGGGGGGGGGTGTTGTTAGAGGTAGCGAGGGCATTAGCGGGGAGTAGGGAGGAGTAGGGGGAAAATGGTCGGAGAGTGGTGGTGGAGTCGCGGTGAGAATTGGAGAGAGACGCGGTATGATGGCGGTACGATGGCGGTACGATGGCGGTACGAGAGAGATCGATCAGACGACGGTATTGGCGATGTGTGTGGAATCCGCTATGGTCTGGTGCGGTCGTAGAGTGGACTGGGGAGATGTGCATAGACTGATGGTCCAATGCCTGTTGGGTGGAAGGTCTGCATCCACGGTAGCGCTTCATAGCATTGATTATCGCATTTGTTCCCTGTCTCACGGTAGGATTTCTACGAACCAGTCTCGCGCTAGTATGGGTTTAGAGTTTGTCCTGGCGCTAGAATCCAGTCGCGGTAGAATTTAGTCCCATCCACCATCTCATACCATACCCCCACATTCCCTCAACCCCGTCTCTCCCGATTGCACCTTCTCTAGTTCTCGCCGTAGAGTTCCGCGGTATTCGTTCCATTAATCTTCTCGCGGCATTTCTAGCGGCACTGGCGGCAGGCACAGTTCTCGCGGTAGCATTTGTAGTCACCACTCACGCGGTAGCATACAGTCGCGTCCCAGGTCTCACCTCCAATACCATACCACCGCATTCCACCCCACCCCATCTCATTCCATCCCATTCCTTCTCTCTCTCCCGATCCTCCCGATTCCACCCATTCCATCCCATCGTATTCATCCATACCACCCATCTCATTCCACCTCCCTTCCTCTCCAATTCAGACTGTTCCTCTTACCCTCCTCCCTTCTATTTCCTGATCCAGGCACGCCGTTCGTTTCACCGTCTATACTCGTCTCGTTAGTCCTGTTATTCCAGTCCCGTCTCTTCCACACCATGAGGGCCGTTCTTCCCAAGTTCCGAAGCATCCACCACCTCCTGACCCTCCTTGTGTTGGCATGGGTGGCTCTCTTCGCCTACCACGAACGCATGGCCCCAGCCCGTGCTGCCCGCCACTGCCAGTGGCCTGCTTACATCGACAACGCCACCAACGTACTCTTGGTGGCAGACCCGCAACTCATCGATAACCACACCTATCCCGGGCGGCCTGGGCCGCTTTTGGCGCTCTCCCAACACACGGTGGACGCCTATCTCAAGCGCAACTACCGCAGCATGGTCACTACCTTGAATCCAGACTATATCATGTTCTTGGGCGACTATCTTGATAATGCCCGTGACGCTAGTGACGCCTACTACGCCCGCGAATGGCGCCGTTTCCACCGCATCTTCCGCGACCCCTACCGCTACGCGCAGGGAGAAACACTTCTCCTCAACACCCCAGGAAACCACGACATTGGGTTCGGCGACGGCGTCAACCCCACGGCAAGACAGCGCTTCGCTGCCACTTTTGGCGCCCCCAACACCGCCACCACCATCAACGGCGTAGAATTCGTGTCGCTCGACGCGTTGTCATACTCTGCTGATAACGAGGACATCAACGCTGCTTCTCGCGCGTTTGTGGACAAGTTCCTGCCCCAAAAACCCTCCCCCAGAGTGTTGTTGTCGCATGTGCCGTTGTACCGCGATCCCGCTACAAATTGCGGCCCCTTGCGCGAATCCGCCTATTTGGATGTCAACGGCCGCGGGTACCAGTACCAAAACACGGTGGCAGAACCGTTATCGCACCATCTTCTCGCGACCCTCCAGCCCGATCTCATTTTCTCGGGCGACGACCACGACTACTGCGACGTGGTGCATCCTCGCAGTGACGGCCATGCCGCACGCGAAATTACCGTGAAATCCATCAGTATGGCCATGGGAATCCGCCATCCCGCAGTACAATTGCTTTCGTTCAACGCCAGCTCCACCTTCAACTACGACACCCGTCTCTGCTACTTGCAAACGCCCTATATTGGCGTGGCGTGCTACGCCGCCATGGCAGTAGTTTCAGGAGTGTTGGTGCTCGTATGGAACATCAAGCAGAAGTCGCCTCGCTACACTTATCTGCTGGTTCTCCCCATGTCAGAAGAACATCGTCCTTCGGCCAACGCACGCAAAATCACCAATTTCCTCAAGGAACAGGACCAATTGGATACCGGGGCCGGCTCCGAAACAAGGTCGCCCTCGTCGTACTACTTGTACCTGTCGAATTACTATGATGGAGGAGAAAAGACAAAATCCCGGTGGAAAACGGCATATGCCGCGGCAGAACGGCGCGTGGTGGTGTTCTTCCGCAAATGGAACCTCGTGCCGTTTCTCCGGCATGCTCTGGTATTGACAGCCACCGTGGTGGCCATCTATTATCTCGGATTCAGCCTCACTAACTAATGAGACTGAGAAAATTGGTTTAATGAGAATTATTCGTTGAAGTTCAAGATTAGGTTCAAGATCAGGTTCATCAGGTTCATCAGGTTCATCAGGTTCATCCCGGGGTTTTTCTGAAGAGTGTGATAATCATGCATTGATTGGAGTACTGAATTGTGTCTTGCTGCCAGAGTGAATCTCTGGGTGCAACACTGATTCTGATATTAGGGCACGTGACCGATGCCTAGCTTCCCATCAAGAGGAAAAACAGGTAACAAAAGTTCTCCATCTGAAGGGGTCATCGGCAGCAAATCGGCTCTATTCAGAGAATGGAATGCCAATGCCTACTGTCAGTGCCATCTGCAGACACTGGAGAGTTTTGGATGTTAGGTAGTGAATGAGTGCCATTTCCTACTATTAGAGGAGATGTTGATAGCCAGGCACGTGACTCAACTACCTCCAGAATGAAATCTCGGGAAGGAACTACTTCAAAGCGTTTGAGCTATTCAGGCAATATCATTGGAATGCGATATTACTTCACCGTCCGAGATACCATACTCCGGTGCCCGACTAGAATACTTGCTCAGGGACCGAGTTCTCAGGCTACAGCAGATCTAGAAATCGGGCAGTGACTTCATAGCTACCATCCTACCACTCGGTCACTGCTATCCACTACTCACTTCTCACTCTCCACACAGCCATTCTCCAGCATGTTACTCCCTACCCTTTCACTTCCTTACTAAACAGCCTACCCTTTCTATCACGTGACCCAACTACCTATTCACCCTCTCACCACCTTAACTCCATTGAATCCCCACGGTAATACACCCGCATACCTACTTCACCGCCTCACAATCCACACAATGCTGACTCCTCCACGTGACAGTATCCACAGAAATATACCCGTTTCACCCACTCCACGTGATCCCAGATGTGTCAATCTTCCTGCGGCTCATGTCCCAAAACGGCTGTTTCAGTTTGTGTGGGTGTCTCCTCCAGCCACCACATATCCAACAAGGGGAAATGCCCATTCCCCCTTATAAACCCCGTCCCTTACATCCGTCCTAGCATCTATTCTTCTTCGTCATGGGATGTACTGCCAGTATGCCGGAGCTGGACGACGAATCCTTCTACCAAGACAAGCAAATCAATGCCCAGATAGAACAGACGTTGCGTATGCGCAAGAAAGACGACAAAAAATTCAAGTTGCTTCTCTTGGGCACAGGTGAGAGTGGAAAATCCACCGTGTTGAAGCAGATGAAGCTTCTTCACAAGGATGGCTTCTCTCACCAGGAACGGGTGCAATATGCCCAGGTAATCTGGTGTGATATCATCGAGTCCATGAAGATCCTCTTGACCCAGGCCAAGCGCTTGGATATCCCCTTGGATAGCAACGACCCCGGAAACCCGCTAGCAAAGTACCAGCACGTCGTGTTGACCGCGGACGTGCTACAATCGGTCAATACCGGAGTTGCAGGAGGAATTGAGTTCTTGACCGACTACGTCATCAAGTACGGCGAGAAAAACCGGTTGCAACGGCGTTTGGATAGTACTGGAACCGCAGATGTGTCGTTTTTGGAGAAGGGCAGCGATGAACAATCAAAAACAAGCTCAGATACCTTGGTCGAACAGGAAATCATGAATATTTACTCCAAGGCACCGACTCCCGTCTCTCATTCTCGGAGAGACATCGCAGAAGCAGTGCATCAGCTCTGGTTGTACGACAAAGGGGTCAGACAATGCTTTGACCAATCTCACGAATTTCAGTTAGAATCGTCCGCTAAGTACTATTTCGAAAACTGTATGAGTTTTGCGGATGCCAACTACATTTGCTCGGACTTGGACATTCTCAACGGTCGTATCAAGACCACGGGAATCACCGAAACAGACTTCCGGATCAATTCGTTCAATTTCAAGGTCCTTGATGCCGGGGGCCAAAGATCAGAACGACGCAAATGGATTCACTGCTTCGAAAATATCACTGCCATTCTCTTTGTCATGGCAGTATCGGAATACGACCAGAAACTATTCGAGGACGAGAGGGTCAACAAAATGCATGAAGCCATCGTTTTATTCGAGGGCCTCTGCAATTTCCGGCTCTTTCAGAACACACCGTTCATTTTGTTTTTGAACAAGATCGACTTGTTTGAGCAGAAGTTGAAAAAATCTCCCATCACGAAATACTTTCCGGACTACAAGGGCAACCCTTACGATGTGGATGAGGCCCTTAATTTTTTCGAGTTCAACCTTCTCAAGCTCAACCGTACCACCAAATCCATCTACGTGCATCGCACCTGTGCCACGGATTCGCAATCCATGAAGTTTGTGATCTCGGCAGTGACGGACATGGTGGTGCAGACCAACCTCAAGAATAGTGGCATAATATAGAGAATACCACAGACGGGTTTGTTAGTATTTGTATCAATATAAATCGAAAAGTAGACCCGATGCAATGATTTACGTTAATATTATTTGTAAACGAGAAACCAGAGAAGCTTTGCTGGTAATTATATAATTTTGCAACTAGCACATAGAATATTAGATTTATTATTAAATTAATTTGACTAGCTCATAACACCAAGATTTTATTTTGAAGAACTAGTACAGCTATTTCTTGGTTTATATGAACATTTTTATGCACGTCGATCCATCTAATCAGTCGCAAAATATCTTTCCTCTCCTACTACAGACCTTCTTAGTATGTATATTAATATAAATATGTATATACGATTCAACTAGTGTATCAGGGTGGAGTTTTTGATTCTTACATGCAATTGTCGGGACGCTTACCATCTCAACATGGCCATCTCGTTTCTAACTCTGTTGTAGTCGAACAAAGCCTCGATCTGGCCAGTACCGGAGATCACAATGTCCTTGTCCCACAAGGCAACTCTAGCCCATTGCTTGACGTCGTTGGTGGTGATGGCGTCGATCTTCTCCAACGCCTCATCCACAGAGGTTCTGTATCCGGCCAACAACACCTTGTTTCCGATGTCGGAGGCAGCGGTGTTGGAAGACGACAAGTGTCTCAACAACTCGGTCTTGGCCGCAGCCTTACCCCGGGCAACCTCGGCGTTGGTGATAGACACAGACAATCTGTTCCACTCCTTCAAGATGAAGTGGACAAAGTCGTCGAGCTGGTCGATGTTTGAGCTCTCGGAGTGGAAGCCCCACAATCCGTTGTCGGAGTATGAGGTGGAGAAGTGGGTGTACTTGTCGACGATGTGGTAGTCCTGGACAATAGAGGCCAACTTGGCGCTGGTGTAGGGGGCGATGGTGGAGTGCAGGTCGAAGTTGCCGAAGATGGCCGAGGCCACCTTAGCCACGTAGTAGGCAGGAGAGGCCACGCTTTCACCGGAAACGGCGATGGAGACGTAGGCCTTAGGCAAGGTGTCATCTCTCATTCTGACTTCAGAGCCCAAGAACGACGCGGGCTTGACCTCGGGCTTGAGGCCCTGGGCAATCTTCAACGAGCTCTCGAGAGCGTCCACCAAGGCGTCGTGGTTGAAGTTACCGGAGGCGGCAATCACTGCGTTGGAAGACACCAAGTGCTTCTCCAACAACCGCACGGAGTCCTCGAGCTGCAAGCCATCAATGGACTCGGAAGTACCCAAGGTGGGCAATCCCAAGGAGTAGCCCTGGAACGCGGAAGCGTTCAAGTGCTCCAACACCTTGGTGGTAGGGTTGGCCTCGACGGCGGCAACCTGGCGCTGCAAGTCGGCCTTGGCGGCGGCAAAGTCCGCCTTGTCCAACACGGCGGAAGGATTGGAAGCAATGGCGGCAATCAACTTGGCAGCCTCGGAGATGTTCTGGTTGGTGGATTGGGCAACAACACCATTGGACTCCTTGGAGTTTTCGGCAGACAACAACACGCCGTTTTGCACACCTGAGCCCAAGATGTTGGTGGTCAAGGCTGCGATACCGTTGCTGTAGGAGTGTTCGGCTCTTGAGCCGGCGCCAAAGTACAAACCCACGGTGGAGGAAGAGGCATTGGGGTTGATTTCCGAAGCCACGGTGACACCGTTGGACAAGGTGGTGTACTTGGTTTGGGCGTTGGCGGTGGAGACGAAACGACGAGACGCGATTTGCTTGACAGCAGAACGAATACCGGATCCACGAATCATGATAGTAGAGTTGTTTAGAAGGGGAGTTAGAATTGAAAATTTATGGTGGTTTTTCTGCGCATTGGCCAATGAGGACTTGGGGAATTACGGGGCCATGTGCAGGAGGGGGTGAAGTGGGCCGGGTAGGCGCGAAAGAGAATAGTGAGGATCCAGTGGAAATAGAGAGAATAGTGAGAGATAGTGTGGTTCAAAATTGAAGGGGCTCGGGGTGGAATAGGAGTGAGGGATAGTGAATCACAATGTAGAGGGAGAGAGTGGGAGATAGTGGGTTATGGTGGTAGGAATGGTGAGGTTCGTGGTGGAAATAGAGAGAGGATTAGTGAGCCTCGCGGTACAATAGTCAACTTCGCGGTGGAATAGTGAGCCTCGCGGCAGAGCTTAGCGCGGGAGATTTGGTGAATTGGTGCTAAATACAGGGGGAAGACTAATGCTACGGGTTGATAGAGGGCAGCATCTCATTACAGAGACATAGATAACATTGGGGGTCACTTTCGGGGCCTCAATGGCCCCAGGGACGGTACTAAAGCCAAATGGCTTATCGTGGATTCATGCTGGAGCCTCGGGAGGAGCTAGTGCAGGAATTGCTTATTACCACGGGACGCCGGTGCGAAAAAATCGCCCTAGCGTGCTGGAAATTGACTGCGAAAAAGTCCACCCTAGGGCTGCTGGGGCGGACAGGACGGACACTATGGGGTCTAGAGTGGTCCAGAGCAAGCAGAGAAGTTGATGCTCGTGCTGCAAGTACTGAGAGGTCACTGTGGATCGCTTTCCATGCGTCTGGCGTTGCTGGGGGCACCACTATAACTCTGTCGCGGTGCGAAACTCGGCACGGCGAGGATTCCACCAGTAATGGCACCAGAAGAGGGTTTCCCTCGCTGGAGCCACCCAAGGGCACTAGCGAAGCAAAGGTGGTGGTGGTGGGAGCAGAAGGAGGTCTTGTGAACAGAATTAGACAGTTGGAAACAGTTTGAGCGGAACAGGGGACGGGAATCTGGGATAAAACCACCTCCAGTGGTTCCAAAGGCTCCAAAGGCTCCAGTTGTGCCAGATCCACTTCTTCAATGGGCGAAGGAACATCTGGAGGGTTTCCCCAGCCTATATGCAACCTTTTCACCCGTTTCTTGAGGGTTTGGCCCAAGGTATGGCCCTGGT
This sequence comes from Suhomyces kunorum, assembly GCA_030561465.1. Classification (NCBI taxonomy): domain Eukaryota; kingdom Fungi; phylum Ascomycota; class Pichiomycetes; order Serinales; family Debaryomycetaceae; genus Suhomyces; species Suhomyces kunorum. The sequence continues at coordinate 405,156 of JAKTXF010000009.1, read as the reverse complement.
TCTCGTGGTAGAGCGAATGCTGATGGCATTCGCAGCCACATCGCAGCATCAGTTCACCTCCGGAAGAATTAGCCAGGAAAGGAGGCGGCAGTTGCAAATCCAATCCAGGACGTGGCGAAGCAATTGAGCCACAATAGTTTGCACTGGCTTGGGAGTCGTTTTCGCACGCCAAAGTCAAGTATTCTCCGGGCCTAAGCACATACTGGTCTTTGGGGCAGGTTCGCAAGGTTAAAAGTAGCTTGTTGTTTAGCTTCGACTGGATAGTCCTAGGATCGTGAGAATTGCTGTAGTAATGCTGCTTCCACTCCACGGCCAAGAGATCCAAGCGGCTCCGGAGCCGTTGCACGGCTTGTTCGAGTGGCATGGTGTGTTTGTGATTGCCGCAAAAAGATTGTGAGAGATAATATGGGATAAACAGATATTGAGAACAGATCAGAGAAAGGGAGAAGAGTGGGAGGGAGGGAGAAGTAAGGGATGGAAATAAGAGAAGGGTGGGAATAGCCTTGTGTAGGATGTTAGGGATAGGGTGCCTTCTAGAATCTGAGACAGATTGTAGAATTGGGGTACATTCAACAGGCAATTTGCATTGAAATGGCTTGTAGGTGATTTTCTTCTCTCCTTTAAGCTTCAGTTTCCACTAAAGGAGCTACCAGTGCTGCAATGGTCTTTTCCATTTCTTCCTTTCCATTCCATAACACTCAATAGACCACGATACTCAACAGTCCTAAAACCTTGAACTGCAATGCACCTTTAATCCCATTAAAAATTGCAATAATCCTCCAAATTGCAATTATCCAATTGAAATAATCCCTAATTCCAATTAAACTAGCATCTCTCACCCCCTCGCCTCCTACATTTCCCTATTACTCCTGTCACAGACTACCTATTGCTATATACACTAAAGTTGAAGGTTGGCTCTGTTCGACATGGCCGTCTTATGCATCTGTGCCTTCTTGTCGTATCCCGCAGACTTGCCCTCGTAGGCAGAAAGAAGTTCCTCTGCCAAACGTACCGAAAAATCTGGAGACTTCTTCTTGCTGCTTCCATCCAAGATCCAGGTAATGGCGTATCTGTATCTCTGCTTCTTGGTCAATGGAACGGGAACAACCTTACTTTTGGCCGTACCAGTAAGCTGGGTTCTGGTGGTCACCAAAGGTCCCAACTTGTCCAAGGTGTCGTACAAGATCTGGACGGGGTCCTTTCTGGTCTTGAGGTAGATGATGTAGAATGCTTTGGAGATGATCTTCTGCGCCTTGGACTTCTTTCCGTGTCTCATGATCATGTTGGTCAAGCTGTCCACCACGGGGTCCGACTTCAAGGGTATTCCCTTGTTGGCAAACTCCTCTACTTCGGCCAACTGGGCCTCAGAAGGCTCGAACTTCTGCTCCAAAAATGGCTCCGGTTGAGTCAAAGTTGAAAGATACACTTCTTGCTCGGTTTCCACGTTGGTTTTACCGCTTTTCAACGCCTTAACGGCGGCTAACCATTCGTCAAGGTCTTGTTCAGTGATGGTTTCCTTATTGGGAGGATACACTTGGGCAATGAGCGAAGGATTGGAGGAGTTGAATCTGATGCACAACGCGGGTCTGGCGGCAGCTTGCCATATTCTGGGTGCAGGAGCCAACGCTCTCCTGGCGACGGCTCTTAGGAAGGACATTGATGGAATTGAAATGAAGTTGGAGGTGAAAATAGTTAACTGAAAATTTTCACTTTTGTGTCACTGGGATGCGAATGGAGAGAGGGAGGGGAGGACGACTGGGATAAAGGGGGTGGAAGTGGGATAGATGGTAATGTGGTGAATAGGGAAGTTATAGATTAGGATGGAGAAGCTGTGATAGAATTTGAGAGAGGTTTCGGCTTCAAATGAGTGGTTTACGGGGTTTAGTGTGGTCAAGTCACGTGATCGGATTCAACAGGGGGCAGTAGTGGGTGAAGAAGGTCAGAATGAAGAGATGGATAGTGACATCTGTATCTCAGATATTCTAATCTTCTTGAATGTCAAAGCACTAACGCTTCATGAACATCAGAATTATCTGATCGCATATTATTCTGAGAAATACTAAATTATCTACATAATTCGTTATAAATTCCAAAACACCACCAAAACTCACATCAACAAAGCCAATCCCACCACAAACACCCTCTTTCTCAATTCCACACCCTTTTCCCATCCCAATTCTTCCAAAAAACCTCCTTCTCCAGCCCCTTCCACTACCATCAATATTCCATTTTCCGAGACACGACCGCGTCTCTAAACACCAATGGCATTACCTATTCCTCCACTAGAACCCGACTCCAAGGCCAATTTTGAGGCTGCTTCCGACTGCAGACGGGAGCAACTATCAGTGAACATGTGGGAAACATCAATTTACCCTGCAATTGTATCTAGAATTGCAGATATCGTACACATAGCAGTTGATAAAGGAGAGCACTACAGTACCAGACCCGAGGATGTTGACCTTCCCAAGACCATAACCGAGGTTCATCAACGGATCTCAGGCCATTTCCAGACAAACTTTGCAGAAAAACCGCCATTTACGCTACCTAGATTGGCAGAAGTGTTGTTGGATCCTGGAAAGGAAGGGTACACTTTGGAAAACAATGTGGGGGTGTTGAAGTACATGAATTCGCTAGCCAAGTTGATCTTGGTGTCGTCCAGCTTGGACGAGTTTCCTTCGACCACTTTTGAGGACCCTAGTGATTCCAGAGAGGTCATTGAACCCATACGAACGGCTCAGGCTGCAGTGAATATTCTGTTGATCGAGATTCCCTGGCTCAAACCTGCCAATTCCGCCGCTTCTACCGTTGGTGACAGTTCAGGAGCAGATCCTTCTGACGAGTCTGCTCGTAGAAGACGTGAACAGACCGAGGAAGATGCAGAAGCCGAGTTAGATGGACAGGCAGATGCCAAAAAGCACAAGCACAACAATTCGGCCAGCCCTATCACGCCGTCAAAAGTGTCTTCTGACGATGAAAACGATAGACTTGACTTATCCACTCCCGTCAGTGAGAACGATATCACTTCTCCGAATCCTCCTGTGCAAGAGGAGATCAACTCACCGGTGAAAATAGACAGTATGGAGTCTCCTCTGAACGAAGAGGAGAAGGAGGAGACGATGGAAGAAAGCAATTGAGCCCAGAAGGGGCATATTCAGTTCGATATGTATTATAAGAGAGTTATGAACAAGAATGAGAGTAGACGAGAGAGTAATATTTGATGATTCTGGCCCAGATTGGTGGCGATCATTATTATTAGCTACTGGGGTGTATTATAGAATATTTCTTAGATCAAATTTATTGTGTAATGGTATATCGCTATTAAATTAATTGAGTAGGACATTAATTGTCCGTCAAAAAAAATTACTGAATTAATTAGAGGAATGGAGTTGAACACCAGGAGTCAATCAGACAATCGTAAACCAGTTCAAACAATCAGGGAGAAATATCTACCAATGATCAGAAGTAAATATATTCATTTAATCAGCAGATTTGTATAGATTATTACTTGCGAGTCCCGAATAGCATAGATTATTCCTAATTACTCAGACGACATCTTAAACCGCACAGAAATCAATTGACCCACTTTTCCTACAGTTTTCTGGTTACAGAAGCAATTTGTTAAAACCATTATTTATCTCCGTCGGAGAACTTTCAATTAAATGTCCAATTAAATATCAAGTGAATCCAACACAATCACCCTGCTAGATTTATTATGATCACCTCCTTCCCTTTTTCCATCAATTAAATCTAGTTTATTATGGGGAGCGAGAGAGTCTTTCTCGGGATGGAGACCTCGAGCGTTCCACCGTTCTCTCAGGGGACCGATCCCGGTACGAAGGTGCGTATGAATCAGTTTTGCCCCGTTCTCTGTGTCTGGGAACATAAGAAGATCTCTCGTAATTGTAGTCGTCGTAATCCCGGGAATTGTATGCTCCATGTGTTGGAACCACGTCATATGGCTGGGGACCGTGGTTGTCGTAGGGCTGAGGTCCTGGCCCATCGTAACGGGATCCGTGGTTGTCGTAAGGAGGAGGCGATTCGTAGTAATCGCGATCATAGCCGTAATAACTGGCTTCACCACCCCGTTTTCTTCTGTGCCGAGGCCCCCGATGACGTCCGCTTCTGTTCCTATTTCGAGGAGTGAATCGGGGGATAAAATCTCCGTTCAAGAGCGTGTGATTGGCAATGACCTCCTCGCCCCGGACTTCATAGTCGATTTTCCACACCCCATTGCGAGGTCCCCGGTCCTCTTCAAACACCCATTGGTTGATGGCCTTGACAGGAATGTAATCCACGTATAACGGCTTGCGTTCTGGGGCAAATTCCCGTGGAGGAATCGGTTCTTTGATGAGCAGACGCTGCTCATCGTCTTCTGCCTCATGCTGTGCCAGATGAAATTGGGCGGTTTCCACCTCAAACCGCTCCTGTTCACGGGCATCATAATCGGCCCGCAATGTCTGGTCCTCGTCAGGAGTCGGATACACCGATCCGTTCAATTTTTCTCGGAGAAACTCTGCCGCTTCTTCATGATTAACAAGAACAATGCCATGGGTCCTGGCTCGGTTGAGCCAGGCACGTTCCACGGCATATCCGCCGGCCTCTGTCGCCAACTGCTTCAAATGGTTCTGGAAATTGATGGCATTGATGGGTTTTCGGAGGTTGGCAATGAACAACGCTCTGGTGACGTGAAAAGCTGCTTGGTCACAAATGTCGTAGACAATCTCGGGAAACCCGTCGGAATCGTCAGGAGCCCGCAATCCCTGGTGGTCAATGACTTTTTTGGGCTCAGGAGATCGAGACAGAGGGTTTTTGCGGTCGTAATCGGGAGTTTCGGAGTCACTCATGGGGAATACCGAGATGAGGATTTGGCGATGTAAGGTGTGGTAGTGCGCGGGTGAAACTACAGGATTAGAGTGGGAAAAGGTGGAAGGAGAAGGCAGGAGGAAGCGATGGAGGGGGTTTATGTACAGGGGAGGGACGGTGGTGTAGGGAGCATACAACAGCAGCAGTGGGTAGGCACGCTGTGGCTAGAGATGTGGGTGTAATTGGTGGAAATGGTGGGGTTTGGAGTGATGCGACATTTGCGCGACATTATTCAATGTCGCGCGATGGGATAGAATTGAACAGTGACCAAGACCACGCTGTGGGCATTCAATGCAGGGGAAGATGCATGGGGGTGTTGCAGGATTCGGAAATGCAGGTTCCCGCAAGATGCAGGCTTTTTGCTCATCTGAGACAACTTCTGCAGATATCAACCAGTTTGTGCTCATCGAAGCACTGGATCAGCTGGTACAGTCCTCACTCAAGTATCAGATCAGAATCAGATAGTAATGAGACCAATGACCTCCACTTTTTAATAAAATTTATTGTAGTAATTTATTAATGACCACTAGGCATTTTTCCAGCGATATATCATTCCATTCTAGCTATTTTCCATGATATATCATTGACATCTCCATTCTTGCTTTTCCAGTGATATCTCATCTCATTTCCATCCAGCTATTCCCTCATCGATCTATCAATATCATTTCTTCAGTCTAATTCCCCCACATCTTCTTCATCAAGTCAAACAACCCGTTGTCCTCGGTCTCGAGCACATACACCCCGTACATGCCCACAAACGTTCCTACCGTCAAGAGCAGCGCCGCCACCTTGTGCCACACCCCATACACCCGCTTGGGAATGTAATCTATGATACATGACTTGAGACCCACATGGCAGTGAAAGAGAAGAAGAATAGACAACGCGGAGTCGATAATTGGAAAATCAACACCGGCAACAAACGGAGTCATCGTTAATGGCAATAATGCCACTGAGATCGCCCGTTCATATGTCCAATGATAGCCTCCTTCGTAGTAGTTTGGAGTAGGAGGCTTGAAGGCGTCGTTGACGGTTCCCACGATGTTTCCAGGGGGCTGTGGAATAAGCTTGAGCTTGGAAAAGTCGGGCTTGAGCGAAAGCTGGCGGAAAACGCCTGCAGGACGGGCCTGGACTAGGGGCAGGAGACGAAGAGGGCCTAGCATGGGGTGGTGAAAAGTCTTTTCTGGAGTTTTGGTGATATAGGTGAGTCGTGTCACGTGACTTAAGATCACGCGACTTTCGGTAACGAGAAATGGCGGTTTCCTAGTGGCTGATACTATCCTGTCAGGACAGCCTACTTCACGACAAGGAGGGATGTATTATACAGCTATTTACACGGATCACCACGAGGCGACCTTGACGCCGGGAATCACGCCGGCACGGGCCCTGTCTCTGAAGGCAGTCTGGATGTTAGTAACAAAAACGAGCATAAATCATGAATCCACCATACGTACTCTGTTGAGCTTGAAGTCGCTGATAACAGATTTGGCACACCCGGTGGCCACGCATCTGTTCTTGATCTGGTTGTAGGCAGTATATTTGGGCATGGCCGCAAGCTGTAATTGTGCTTCCAATCTGGCTCTTGCTGGAAGCTCAGTGTTTCTAGAGATGTACTTCAAGGCATTTCTGGTGACTTCGTGTTCTTCGAATTGCAATCTCTTGAACTGGTCCCGGATGACACGTGCATTCACGTAGGAATGCTTGGGGATCTCGAAGTGGACCGGGAATCTGAAGGGCATCTTAGTGGAAGAGGTGGTATAAGGTGAAAAATTGGTGGAAGTTGTTTTACGCACTTGGAGGTGCGTGCGTAAATGTGATACCTGCGAAGTTGGGCCAGTTGAGAGGTAAAAGGGCCACGCAAACGGGCACCATAAGGCTGGAAATGGAGTAGAAACCGACTGGAAGTGGTCTCTGGTGAAAATTGACTGATCTGGGGTTTTTTTCAGCTCGGTTTGGGCCCGGGGGAAGTTTTTCAAGTTCTCGTCATAAATGAGAAGTTATGCAACAAAAGAAGCCCGATTTCGGCCGCCGAACGTCTGTGGCCATAGTCAATTGCACTGGATTGTATTGGATATGAAGGCTTAGTGGATGATAATTGTAATCAAGTGATATTTGTGGATTCTGGGTGGAGCAAGTTGAATTTTTCAGCCAGAAACGCTTATAATTGGGTTCTCCAGAGCCCTACAGATCGCCTTTCGAGGAAAATCCACACTAAATTAGACCCCATAGTCCGAATCAGCGTGCCTTTTTTTTGCCAATAATTAAAGTCATTACAGACTCGTACGGATACAAGTATTGGAAAAACTTTGTTTTTTAAGCAAAATTATCTTTTTTTGGGATATTTCTGATTTGCATTGGCAATTGAACCTTGCTGATTCCATCACCACAAGAAAAGGTGAAAAGTCCACCACTGTAGTTGTAAAATAATTCCTTATACCAGCTCCATAGCTGATAACTTTATCTCAATCTAATCATAGCAAATTTCCATTTTTTTTGTACAAAGAAGAGTTGTCCTGGACAACTTCACAAAATACCTACAAGAACCTTTAATAATGGCAATTTCCCAAATCTTACTTTTTCAAGAACTAGTATATACATAAACCTCTAAATAACCCCCATTTTATTCGGAAAAACTCTTTAGTTTTCATCCAATTTCATGCCTACCTTGGTTCCGTGCATCTGCTTTCCTTCCCTCATACCCGGTTTCCCGCCCGAGCAGCCATGTCTATCATTACAATTTCCCTACTTCGCCTAACTAATCTCGTCCTGCACACAAGCCGTATATAAGCATTAGTCAGTCCAGGCAAAAATCCCAGTTTTCACCTTCTCCTTCCTCTACCATCATGTTCACCGGCTTAGTCGAGACTATGGGCACGGTGCTCGAGTACTCCAGTTTGGACCAATCAGAAACCGGCGGAAACGGCGTTTCCATCACAATTGGAGATTGTTCCAGCATTTTAGGAGATGTTCATCTTGGAGACTCCATCTGTACCAACGGAGTTTGCCTTACTGTGGTGGAGTTTGATGAGGCCAGAACCCAGTTCAAGGTGGGAGTTGCACCAGAGACGTTAAGAAGAACGGATTTGGGGGAGTTGAAGCAAGGTTCCAAGGTGAATCTTGAACGTGCTGTTACCAGTGAAGTCCGTTTGGGAGGCCATGTTGTTCAGGGCCATGTCGATACCATTGCTACTATTACTCAGAGAGAAGCAGATGGAAATGCCATAACTTTTACCTTCAAATTGAGAGACATTGACAATATCAACTATATTGTGGAGAAGGGATTCATTGCCGTGGATGGAACATCGTTAACGGTAACTGCCGTGGACTACGACAAGTCTGAATTCTCTATCATGATGGTCAGCTACACTCAGGGCAAGGTGGTGATGCCGTTGAAGGCGGTTGGAGGTACGGTGAATATTGAGGTGGATTTAACAGGTAAGTTGATTGCCAAACAGATTGAGGTGAGTTTGGCGCATCAGATTGGCCACAGTGATAGTGCCTTGACGCGGTTGGTGGAGCGGTTGGTGGAGGACAAGGTGGCCAAGGCGTTGAATAGATAATGGAGAATATATATACAGAATTGTTAAGCTAGGGGTGGAAAGCGGCACAAGGGGATTAATATTGAAGGTGAAGTGAGATGTGATCTTAACTGAGCTATTGAGTGACTTGTGGGAGAGAATTCTTTGAAATTTCTACGGCGTAGTTGATTACTCGGAATAAGTGAAATCGAGAGAGTAAGGATTTCCATTTTATTCAAAGAAAATGAGGATTCCCGAGTGTTCTTAATGGTTTAACCTACTGAATGGCACAGAATGAGTGAATATACTATAGTGGAATGAGCGCAAGTCCAATCTGTAGTCGAATGAACTCAGGTCTAATTTATCTATACGATATTAGCAAATCAGTGTAGTTGCGAAATCTGGGGAACCATTCGACTGTGGACAAAATCTCCTACCTCTACTGTTTGTTGCCCATTTACAAAAATCCAGAAAGAGCTGACTCAGAATCTTGGATCAAGCCAAAGGAATATGGAAAAGAGACAGAGTGGCTGCTGCCTAGTTGATTGTCTTCAATTCTGCCAATTCAGTTCAGTGCGCCTGAAGAGAATTCCACATAACAGTGACATGTCCATTGAGATTCCCTAAAACAAACCAATATCATGCAGGTATCGCCCAAATATGAAGCCGTTAACTGTCAGCGCTTGCCTAGAGATCCATTCGTATTAACTCTAACCCTAGGGCTAACCCCATCGTGGTACCGCCCTATCTGCCGAGAATCCTCGCTATCTAACCCAAATCCTCGCTATCTCCCAAAAATCCTCGCTAGAGCCACCGCGAGTCTCGCTAAATTTCGACGCTCCCTCGCTATACTTCACCACCAGCCACACCTCACCACTTTATACCCCCACCATCTCCACCACCAGACACCCCCATCACACCAAATTTTCCACAATTACTCTTCCATACTAACTAATCCCCCCTACCACCCCCCAAAACCCCAACTACTCCCCCAAACCTCCCATTTCTCACCCTTCTCCCTCTCCCTCTCCCTCTCCTCACTCTGTTCTCGCACTACCCCTACGGATGGCAAAATATCAACTTTCTCAACTGCCACCTTCACTTCCTACCCTTCATCTTCCCCCATACCATGGATATCATCTTAGGAATTAGACTACTGGACTGCACCATCGTGGCCACGTCCAAGGCCGCCACCAGAGGCATCAGTGTGTTGAAGGATTCCGACGACAAGACCAGACAGTTAAATACCCACAACTTGGTGGCATTCACAGGTGAAGCCGGCGACACGGTGCAATTCGCCGAATACATTCAGGCCAACATCCAATTGCATACCATGAGGGAAAACGACGTAGAGTTGGGTCCCAAAGCCGTGGCTTCCTTCGTCAGAAACCAATTGGCCACCTCCATCAGATCCAGAAAGCCCTACCAGGCCAACGTGTTGCTTGCAGGCTACGACGTTTACAAAAACGCCCCCTCGTTGAACTGGATAGACTACTTGGGCACCAACGTCGAGTTGCCCTACGGCGCCCACGGATACGCCGCGTTCTACGCCTCGTCGTTGTTGGATAGACACTACAGACCCGACATGAAGTTGGACGAGGGAGTCAAGTTGTTGAAAATGTGCTTGAAGGAGTTGGAAATCAGAATGCCCATCGACTTCAAGGGGGTGTTTGTCAAGGTCGTGGACCACGACGGAATCAGACCGCTCGACATCAATTAGCTTAATGAACATGCTATGACGCTAGACCACGCCACGGCCACGGCCACTGCTACTGCAACTGCTACTACTGCTGCTACAGTTGTCAACGGCCTCGGGGCCAAAACGTAGGCATTATCTCTATAACTAAACTCTACAATTGCCGATGCTGAACACCAAGATGTCCGAGGCACCGGCCTTTTTCAATTCGTCCATGATGTCTCCAATCTTCTTCTTTTCCACCATCGAAGACACCGCCACCCATTCGTCCTGCTCGGCCTTGGTTTCCAACGCAGACACCGTAGCGGCTCTTCTGCCGGGAGTAATGGCCAAGACCTTGTCCAAGATGGATCTAGGAGCATTGTAGTTGCACAACACGTAGTTCTGGGCAGCCAAGATTCCCTCGAATCTCTGGTGGATCTTTTCCACCAACTCAGGGAACTTGGGCTTCTTGGACGAGATCAAATGGGCCGAGGTGGACAAGATGGTCTCGATGGCCTTCAATCCGGCGGCCTTCATGGTTTCACCGGATTCCACCAAGTCCACGATGGCGTCAGCAACACCTAAGGCACATGATGCCTCCACGGAGCCACCCACGTACCGGATGTGGGTGCTCAACTTGTCGGAGCCCTCCAACGACAGGAAGTAATCAGTGGACAACTTGGTGAACGATGATACGATCTTCTTGCCAACCAACTGCTCAGGCTTGGTGTAAGGGCCATCAGCAGGCACCTGGATCTGCAACTTGCAGTTGCCGAAGTTCAAATCCAACAAGTCTTCGATGGAATCGTACACGTCTGCCTCTTTGATCTGGTCCAATCCCGTAATGCCCAAGTCACAGTTACCCTCTCCCACGAACACGGGGATGTCTGCGGCAGGAAGGAAGATCAATGCCACGGGGAGGTTGGTGGAAAGGGCGATGTCCAAGCGGTTGGATCTTCTGAATTGGATGTCTGCTCCCATCATCAAGTTGCAGCACTTCTCGTAGAGCCTACCCTCTAAAAGTTAGTAAAACGGCCGGAAAAAGCGGGAGGATGGACAGTTTGTGGCGGAGAATTCGACAGACGTACTCTTGGGGACGGCAAATAACAAGCGATCGGGAAGGTGGTTGACTAAATCCATAATGGCAAAAGAACGTGGTGGGTACTGCTGGCGCTTAATCTGCAATGAGTCAGAACACGCCCGACTGCAACAAGTGCGACATGCCAAATTGGCGAATGCGAAATTGGCGATAACGGCCCCGGGCTCGCAACGCATCTATTACCTGCCTCTATACTATAACTCTGTGCCAGGTTTCGACACCAGAGTGTCCTCTTCCGAGGTCACGGTGTCGATCTCGTCGGCCTGGGTGCTGCTGGCCAAATCCGATTCCGAGTCGTCGTCGTCGTCGTTGTCGTCGTCGTATGCGTATCGCTGGAATCCTGACGTTCCTGGCACTACCTCTATTTCGGGCGACTCGGCCGTTTTTGCAGCTGCCCGAGGGGCGCCGCTGTTGCCATTTCCGTGGCCGTACCAGTACTTGTTGAAACTCCAGTTGAGGAGGATGGTACACATGTCCCAGGGACGGAATTCGGGCCACAATTTGTCGACAAACACGATGGCACATTCTGGTGATACGCACTGCCACAATAAGAAGTCGGAAAGACGGTAAGTACCCGAAGTCCGCACGAGAATGTCCAACGGAGGCACGCCTGCGGTGTAGAGGTTGGCGGTGACGGTCTCCTCATCGATATGGAAGGCGTCTCCCGCCTCCACCGCCAGTTCCACCACGCATTTGATCAGACGGGTCATTTCCTCTCGCGAAGTGTAGGGAAAGCAGATATTCAACACCGCCCGGGTGTTGTTCTGGGTCATAGTGACGGTGTCGGCCACGATGTGCTGTACCGAGGCCGGCAACAACGCGATGTTGCCGAGAATGCGTATTTTGATGCCGTATTGCTCGCACAAGTCGCCATGTTGGCAGATCTGTTGAAGTTTCAGCGTGGCAAGGTCCATGAGGGCAGACACCTCGTAGCTCAGCCGGTTAAAGTTCTCGATGGAAAATGCATACACCGTAACCGCCTTGACGCCAGACTCGTACAAGAGCTCGAGAATATTGGCCATGCTGTCGAACCCGAGGTTGTGGCCCTCCTTGATTTCCATTTTTTTGTGGCGGGCATAGCGCCGGTTGCCATCCATGATGATGCCCACGTGGTTCGGGGTGGGACCGGTCTGGATGATGCGGCCAAACACTTTTTTGGCTGCGGTAAGCACCTGGAGATATCCAGGAAACGTGGAAATCCAGTCGGCCATTTCGGAGGAGAAAGAGACGCTGGAAGTTGTGGAAAAGATTTGATAGATGGAAGTGTCTGGTGCTGGAGATGCAGGAGGTGATGAAGGAAATGCAAGGGGAACAAGCTAGGGGCCTGTTCGGGAAAGAAAGAGGAAGGAATCGACTGCCACAGGATAAGATTTTGCCTCAAGTTTGATGTGGCCTTTGCTGAGTCACGTGAGGAGATGGGGAGCCGGATGGGAAGAAAGGGGGTAATATGGTGGAAAGAGGAGGATATTGGATGATATAAAGAGTGGAAAAGGTGTAGAATATGCTTGGGGGTAATATCAGAATTTTCTGGACGATTTAGCGGTTTCTAGGGCTCAATACGGCGATTTTTTAGTGCGAGGCCATTTCCGCTCCATTTCTACAGATTTTGCCCTGGAATGGCTGATTAAACTATAGAAGAGTATGACAGCTAGCTGCAATGTATTCCATTCATTTAACCTTGTTTTTCATCATTTCTCGCCCATTTTTGACCGATTTCCGCAAAAGTTAGTAGGTTCTATACGAGAGCACATGCACGGTGTGCTTCTCCACGAGGAACCTTCGTGTGAGCCACGTCAAAGCAGAAACAGGGCATAGGGCATAGACGTGCCAGGAACAGGTCACGGCCACATTTTTGGACGAATAGTTGGAGTGGTGGCAAAGACTGTGACTATTGTTCCTTCAGTGTTGGACTGCACATGGAGTGCTGGAAAATGCTCTAGTCGGGCAACAATAGGCGTAAAATGGTCTACTAAGAGTAGGTTTGTCTTAAGAGGAGTGCCACGGTTACAACGAGCCCCAAAAAGTCCTATATTTCTCCCTGAAAGGTCGATTTTTCACCGTGGCCCCAATCTTCTATATCCAATAAAAACTCCTAGAAATTCCACCAGAATCACCAGGACTCCGCAATTGGGCCTAAAATCACAGAAACTCCCTCCTCAACCCATAGGACGTCTATCTTAGTATCCCCATCAGTGCTATCGCCTGAATTTGCCAGGGCATCGCTTGCAGAACAGTACGCGTGCACAAATTTTTCGCGTCTTATCAACTTCTCCATACTGTCTCATCTGGCCAGTATGAGTTGGTACAAGAAGGACAACCCTAACCTTCGGGCAGAGGAAGCAACACCAAAGAAAGAAGCATACGTACAGGTTGCGTCCTCTTCTCCTATTCACGTGAAATCTTCACCACCTCCCGAATCAGCACCCTCCAAAATGGGTGTTTCTGTTCAGGGCAAAGTAATCGATGAGGCAAAACAAAAGGCTCTTGAAGCCAAACGTCAGGCAATCAGACAACACAAGGACTTTGGTATGGTCCGCAGACGCTTCTATTACCTTGAAGAAAGCGACATTCTTAAGGGTTTCGTCAAGGGAAAGGGAAACTTGCGAGACATCACTCAATGGCTTTCTGACAACTACGACAAATCTGCCATTTTGGCAGCGGTGGAAAACAAACAGAAAAAGGTCCGTGAAGAGGAGGCAGCCGCTCGTCAGAAGCTTGTGGAAGAGAAAATGAGGATCCGGCTCGAAAAGTCCGAACAGCAGAGACGTGAGATAGAAGAACAGGAAAAGCTCGAAAAGGAGCGCAAATTGAAGGAAGAACAGCAGGTTTTGGACCAGAAATTCCACTCCCAGGATGAGGAAGACGCCTCCCCTATAAAATCCCGAGGGAAAGCCCGGATCAAGGGCCTCGAATCGCCTACCAAGGAATCAGAGCCTATTTCCACCAAAGTCGAGATCAAGAAGCCCAAAATCTCCATTCTCGACAAGTATAAGTTTAAGCAGAAGACCCAATTGAGTTTGGACCATTTCCGCCTCACACAACAACAGCAGCAGCAAGAACAGTCTGCTTCCAAGAGACGCAAATTAGTCAGAGGAACCAATACTTCTTCCGAATCTGGAACTCCTTCCGAAACTACTCCAATGGCAGAATCGCCTCTCATCAACGAATCGCTGCCTATGCCATCGGTCAAGTCGAAATTCTTGGACAAGCAAATTGAAATCGATGAACTCGATGTTCTCGAGGAAAAGATCAAACAAAATAGAAAGAATGCCAAAGGTAAGAAGAAACGGTCGAAATTTGATGATGATGACGACGATATCGATCTTGAGGAAGAAGATTTGAGTGACGGAATGTCAGATGAAGACGACGAGGCCCATGTTTCAACAGGAATTACTTCCATTGATGCGCAAATTCTCGAATTCATCAATAATGCATCGGTTCTGGATATGGTGGAAATTTGCTCGGTGGAGCCTTCAATTGCCGAGATAGTAAGCACCAATCGTCCTTTTGCTACTATCTATGACCTTGCCGATAACGACTTCGCCTTATCCGAGCCTAGTACCAACAATAGAAAGAGAAAGACATTGGGGTTGCGAATTATAGAAAATACAGAATTCAGCTTGAAAGGCTACCGTGCCGTGGATTCGTTGATCAAGACATGCTCTCAATACGGAGACTCCATTTCGAAGCAAATGAAACAATGGGGAGTTACTGTTACTGGAGAAGGTGAAATGGATATGGTGGATCTTGATCCTGTTGGAGAAGAAGCAGAAGTGATTGAAATTGATGATGAAGACGAAGATGATGCTGTCATTATGACCCACCGCAGGAAGAAGGGCTTGAGATACATCAAACACAAGCCTTCGTTGTTGGCAGACGATATCACTTTGAATAACTATCAACAGGTAGGTATCAACTGGTTGAATTTACTTTATCACAACAATTTATCGTGCATTTTAGCAGATGAAATGGGTTTGGGAAAAACCTGTCAGGTCATTTCGTTCATTGCCCATTTGAAGGCTACAAGTGAGAAGAAGGGCCCTCATTTGGTAATTGTTCCAGCATCTACCATTGAAAATTGGTTGAGAGAATTCAACAAATTCTGTCCTGATATTGCAGTTCAAGCCTACTATGGATCAGTCAGAGAAAGAGAGGATTTGAGATACGACTTGAGAGACTCGGATTACGACGTTTTGGTCACCACATATACATTGGCTTCAGGTTCTCTGTCGGATTTCAAATTCTTGAAAAACCAGAATTTCGACATCATTGTGTATGATGAAGGTCATTTCCTTAAAAACTCGGGAACAGAAAGATACACCAAGTTGATGAGACTTCAAGCAAAGTTCAGATTACTTTTGACCGGTACTCCATTGCAGAACAACTTGAAAGAATTGGTTTCCTTGTTGTCTTTCATGCTTCCAAATTTATTTAACGAGAAGAAGGACGATTTGCAGGGCTTGTTCAATCAAAAGGTTGGAAAAATCACCTCCTCCTCGACAAATACCACCAATGGTTCCACCCCTGCTCCAGATTATAACCCATTATTGTCTATCCAAGCTATCAGCAAGGCAAAGACAATGATGACTCCATTTGTATTGAGACGGAAAAAGGAACAGGTGTTACAGCACTTACCAGCCAAGTCTCACGAGATCAACCGTTGTGAGCTTACGGAGACCCAGAAACAGATTTATTTCAGTAAATTAGATGAAGCCAAGGCCACACGGGCAGAAAGAGAAAGAAGAAAATTGTTTACAAAGAAAGAGGACTTTGAATGGGCAAAAAACAACCCAATTCCTTCCTCTTCCAACGTTTTGATGGCGTTGAGAAAGGCATCCTTGCATCCCTTATTATTCCGTACTGAGTACTCCGATGAAAAATTGAAGGAAATGGCCAAGAAGATCATGAACGAGCCAGAATACGTGGAGGCAAACCAAGCCTATATCTATGAGGACATGCAGGTTTTGTCGGATTTTGAACTCAACAACTTGTGCATCAAGTTCCCGAAGACATTGTCTTCGTATACTTTGCCCGATTCTTGCTTCATGAACAGTGGTAAAGTCACCGAAATGTACAAGCTTCTTGATGAAATTGTCCACAAGCGCAAGGAAAAAGTCCTTGTGTTCTCGTTGTTCACGCAAATGTTGGATATTTTGGAGAAGAATCTCACTTTGTTGAACTACAAATTTGTCAGACTTGATGGTGCCACCTCTGTGGAAACCAGACAGGACATTATTGACCAGTTTTATGAGGACGACACGATTCCCGTATTCTTATTATCCACCAAGGCCGGAGGTTTTGGAATTAACTTAGTGGCTGCAAATAACGTGATCATTTTTGATCAATCCTTCAATCCTCATGACGATAAGCAAGCAGAAGACAGAGCACATAGAGTGGGTCAAAAGAAAGAAGTCACCATTTACAAATTAATTGTTAACAAGACAATCGAGGAAAATATCTTGCAGTTAGCGGAGAATAAGTTACAACTAGATCAAAGCATCAGTGCAGACGGAGCAGATCCAAA
Organism: Suhomyces kunorum; assembly: GCA_030561465.1. Lineage (NCBI taxonomy): Eukaryota > Fungi > Ascomycota > Pichiomycetes > Serinales > Debaryomycetaceae > Suhomyces > Suhomyces kunorum. The sequence goes on along the minus strand of JAKTXF010000009.1, from coordinate 388,477 downwards.
ATTCGAGGAGAAGACTGCTGGGTTGTTTGAGAGACTTCTTTTTGAATAGAAACAGGTTCTATTGAGAGCTGACGTAATATACTTTAATAATCACTAATAAACACAGATTTACATAGTTTGCATATACTATTGGGAACACAATAGTGATTGTACTTTGATATAATTCCGTATGGAAATATGTATGAGGACCTGTTCCATGCGTCAGACCAAATAATTAAACAATTAATAGAATCGACACGCCTACAAAATATCGCCTCAAAGAAATGCATATTTTAGAGGGAGATTCTGCACCTGATGGAATAGATAATGCATCATCCCCTGTGTTTAGTCACGTGATTTTATCAAATCATATCAAGGGTCACCGAAGAAGCAAAACTGGAACAAAACAGTTGCAATAGGAAGGCTCAAAAGAGCTTGCGATATGAGCTACATTTGTACCCACGTCAAATCTCTCGTGTGTCTTTAAAACGCGTTTTTCAGCTTTAATTGTGATTTAAAAGTCTATGTCTAATATTCCCGAAACCATTGACCTTAGGTCTTAAATGATTCCAAGTAACGGCTCTCAGTTATTGTATCCTCGGAGACTCGGATCTCTCCATCTTATACCCACGGAAGCAATCCCTAGCCATTGAATAGTTCCTTATGTCATTCTCATCACGTGACCCCACAGCAAGATGACAATCTCTTCATCTTAATATTATCAACACCGAATCAACCGTATTCGCAATGTTTTTGGCCAAACAATCGATCCAGAGGACGATTTTGAGAAGGAACGTGGTGAGGTCCCAGCTATGGGCGTCTTCCATCAGAAATCTATTCATTCAGACCGCAGAAACTCCCAATGAACAGGCGCTCAAGTTTCTTCCCTCCATGAAGATCTTGGAAGAGAACGAGACCAGAGAGTTCTTAAGCGGCAGAGAGGCCGCGTGCCTGCCGTTGGCACTCAAGCTTTTCAGCATCGACGGTGTCAAATCCATCATGTTTGGCTCCAATTTCATCACCATCGAGAAATCGGATCAGGGCACCAATTGGTCGTTGTTGAAGCCAGAAATCTTCTCCATTTTGACGGAATTCTTGACCAACGGCACCCCCATCATCACGGAAGACGAACAGCTCAGTTCAGACATGCAGATCAACGAAGATGACGACGAAGTGGTGTCGATGATCAAAGAGCTCATTTTCACCCGAATCCGGCCTGCTATCCAGGACGACGGAGGAGATATCGAGTTTGTGCGGTTCCACGAGGAAAGCGGCACTGTTTACTTGCGGTTGAAGGGCGCGTGTCGCTCGTGTGACTCATCCTCGGTGACATTGAAGAACGGCATTGAAAGCATGTTGAAGCACTATATTGAAGAGGTTGAAGCCGTTGAGCCGGTGGATGACGCCATAGACGATGTTCAAGTCGAACAAACTTCCGAGGACGAGGTTGTGTTCGAGGCCAGTGCTCATTTGACCCCGAGGTCCAGATCAGACCCTCCGAACTTATAGAACAATAGGAGAGGTCATTCGAGTTGGAGCCACATGAGGTTCGGCATTGATGCCAGACGGCTTCCTTGCAGAAGATTCTGTGCGTGGTGCAGCAATACACCGCTGCTGCTACTACGTTTACGATGGTTCGGTGTGGCGGATCCTGACATGGTGACTAAGGAATATTATTTCCTATTGTATATAGCTGGTTCCATGACAAGAGGACGAAAGCTCACGAACGTTGTGGCGGTGGTGCCACTAACGAGTTCCATGCCGGGGCATGTTTATAGGTTTTTTTTTTTAGATTCTATACCATGGCCAACGTTAAAAACAAGACAATATAATTCCGAGTGGGGAGGTTTCGCCGTGGTTAGTAGCCTGGAACGATGCCGATCATGCAAGCACCTCCATGAAATCCCAAGGCTTTGGAGGGCAACCCTGATTTTAGCTAAGAATAGACATGCACGTTGTCTTGGTTCGGCAATGGAACCCTGGGGAAAATATCGGTCACAGAAGGAAATGTGCTCCGTTTCGGGCCATGTGATTGGTGAGGTAAAAAGGGCAGGAGTGAAAATAATTGGTGATTCAGAATGCCGAGTCTAGGTAGGGGTTTTGCGCTTAATAATGGGAGAAATAGAGTTGGACAGAATTGGCATGAGAACGGCGAATATTTTTAGAGTTGGACAGGATTGGGAGAGGGAAAAGGCATTTGCAGTATTCTTAGAATTGAGAAACAGTAAATTTGAGTTTGGCATAGAATGGCCCTTTGAAGTGGCAGTGATAGAATTGGTAGAATTGGCAATTGAGAAGTGGCAGTGCTAAAATTATGTTTGATCAAGTGGCACATTTGAATTGGCACTGATAGAATTGGTATTCTTAGAATTATTGAGAGGTGACAGTGCTAGAATTGAGTCCGAAAATTGGGTCTGATACAATTGGCACAATATGAATTGAGTCGAAACGGTCTGATACAATTGGCACAATTACAAGTGGCAGTGTATTCATTCCCTCGAATTACACTGTTGATTAAGAATCATCAGATAAATCTGACTCGTGAATTCAACTCTACGCTTCAAGGAAAAATTCAGAATGCCGATCTAGAACAATATGTACAAAATGAAAAGTATGCCCACCCATTCTAGGTGATCACTCGGTGTCTTCGTAATCGTAGGTCTCGTAGTAGTACGCCGCTGGAGGGTAGGTGAACGGAAAGCTGATGTTATTGTAGTACACAGTGCCTCTCGATTCGTACTCGTCCAGGTTCCTTCTAAAATTGGATGGAGGCATAGCGAACATCGGGTGAGGATAAGGCGCCATGGCCTGAGACGTTGCTGGCTGGAAAAACGTATTTGGAGGGGAATAGGGATAATAATACGAATTGAATTGCAGAGTACTAGTGGCAATTGGTGCCACAGGCACAGGAAAGTTGACCAAAGGCCTATTTTTGGATTTCCAGCTTCGTTGCATGGAATAATGGCCCTGATGACTGTAATTGGCCGTCAGGTTGGATTTCTGGAGTGCAAACGATGATTGGATCAAGATGGGATTGGACAAGCCATTGACGGTGATGAGACGATTGTTGGTGAGCAAAATGGCCTTGATGGCCATTTTGAAGTCGGTGTAGAAGACAAAGCCGATTTTTCCATTGCCTGTCTTGGCCTTGCGGGCATCTTGTTCGGTTTCCACGCCTTCCTCGTTCTTGTAGTACTGAGGATTGATGATTTTGGCCGATTTGATGCTTCCAAACTGCTTCCAGAACGATTCCCAGAGGCTGTCGTCGTTGCCAAACACCACCGGCAAGTTGTTGACGTAGATGTTGGTTTCCTGGTAATTGACCTGTTTCACCGACATGCTAGAGACGAACCCAGGGTTTGGGGGGCTAATAAATAATTTGTCGAAAGTTTCGGTGCCTTTGGAGGGTTTAGTGGTGACAAAAAACTTGTTGGAGTCTCTAAAAAGGTAGTGATTATGTTTGAGCTGGGCAATGGTGAGTTTGAGGCCGTTTTTGGCTTTGGCTGCGGTGTCGGGAGTGTCGAGTTGCAAAGGATCGATGCTATCCACGTCAAAATCCACCAATTGGTCCCAGGTCAAATTGTTCAAGTAGTACAAGATGCGCAAGGTGTTTTCCATCAACTGGGGCCCTGGGCGGAACCGGACAAAGGCATATTCGGTAAGCATCAATGTGTCGTATTCCTCCATGTCTGCGGTTTCCAATGGGAAGTAAACGAGCTCAATAGCATTGCCAAACTTGCGGAAAACGGCCAATACTCGAGAAATGGCCTCTAGCGAAACGTTTCCAGCCCCGACAAAGAAATTGTGGACATTTTCCAACACTATCATGTCGAATTTGGAGTTTGCCGTGGCCAGAGCTGCTGCCACGGCCAGAGAGGTTGTGATGGCTGCAGAAGCGCTATTGACCCGTTCTTTCTTGTTCAAATACTTGTTCAAGTACAACGGCACATTGCGGTTGTAGTTGAAGGGATTTGGCGTGAGTTTGTTCAATTTTGCAATGAGAATGTCGACATCTAGGTGTACGTTGAATTTGACAATGGCAAAGGCCTGGTAATTTGTGCCTGGAGAGGCGGTATCGGGGAAGATTTTGATTTCCTCGAGACTCTTGAAGTGGCTGGTGTCCATCAACAAACGAAACAACTCGTTGGAAGCGGATTCTGAGTCGTCTCTGGTGAGAACACATGTATGGTGTTTTGCTGGGTTGACGATATCACCAGAGAGCTTTTTAATGAAAAGAATGCCCGGATGGCTGACAAAATTGGAGTAGTCCAAGGAGTAGGGCATAGCTTGGTCGTGAAGGCGATAGATGAGACGTTCGAGGGAGCGGCGGTTGTCATCAGTGCAAGGAAGATCGAATTGCATTTGATTAAAAGGTGCGATTTTTGCATCCGCAACTGCAACAGGACGATGAATATCTGCCACTAAAGACGGGTCCACGGCATCAACAAGGGTATCAAACAGGAGAAGAAGGTCCGAGGGGACAGCAGGAACCGAAAGCACTAGTGGAAAGGAGGAAGCGGGCGAATCGGGGGCCGCATGATGGAAGAGGGCTTCGTTGAGCTCTGCAACCAAGGAGGGCGAATCACAGGGGAGTAGCACGTTGGGGGTTGGCATGCAGGGGGCGGAGGGCAGAATCGGATTCAGGAGAGAGGGAGGAATCCAATAAAAGCGAAGAAGAATTTCCAGGATATGGAATATCAGGGATGGGAATTAGGGAGAGGGAGTGTATTCCAGGATAGAGATGGATGAGCTGGAGTGTGATGCAGCCGTTGGATTCGGATCGTATCACGGGCTGTAGCAGTTTATGAATGCTCAGAGCAATGAATGCCAGATGAAGGTGACCCTGATGGAGACAAGAAGTTGATGGAATATCAAACAGGACTGTGGGAGAAGTCAACAGATATCAAACAGGACCCTGATAGAAGTCAACAGATAACCAGAATTCAATTAATGAGGACCCTGGGAGAAGTCGATGGAATATCAAACAGGACCCTGGGAGAAATCGATGGAATATCAAAGAGGACCCTGGGAGAAGTCAACAGATATCCAGAATTCAATTAATGAGGACCCTTGGAGAAGTCAACAGATATCCAGAATTCAATTAATGAGGACCCTGAATGTGAATGCTCAATGCAATGGAGAGTATCAACGGAGAATACTCTGAATTCAATGAAATGGAGAACAACAGAAATAATACAGAATATCAATGGACCCTGAATGAGAATGCCAGGATTCAGTTTAATGAGGACCCTGAACAATTGAATATCAATGGCCAATGAATAAATATCAATGAGAATAACCAATGCTATCAAGGATCCCAGACCAAAGAAAATCAATGACAAATACCAATGATAACAAAAAGGGCACCAAGAATATCAATGAATATCAATGATCCCAATAATCAATAATTCAATGACTCTTCAATCACTAGAATGGACGAGTACCAATTAGATGGGTACCGATGAATAGATGAATAGATGAACCAATATAGAATATGAATAGATCAACACCAATGATGGTAATGATGATTTCTCTATAACCAACAATATCAATCTTCAATCCAAGATCCCATGCTTCCATCCCACCAGGTCTATATATATATCCCAGCTTGCCAACGGCCGTGGTCCTCCCCGATCCGGTATATGGCCCGACGTGGCTGCCTCACAAGCCGTTCGCTACCCCTCCACATCTGGGACTATTTACCTGCCGAAACCGTCGTTTGGCACTACTACGCCAGGGGTTGTGCACCATTGCTGGTTTGAGTCAGCGATACGGGGTGACCCACGCTCGCACCACACAGTGAAAATTAACTTCCGAACCACCACAAAACGTTTACGAGCAACCCAAGAGTGACATATAGGATATTGTAATTGTTGTGTTTGCCATGAACTGTGTTTGTCATCGGGTGTTGCCTCTAGAGACTGGGGGAGAGTCCCTTACCGTGGCGGTAACTTGGACTAGAGCCGTGCCAGGGGCTCCTCCCGGAGCCCTCACGGTGTACATCAACAACAATGAAACCAGCCATGAAAACAATGGTATGGGCAGCTACGACTACACCATCGGGCCCGTGCAGGCGGTGTTGCACGGCACGGGATCCAGTGTGGGATCCAGTGGATCCAGTGTGGGAGCTAGCTTGGGAAGACTACTTGGGGCGCGGTTTCTGCGCCCAGTGTACGTGAACCACAACGGGGGCAATGGGGCCAACGACGTGGTCAGGCTTTTCCGGGCGGTGGAGCAGGCGGTGATGGAAGAGGAACTCGGCAGGAGCACGCTGGCTCCGGAGGGTCTGGGCCCAGTCTAGATCGTGGAGGAGCAGCCGATGGAACCGAGGAGTGACCGCGATGCCAGCGCAGTTAACCAGGCACGGCCATTGATGGGGTCGTTTTTGCCCCTGATGGGGATAAGCGGGCCTCGCGGGGATAGCGAGTAAGGAGATTTCTTCATTTCCATGTCTAGCCATTGCTTCTATCGTTTGTTATTCTTTCGGTCGCTTCTATGGTTCATCTTCATCCTTCATCCACGCTTCATCATTCATTCATTCATTCATTCATTCATTCTTCATCATCCTCCCTTCATTCCTCCATCCTTCTGAACGGCTGCCGTAAATGCAGGCCGCGTCCGCGGCAACCATCTTACATAAGCGGGTATGCTGTTTGCCACCGGCCCCCGAGTCAACCTGCCTCTCGGAGTTGTGCCGGCCTCCTATTCGCCGGCGTCTGCGCCGCAGGTGACAGGTGGCATGACGGGCCCCACCCCGAGGTGCATAATGCGGCCAATGCGGCCAATGCGGCCAATGCGGCCAATACGGTTCGTATATTTTCGCCAGTGCGCCTTGGTGGCCCTGCTGACTAACCCGATATGAGTCAACAGGATGAACGGCTTGAAGCCAAGGCTTAGGCCCGGAAAACTCTACTTGGGGTTTGGCGGTCACGAGTTCGGTCCTACAGATCCATTACTGTGGCTCCCGGGCTATTGTCTCGGGCCCGTACATGCAGCTGCACGCACGCACGCACAGGCGCAGGTTTGGCGTGTTTGGCGTGGTTCTGGTTTGGGTGCGATCCCGTGTTTGGACACAGGGTTCAGCAAACAGTTCACGTGGCACGTTGGGGAAGCCGAAATTCGTGGCGGGCGGGCGGTTGCACCGTGCTACAATCGGTGGCAAAATCGCCGATTCCCCAGTGGGAAGAGACGTGTTTAATTGGCCCCGATGCAGAGTATGGAGGTGGTTTTTATAGGCAATTTGCAGAGAATTGAAGTATTGACGCCATCTTTTGACACAGTGATGACACCATTCAACCCACTTTCCCTTAGCAGTAGAAGTATCCCAAATCTGTCTATCCCTCTGTTCTATTTTTACCCTCAATTACATTTTTCACCCTAATGATAATTACACTATATAATATTCCGCGTCCCTCCTCCGCCCGTATTTCGCTCCCTTTGGCCCCGATTCGGACACCAATGCTTCCAGAACCCTTTTCTTCCTCTGTCCCAGCCAGTTGGAAAGCCGTTGCTCGGAGTCGGCATCTTCCAGTCGACTCCGGTGCCGCTTCTTGCCCGTAAATGCCTCCACGAAATAATCCACGAAAATGTCCCGAAATCCCACTACAAACCACCTATGACTCCTCCATGCAACCTCTCGTCCAATCAGAACCAGCACATCCTTGAATTGCCCTTCGAGGCCGAGTCTCGGCCCCTTTCCTACCCTTGAACCTTGCCCCACGGCAAACTGCCCCTCGGATAATTTCATTTCTCTGCATTGGGATTTCTACGGCGTTCTTCTTGCAATTGTGCGGATGCACCGAACCTGCTCCCCTCCTCCTTTCCTGCAAAAGCAACCATCGCAGAACCATCCCTCGTGGTAGGGTCCCTGATTGCTTCCCCCCCTCTTCCCAATGGTTAACCAATGATCTCATCACGTGCGACGGCTAAACGGGACAAGAGAAATCGCCCATTTGGGGCCCGGGTTGGGGGCGCCGATTCGTCGTCGATCTCCCAGATGGCAGTGGCCATGTGCACCGGTTCTTTGTCTCGGCTTTTGTCCGCTCGGGTTTTGTGGGCTCAGCCAACGATCACACTTCAGCCGTAGGTTGTGGGGCCAATTCTGGGGGTTTTTGGGTGGTGAACTAGGCCAGGATCAAGAATAAGATTGATAATAGGGCAATATTGGTGTGCTATTGGTTTCTCAGTCTTGACTCTGGCCCTGGAACCACGAATTACACGGCAGAAACCACCTCAAAGTACTTCCTCTAATATGTGGTCACGTGATTTGTACCCTTCAAGCCGTTCCGAAACCACTTCCTGCAATGCCGTGGAGTGCTGCACGGGCCCAGGGAGCGGAGATGTTCTCCACAGGCCCTATCCTCGACGGGAAGTGGCCTGAGTAAATTAGTTGCCTGAGTTTCGCTCCCTACATCGACGTTGTGGGGGCTCCTCCCGGCAAAATCACCACTTCAGTCACCACTCACAGTATTATTCCGGAATATCTAGCCGGATTAACTGTGGAGTCCTCGATTACTCTCAACAGTGGTGGTATGCGCACGATCCCCACAATGCCACCCCGTGTGTGGCGGACAAGTCAAATTTAACCACAGGCCCGTACTCCAATTTCATCGCGAACAATGCCTATTGAAGTTTGGTTGCTGCGATGACTGTGGTCTGCCACACATTTTCCGGAAAACAGGTGTGTTCCGGAGATGGGGGTTCGGCGACGGCAGAATGACACCTGTACATGAGCGCTGTAGCTGCCACGGCTAGGGTGTTAGTGGTGAATGCAACGTAACAGTGAAATATGGTCAGTGGCACGTGACTGGAGAAGAGTGCATGTATGACACAAGAGCCAAGTCTCTGTATGGAACGGGGGCTAGGATAATACAGCATGGACTGGAATGTCAGGCATTGACCTGCCTGTTCTTCCATTTCTGCCATTGGAAGATGCTTCTTTGCATCGAGAGGTATCTTTTTCCGTGACAGATGAGTTCTGTGATTCGAAGGTACGACTTTAGTGGCTAGAATTCCATGATTTTCGGCACGAAGAACGTTTGAACAGATTTTATTCCTTGGCAACATGAACTGCCAGATTCCGTGACAGCAAATGAATACTCACGCAACTGTAGGAATTTCCATGACTGGTGAAACCTTTTAGGTTCACTTGTCTGTGCAACTGAATTCAATTCATCATTGTCATTCCAGCGAAACCCATCAAATTCAGCCGAATTTTCAGGTTTCCGCCAGTAATATTCACAGATAATCGATCTGGAATTGTAGGATGGTCATAGCCCACCTATTCAAGTTGGAAACCTTGAAGCAATCCACCACGAACGATTCAATTGCTCATCTCCCATATATCCAATCTCAATGAATATATGCACTCAAAACTCCCATCTCACTGGATGAAAAACTCACGAAAATCTCACAAATAGCCACTAATCGAAGAAGCAAAGGATAGCTAATTTCTTTCCTTGAGTCTAAACAGTTACTAATTTAATGGGTGCAAAAAGTTTATCTCATCGTCATAATCATCTTATCTATTCGCTATTTACATTACTTACACCTCGTAGGGGCCGAAGTACTCCAAGCTGATGTCGTTCACACCGTTCTTGGCCAACTCTTCCTTGACAAAGTGCATGTATCCGCGAGGACCAAGGAGGTAAACGTCATCTTCAGGCTTAACCGTGGCAATGTCCAGTCCCTGCAAGAGCACGCTGTCGTCGGAGAAGAAGTCCTTCAACTCCAAGCCCTTGGCCTGCATTTCCTTGAGATACTCGCCAAATGCCCGGGATTTCTCGTTTCTGTTGGAATAGTACATGCGCACCTTTCTTCCATCAGCTATGGCCTGTTCCATGATGCTGATGAGAGGAGTGATGCCGATACCTCCGACAAAGAGCACCACGTCGCTCTTTCCAGGCTTGTACACAAAGGTGCCGCAGGGAGGCGCCACCTTGAGGATATCTCCCACCTTCAAATCGTGGTGGACATAGCCTGAAACGGCACCTTGAGCAAGCAACCTCACTGAAATTCGGTACTCTCCAGTGGTGGGAAACTCGGAAAGCGAGTATTCTCTGCTGGTTTCGAATGGAATCGAGGGCACGTTCCAGCGGATACACACGTATTGGCCCCGTTTGGGAATGGCTATCTTGTGCTCGGGGTTCTTGGGACGGAAATACACCGATTTGACCTCTTCGGAGTCCTGTTCGATGCGAGTAACCTCGAAATCGCGGAATCCGTTCCAAGGGTTTTTGGCGTATTCTTTAGTCTCCAAATCGATCAAAATTGCCGCCAAATTGCCGTAGGCGGTGGCCCAGGCATCGACAAATTCTGGAGTAGCCACCTTGGGGCCCAAAAGCTCGCCCATGGTAGCTATCAAGTTGTTTCCAACCACAGTGTAGTGTTCTGCGCGAACCTGCAACCCTACATGTTTGGAGACAATCTGCTCCACAAACGAGGTAAGACCACCCAAATTCTCGATGTTTTTGGCGTATTGCAACAAGGCAAAGGCAAGGATCTTGGGTTGACGAAGTGTACGTTGGTCTGAAGGGTTGAAAAAGGGACGCACTTCGGGATTATTTTGGAGCATGTTGTGGTAGAATTTCGCAGTCAATGCCTGGCCACTCAGTTCCAAAATAGGAATGGTGTTGCGGATGACTTGGAGTTGGGGGCCGGTGAGGGCCTTGACGGCATATGCAGTGGACATGAAATGGAATTGATGGGAATTGATGGAACCAACTGGTCTGCAGCCGTATTCTTATATAGCCCCGATGGACTTTCATTTTCGGGTAACCCCAGCGGGTGGAGGCTTACCAAATCGAGATACCCGCAGGCTGATTGGTGAGGCGAAACGCACAAACAGAATGCAGCTGCGGATATCAGGTGATTGGGATATGCAGCGTCCCAGGCACAAGAAAAAACAGCGGTGCAGCCTGGTGTGGCCACCTGAAACGGTTGGAACGGAGTTGCTGGTACGGAATCCCGGTATCTACCTCCTATAGACCCCCTATAGAATTGGGTATATTACTGCGATTTGACACCTTTGGCACCTTTTGACATCCCCACTGAATTCCCACTGGATCCCCCACTGGATCCCCCACGCCGCCCCACGGAGAATACCCGTAGTTACATGATGCATGCAACCCGCGCCGTTGCGTATCTCAGCCGGTCATGCACCACATGATGGGGCCCCATCGCTTAGATGCAGCTGTTTTGGAATCCGAAATTATCCGACCGGTGCGAAAAATCGCGTGTCCCAATTTCCAGGGAAACCCTTCTTGGAATTACCACATACCATCCGGAGATGAGGCATTATCAAGCATTCCTCACCAATTAAAGTTGAATAATCAGCCCACTCAACGGTCACCTCCACAGAACCCTGCAGCCGGTGCGTGAGACCCCGAATATACGAGGCTGTAAGTGTTCCACGGAACAGGAGCCAGGACCCATACGAAGGAGGATTGGAAGATAAATTCCACGGGTCATCAAAATAAGATGGATCGGGAACAGGGTTAGAAGGAGTTACATGTGCAGAAGGGTTGAATGCAATTGTGTTCCATGGGATTTATTGATTAGGAATGTTGCATGGAATTAGATTGGGTTAAAGGTGCAAGGTATCAATTTAATGGTTCAAAGTATTAGATTGGCGTTAAATGGTATCAGGTTGGGATTAGAATGAGTTTAAGGAGAATGGTTGGGATTAGAATGGATTTAAGGTATCAGAAGGGTTGAGAAGAATAGGCTTATTTTTTCGCAGGGATTGATTCGTGAAGTTAAACTTTATTTTCATGGGGTATTAATTATGAGCCATGGGTTTTAATTTATTAAGCATGGTTTTGATTATTTAGATGGGTTAAAATGGTTGGATCACAATGGATGTGATTTATCGGTAGAAATAGTTCTATGCATTTAGATCTTGCTATTTAGATTCATCTGTATTCTATTGCTTTTAGCTAGGCTTATGCACGCAAGTTGTGCTATATGGATCCATTAAAGACAGATGATTGTAGCAGTATTAATTATGGGTTTGAGCTAGTTCAACCATGCAAACCGTACTATATGGATTTGAATGCCACTGGCGTATTGGTCTGAAATTGTCAGGATGGTATTAATTATGGGTTTTCCAGAGTATTGCAGTATGAGTATGCGACTACCTTATTGTCTATGAAATTGTCAGGATGGTAGTTAATTATGGGTTAGCCACTTTGCATACTTCGAAATATGCTAAATGGGTTTATCAGGATGATACCAACGGGCTTATAGATTATCAGAATTCGATAAACTTTCTTAGGATTATCAGATGCTATTAAATTGTGTTATTTATATACATTAGAATTGCGTTACATGGGTGGGTCTAAAACGATACTAAAATCTTCTCATAGATTATCAGAATCAAATAAACTTATATGGATAGAATGGTATTAATTATGGTCTGGTTTATATACGTTCGAATCGGGCTATTTGGGTATATCAAAATGACATTAAATTGGGATCATGGATTCATTAAAAGTCTTCCACCTTGAATACCACCTTGCCATCGTGTCCCCACAACTCCTTGATGCGTTGGCGGAAGTTATTCCTCCAGTCGATGAAGTAATCTACCCGGAACTTCAACCGTCCGTCCATCAACAACTCCAATCCTTCCTGCACCCACTTCTTCGAAATGGTAAAGTCAATGGCCTCGTAGTAATTGTAATAGGTCATGGTGTTCAAAAGACCGTTGGACCAGCCACTCCATACCGTGGCTTCGTTGTTCTGAAGCAAGGTTGAAATCTGGTACGTAGGCACAGGAACGGTGAAACTGCAGCATGAAACAAAACTCGAGCCTGTCTTCTTGGGTTTCATCAACTTGTTAATGAAAGGCTCCTTCACAGTGCCGTTAAATAATTCCTGGAGACTGTTGTTGGTGTGATCATGAATTGGCAATTTAATGGCATCAAGACGGTCGAATTTGACCGAATGCTGGAAGTATTTGCGGCTTCCCACAATATCAACAAAGAAATCAAGCTTGTAGTCGTTGATATTGGCCAAGCTGACCAATTGGTCGTTATCGTAATATTGAGTCTTGAACAATCCCTCAATAATTTGCAGTGCAAAAAAGTCGATCTTCTTGTAGTTGATCGGGGGTTTTTCCCCAGGCAACACCAAGTCCTCGTTAGCCATGTCGTGGGTAACCAAACTGAATTTGACGATGCGAGAAGGGTCGTAGAACTCGCCCTTGGTGAATAAATTGACAAATTGCTTCATCTGGCCCACATTCTTCTCCTGAATCACCAAAATCAAGTTCAAGGTGTCCAAACGGTACACGTTGGAGCTCAAGATCTGCACCAAAGTCAATCCGAGGTTGGTATCGGCACCGTTGATGAGAACATTGGCCTTTCCATCTCTCACCTTCAAGTGACTGAGAACTTGCTTTGCACGACAATACAACGCTGGAAACACACTCAATTTGGCCAAGGCAACGAACTCAGGTTGGTACTCGTAGGTCTCGGTTTGCTTGGACTTCTGTTGAAGTTCTCTCTTGATATCTGCAACGGATTTGGCCTTGGTGCTGGCTCCTGCTCCGACCTCAGCCGACACTGGGGCCAATTGTGGCTCTGCCTTGGCCATAGGAGCCTTCTTGGTGTCTGCCTCGTCAATCTTGATCTCGTTGAATTTTGTATCGATTGGAATAGATTCTTCAGATTCAGCACCAGAGACATTGGAGTCTTCCGCTGGTTCTGACACCTGTTCTGGCTCCTTCTTTGGCTCCTCTTGTTGTTCCTGAGCTTCAGTAGTCTCTACCGTAGTTTCTTCCTCAAGAGTTTCCACAGCAATGGACTCGTTGGTCTCGTCTTCGTCTTCAATGGAAAAATTCTGGGAATGGCCATTGTTGCTTCCACTCAAGTCCAAAGTCACATCAACTTCCTCCAATGCTTGCAATCTTTCGGGCAAAACCTTGATCAACACATCTCTGGAGGGAGTCACCAAAATACTGGTACTAAGTGATCCTTTACGAGACAGAGGATCAACAATTCCCACAACCAAGTCGCCAACGGCAAAGTCCTTGACGCCGCTTCCAATCCGGGACACCAACCCGGAAAATTCGAAGCCCAATCCGAGCTTGGTGTTGCTCAAATTGAGCAAATACTTGTTGATTTTGGCCAAATCGAACGACTGAAGAGAGGCATACTTAGTGTCTACCAACACCTTATCAGAGGCAAGAAACAAGTCGATGGAAGGGTAGTTGAAATTGAGTTCTGTCTCCTTATTCTGAACGGAAATGTCCTTGATAGACGTGAACCGTAAGTCGCCTAATTCGGAGATCTTGTAGGTAGCTCTATTGAGCTTGATTTCAGGAGCAATGATGGCTTTTGGGCCCATTCCTTTGCCCTTTTTCTCCAAATATGCCAACTCGGGTGGAATGCGTTGAAAGGGATGAGATTTGGCCTTTTCCTGCTGGATTTGAGCAAGATGTTTGTGATGAGCTTGAAGGTCTTCCTCAGGAGGAGGAGCAAAACCCACGGATTTTTTGCGTTGGGGCGACGAAGGTTCCGACATTTTTACGGATTTAGATGCAACAGTGAATTTCGGTGAAGGGAAGATGCAAAGAAAAGCGCCAAAGCAGGGATTCGGGCTTTTGTATTGGACTTCGGTGTCATGCCTGGGTCCGCTTAGCTCGGGAGGTTCACGTGACTAGGGAGGGTGCCAGATAGGGAAGGGCCGAAGGGAGAGGAGGGAACGGCGAATTCGGGGTGGATTTGGGAGTCAAAAGGGGTCTTAGGGGTGTAGAAGTGTGCGGTGTGGGATGGACGGATTTGCTGTAGTTTCAGGTAGTAAACCCCCTATGATAGATAGAAGAATATTTCACAGTAAATGTGTCACGTGACACATCACGTGACACATCAATCTCCAAGTAATCCGTGGCAACTCCTCAATCTAATCTGCAACCACGGGTCCTGCTGTTCTCCCATTCCCGACATTTTCCCATCCAATTGAAGTCTTCTCGACCGTTTTGTATCTGCAGTGTGAAAAGCCTCGAATTTGACCCGAAAAATCCCCGTTCTCCTGGTTTATCTCGCCATTTTTACTCTAGAACACGGCAATAACAACAACCAATTCGTGAACTCTGAGGTCTTTCCAGCAACAAACGTGTTGAAATAGTTCTCGGGCATAGTAACTGCTGAAATCACGCGTCAAACATGTGGATTCCCGTCACTTTGGCGTATCTCGTCTCACTAGTGTTATCACTACTGTTTACCCAATTCCACATCAATCTCTTCAAATACCCAGTATATCTACTGCTCCCATTAACATTAGCGGTATTCATTCCTGTGTCCATCATCTTCCTCCTTCCCATCGACTATATTTCCCACAATACCACCGGTGCCACCACCTGGTTCGATATCCCCGATGGAGTGATCTTGATCCTCTGGGAGGCCAATTATTGGGTGACTTTCTTGTTGACATGGTTGATTTTGCCTGTTCTCCAGGAATTCTACCGTTCTGGCTACTACAATTCCGTCAGTCGCTTGCGTGATGCGTTGAAACAGAACGTCAAGTTCCAATTGATTATCCTAGGCGTATCGTTATGCTGCTTGGTGTACTTGATCCTTGAGGTGGGACTCACACTTGGCCACTTGAAGTTGATGATCATTGCCTTGTCACACATTTATTCGTTGATTTTGGCCTTGTGGTTGATGGCTCATGGAATGGTGAATTTTCCCAGGCTCAAATGGACCGAGGGAAGCATTGTGGGCCATTTGAACACCCTGTACTTGAAGGTTCCCAAATTGGTCGACTCCTTGGAAGACACCAAGATCGACTTCAAAGAAGACGTGTTGAAAGTAATCGTTTTGGCCAAGAATTACACCTCTGCCTCGACACAGGATCCCCGTTACAGGGACTGGATCTTGAAGCTCTACGGAAAGATTCCTGGAGAATTGCGGGAAACCATGGAAAGACAGTATTTGCACGACGAATCCAATACTATCACCAGGGACCAATTAACTGAGTCGTACATGAGAAAACTCACCCATCGCTTTAATCTGAATCTCTACAAGATGGTGGCATACGAATCGGAATTCAATTCCTTATTGCTCATTATCACCAAACTAGAGGATGTGTTGACTGCCAGAACCACGTCAGACTTGGAGGCCAGAAATAAGTTGGTTTTCCGGCTCAATAACTACAAGGTGCTTCTTCTGCCCCGGCTCAATTTCATCTACTACTACTACGTCAGGCCCACCATGAGTAGAGTGGTCTCGGTGGTGCTTTTCATCGGATCCATTATAATTATCGAATCGGAACTTTTCCACTCGACCAAGTTGTCGGTGATGAACATTTTATTATTCAACACGGGAATCAACAAGCAGAAGTTGTTACTGCTTATCATCTCCTCCATTAGCTTGTCGTACATGTTGTTTGCCTCGCTCAATTCGTTGACCCACTTGAAGATCTTCAACATGTACCATTTGGTTCCGTTCCAATCGGATCCGGTTTCGGCGAGTTTCTACACCACCTACATCGCCAGATTGACCATCCCGTTGTCCTACAACTTTATCACGCTCTTTATCTCCAGAACCTCAATATTTGAAAAATGGTACGGTCAGTCTATCCACTTGACTGGGTTGTTCAACTTGTTGAACAACTGGCTCCCCAGATTGGTGTTGCTTCCGATTCTCTTGACCACATTTAATGTGTACGACAAGTTGAAGAAGAGGCTCGGATTGTCGGACTTCTACGATTCGTGGGCCGCATTTGACGATGAAGACCAGGATGAGGACGTCGAGAACCTCCAGAACAAACGCAAGGACTTAATTATCGTGGAGGCAAAGAGAATCATCGACCGTGAAATGAACAAGCGACAGCAAACTGGAAGCAGATCGGAAACCGATTTGCGTCCGTTCAACCTCGCTGCTGCTGCGAATGAACAATACAACAATAATAGACGCAGTTTCCACGACAATTTGGTGGGAAGCACTAGAATAGACGAGCCGAACCGGAACGATGTCAGCAGCGGAGGTGTCAGCGACACCAATTCCTCGGTATGGGGTGGAATTGGCGGAGCCTGGGACGGAATAAGGAATTCGGTTACTGGAAGATTCACTTCCAGTAGATATAGAGACGAGGAGGAGGCATCGATTGACGATTTCCGCTATGACGACGATGCGGATGAAACGTTGGTGTTGTGAGCAGCAGCCAACATGGAAGCTGGAGACTCCCGATTTTGCATATTTAGCAGGTCCATATAGACACCATGCTAATACACACTGCCCTAGTGGCAGAAAGAACCCGAAAACCCGATGTAATGGGAGGATTCCGAGCCAAATTATTTAATAACGTTCACCAAAGAAGCGGAAGACAAGATATTGCCTTTGGGGACATTTTCAGAGGATTTCACTCTAGTCCCGGTAGGTTTCGTTAAAAATTAAGCTTCGAGGTGATGTCGCGGTTTAGGCTTGATACCTTGGACAAGGGCGCTGGTTCCTTGCAGAGGAAAATTGGGTATATCAGACAGAACGGAAGGAACTGCCATGGAATTTATGGTGGCATCGTGCATCATTTCCGGGGCAATGTGTGGATAATTTGCAACAACCAGTTTCGCTTGCCAAGGCACGTGAAAGCCGGATGGTGGGGATATTTTATCACCATATACGCTTCTAGAAAGACCACAATATTTTCTGGGGCGTCGAATGTTCCAGGTGTTGTTGTAGTTCGAAGAAAATACTGAAGGCGGAGGCTTGGAACGGTTTTTGTCCGAGGAATGGTAATTTTCCAGAACATAGAAGAGGATGGAATTAAAGGTTCCATCTGAGATTACTATGTATTATTAAAGTCTATTTGTTTCTCTATAGTCTCACTCTATATTCACTCTATAGTCTCACTCTATATTCACTACAGTCTCATTCCATAACATGTCTAAAGTCTCACTCTATATTCACTCTATATTCACTCTATAGTCTCATTCCATAACATGTCTAAAGTCTCACTCTATATTCACTCTATAGTCTATATTTTCACTCTGTATACCATTCCATAATTCAATACTCTGGAGCCACTAAGTTGCACGGAATGCGGTTTCGGGAAAACCCGGGATCCTGTGGAGGAGACTGTGGACAGCGGCCCCGATGACGTCAATGGTGACGTCTGGTGATCTCAGGTGCGTAACCAAATAATTCCTGGGGTGTTTTCCAGAAGAAAATAGGTTTAGAGTTAAGGTGATGATAAGGAGACATGGGGAGGAAAGGAGAGAGAGATATGAGGGAAAAGAGAGAAAGGAGAGTAGTGGGTGGAATTGAATGGAGAAGATAGAATGGAATAGAGTGGATAGAGTGGATAGGGATGGGAGCAGGGTATCGTGGAGGGATTTGTGGTATTGGAGATTGAACTCGGTAATGCACGGCATCACAAGGGTCGCAGTGAGACTCGGGTGAGACTCGCGGTGGAAGGCAGTGGAAACTCGCGGTAGGGTATGGACTAGGAATGTTCGCGGGGGTAGGTTGCGGTAGAACTTCGCGGTAGAACTTCGCGGTGCCTTGGGTAAGTTTGCAGTCGTTCGCGGTACCTTCGCGGTAAGTTTGTAGTCGCGCGGTACGAAAAGTAGCGGAAAGTTTGCGGCAAGGTTCGCGGTAGAATACGGTACTGTGATATTGGCGGTGGGTAAATGGCGGCTTATTCGCAGTAGAAATTCACTGTACCTCCCGGTGGATACGCCATTCTGCTTCCCCATTTCGGTAGAGACTCACACTTCGAGGTTTCACACCTTCGAGGATTCACCATTTTAGCGATAAGGAAGTACAATTTCACAGTATAGTATCTCTTGGTGCTATTCCCTTACTATGCTCGCGGTGTCTCTAGGGCCACGTTCTCGCTAGAGTCGCATTTCACCGGAATCTCGCGGTACCGCCAGCTACCACCATAGCCTCCCTCTGATTACATTAATAGTGAGGGAAACTTCCCTAAATGCTGTTGATCGCCAGAAACCCCATACCTACGCCTAGAGAGACCCCTGATCTGCCGACACACCCTCATTTCTCTCTTTATCTCTCCTTATCTCTCCCTATCTCTCCCTATTATTCGCGGGAGGCTCGGTAATGGGCGCCTATGTTCTACCACGAGTCCACCGCGAAGTCTCCATCACAAATCACTACACCGTTTCATCACCATTTCTACGCCAATTCTCCCCAAATCACCTCCAATCATCACTTCCTCGACTTCCTCGACACCAGAACAACCCCAAATACACTCTCGTTCCATCATCCTTCCCTAATTGCCGTCATTGCTTCCCCCTTTCTTCTATCATCACCTCCTTTTCTCGCATCAATACCTCCGTTTCTCCCCATGATCCCGGTATCTGTTCCCTGGAGGGTTCCCCCGCTAGCCCGAGGCGTTGCAACTACCATCACCATCACTGCTCCCCAAAAACACGGCGCCAAAGCCGCTCGTCTTCGAGTTCAGCTTCTTAAGAGTCCTTCGCATTTCGGATACTTCACCTCCCGAGTCAACCGCCTCTACAACGAGGACAGATTCAGTGCTGGAGTGTTGCTGTTGACGTCTCCACGCCCCGTGTTCAATTTCAACGTGTTTGATGGCCATGGCGGCCATCAATGCCTGACTTTTCTCGAAAGTCATTTAGCCGCCAACATTGAAGAAGGAGGCAACTACGTGGCTGATACCAAGGACAAGAAGAAAAACGAGCTCACGCAACGCTTCGCCAAAACCATCGGCGGCTACTGGAAACGGTGGTACAAGCACCGCAAAGACAATTTCAAGGCCATGAAGAAACAAAACCTGAATGTGCGATTGACCAACATCGACGTGCTGGACAACGACTTGCACGTACGGTTGCCGTTGGTGTTCCTCGGCACTGACTACCAGTTCTTCGAGCAGGAAGACAACAAGTCCGGGTCCACGTGTACTCTGGCATTGATCGAAACTATCTATTCTGACCCAGATGGATCAGAAGGAGAGTTGTACTTCAACAGAAACACCATCTCGCGGCTCACGGTGGCCCACGTGGGCGACACTAGAGCCATCTTGGTCGATAGAAACGGTGACGGTCACTGTTTGACCCAAAATCACCATCCTTCCAATCCCATGGAGGCATCTCGTTTGCGCAAATACGCCACCAATTTCTTCATGACCGACTCGTTTGGTGAAGAACGCTTCGTTGCCCTAGCCAATACCCGGGCCTTTGGCGACGTCGACTACAAACACATGGGAGTCACGGCAGAGCCCGATGTGGTGGAAATGATAGTGGGAGACCTGGAAACGATTTACGGCAAATTGACGCCACAGGAAATCAAAAACTACACCGTGGGAGGGTTGGGCGGTGACGAGGGCTCGTTGATCCTCTGCAGCGACGGTGTCACCAACGTTATTACTGACCAGGAAATCGCAGATATTGTCACATCGCATTATAATATGAAGGGAGCCAATGCCACACCACAGCTGTGTGCAGAGGAGGTGATCAAGTTTGTGGAATATATTGGTGGCGACGACAACGCCACATGTTTGGTGATTCGATTGAACGGTTGGGGGAAATGGCCTGTGGTGGACAAGACAGGCGAGTTGCGCCAGACCCGCATGGACGACTTCAACCCCCGGCTGCAACGGGGATGAAACCAAGAGAGACCCAGCAGAGACCATAAGAAATTGACAGAGTGTGAATGCACATAATTGTGATGATGAAAATTCCTGGAAATCGAGATAAAATGCCCTGATTTCAAGATTAAGATACCACAGACAATGAAAAATACCCAGATATGATGAAAATACTAGACACGACGATTAATGCCCAGAAACTACAGCATTTCCTTCCAGGAAGCCGTTCCAAGAAAAGCATGAGACAGAGCCAGCTCTGTCTCCTAAACATAGAGCTTTCGAAATAGAACTAGAAGCATGGCTGTCGAGAAAGTACTATTTTATAATAATGAAACCAGCAGTTGAAAAGCATTGAATGAAATGACGTAGATGAATGCCATGTTGCTATTAAATGGTGAACAAGTGGTAGATTATTAGAAAGTAATCAGATCCAAAATGACAGTAACAGTATGCAAGCGTCGTCATGATAATTAGGAGCATCTCCTTGAGGAAGCTCTCATGTCACATCCATTGTAGTTCCAAACCTGTCCAGAATGAAGTCTCTTTCAGTCGATTCTGAAATCTTAATAGATCTATACTGAATTTTGTAAAGCTGAAAAATACCATTCATCGTTGTCGGATTCATCTAATCTGAAAATTCACATATCCCCTTCGCTCTAACTCATTATCAGTCTTGCTTGAAGAAACCATTGATTCTAATACATATTTCCAGCCTTAAAAATCAAATACTCTCCCCATACATTAAGTTCCAAGATCTGATTTCTTAATGAAATTTCCCCAAATTAACCTCCACACTCACTTCATACAATTCTTCCATCTCTTTCATCTCTTCTTCCTCTCTCTCCTGTCTTTCATCTCTTCTTCCTCTCTCTCTCCTCTCTCTCCTCTCTCCTACACTCTGCCTTCTAACCTATATTACTATGTACAGTTAATTCTTGGTGTGCTTGTAAATGAACTTCTTTCTCGTAAAAGCATACTCCCCCAACTTGGTCCCCACCATATCGTCGGTAATCTCCACTTCCACATACTCCTTTCCGTTGTGAATCTGGAACTGCAATCCCACGAACTGAGGCAAAATGGTGCAGCTTCTAGCGTTGGTTCTGATGGGAGTACCGTTTTTGATGGCATCGGCAATGGGAAGCGGCACCACGTGGGGCCCTTTCCACACCGATCTCTTGAGAAGGGACAATGCTGGTCTCATAGTGGGCTAGTAGGTGGTGGATAAAGAGAGAGTGAAAAATTGGTGTATGTGTCGCGTGATATGCGTCACGTGCAATTATATCATGTGATCATATATCACGTGATCGCATTTATAGGTGATGAGATGCTTCTGCTTTAGTACCGCATCATGTTTGGGGCACGCTTTGATCCCAGCCAGTCCTCGGGGACGACGTCTAAATCGCGGGCTAGGGTGGTGTTGAAGAGAAGACGCGAAGTGAGCGATAGTGACAGCGAAAGCGACGCCGAAAACGGCCCAGAAACGGCTGAAAACAAGGCAGAACTCCACCAAGATGAAGACAGAAACCCTGAAATCGAGGCTAATGGCAACAGTGACAGTGAAAAATCGGGCTCTAGTGAGTCAGAAAGTGAAGAAAGCGAAGAAAGCGAAGAAAATTCCAGTCTGGACCTGGATTCTGCCGCTCTGGATGTGGAGATGGAAGAAACAAAAGAGGCACAAGAAGAAGTAGAAACCGAGCAGATCACGCCCAGAAATGATGCTCAAGTGGACATGGAGGTCGATGAGGAAGCTCCAAACCCAGAAGCTTCAAAGCATCTGTCCATTTTCCAAAAATTTCACGGTTCTCTTCAGAGAGCACCAGAAGCAGAAGAAGAAGCAGCTGTTTCCGAACCAGAAGAGCAAACCCAAGATCTCAAACCGTTGCCACAGCCAGAATTGCCCAGAGACAAACGTTTAACCGCAACTTCTGCCCATCTCAAGAACCTTGACTGGTTAACAGAGCCAATGTATTCTTCTCCCTCCAATACTAAGCCATTTGGAAAATTTGCATTATCCCCATTCATGCTTAAAAACCTCGAATCGTTGGGTTTCAAAGATGCATTTTCGGTCCAGATCGAGGTGTTATCAATTCTCCTTGAGGATATCAAGCAGAACCAATTACGGCCGGATATTCGTGGAGATTTACTTGTTAATGCCAGTACTGGTTCCGGTAAAACTTTGGCATATCTGATACCCATAATCGAGGATTTAAGTACCAGAATTGTCCCCAGAGTCAGAGCCATCGTGTTGGTCCCCACAAAGCCATTGATAAACCAAGTCAGAACTACTATGAGCAGTCTTTCCAAAGGAACGAATTTAGTTATCACCAACTTGAAGAGTGATATTTCTATCAAAGAAGAAGGATCCAAATTGAAGGCCAACGAGCCTGACGTAATTATTTCCACTCCAGGTCGGTTGGTAGAGCACCTTTTGGACGGTTCTATCAGTTTGAAGAGCCTCAAGTATTTGGTGATTGACGAGGCAGATCGGTTATTAAACCAGTCCTTTCAGGGCTGGGCAAAAGTGGTGATCTCCAATCTTGAAGGATCCAAGGATATCTCCAAGGAATGGAGCATTTCTCCCAAGAAATTGATATTTTCTGCCACTTTAACGACAGATTCGGGCAAGTTATCGGCATTGAAGTTCCAGAAACCTCGGTTGGTAATTATCAACGACAGAAAGCAGTTGGTGAATGAGATCTTCTCTGTTCCCGAGAAATTGGACGAATTCAAGATCCAATTGGGTATTGCAAAATCATCGTTGAAACCATTGATTTTAGCCAAGTTCTTGATTCACAATGCCAAAATGCAGAATGTTTTGGTATTTACAAAATCCAACGAGGCTTCTTTGAGACTCTCCAAGCTCTTGCTGTTGTTGTTGAGCAAAATGTACCCCCACAGGACCTACGAAGTTGCCTATATGAATTCTACAAATAACAAGACTTCGATGAGAAGTAAAATTCTTAAAGAATTTTCCAGCCAGAAGATCAGCATTTTGGTGGCTACTGACTTGATTGCAAGAGGTATAGATATTCTCAGCATTACGGATATTGTCAACTACGATTTGCCTAACTCGTCCAGAGAATATGTTCACAGAGTGGGTCGTACTGCCAGAGCAAACCAATCAGGCAATGCCTACAATTTCTGTGTGGGTAAGGGAGAAAGCAAGTGGCTCAAGATGATCATGAAGGATGTGGGAAGAGGTGACAAGAAGGTGGAGGAGATGGAGGTGGACGTCAAGACATTGGTGACATCTGAAGACGAAGACATTTATAGAGAGTGTTTGGCGGAAATGGAGAAGGAGGTTTTCGCCAGTTGAACAAAGTATAGCATAATGTACGAATAGACGATAGGATGTAGAAAAATATATGGAGGTACGATTGGGTAATGCTGGCAAAATGAACCGATTAGAGAATCTATAGAATTTTGATAAATTTGATAAATTCTTATAAAATGGAAAAAATAGATAAAATTCAAAATTCCACCAAGGCAAGCAGCAAAATGATGGAGAGAGATGACAGAGAAATGCCAATAGTGTATTACAGCATCTTCATTGTAGAGTGTGAGATAACTTACTCGGAAAAATCAATTTCACATCTCATACTACACAAGATATTCATTTTCCCAGAAGATAAAATAACACATAAACTAATAGACTAATCAAACAAACCCAACAAACCAGAAACACCACTAAATTTACCCCTCCACACCCACCCCAACCAGTTCTTCTTCACCTCTTTCTCCCCAAATCTCCCCAAATCTCCCCATATAACCTGCTATAAATTCACCGGAACCCCCAAAATTCATCAAAATCACACTATCTACCAATCAACTCTCACCCATTCCAACCATACCCTCCAATTACCCAATTTCCCACTCCTTCCCATTCTTTTCCCACTCTCCTTCATTCCTACATATATTCGCACCCCCATATCTCATCGCAATTATCACCCAATACCACTATGGCAGACCTCCAGTCGCTAGGTGTCCAGTTAGTGGAGCAGGATGATCTCGAATCTACAATCACATCTCAAGCGAACCGGGCTTTGCTTGTGAAAGACACCGAATTGGATCAAAAACGGCTAGAAAAGGCCACCAAAGACTTGAACTCTACTCTCAAGAGAATCCGGTTATTGCAAGAGAAATTGAACAATCCAAGGACAAAACTCAGTCTGCGGAAGTCGATTCGGGACGAGATTTCCTGGTTCGAACAGAATGAGTTGATTCAACGCCAAAGAGACGTGGATGACATCACCAATCGCATTGAAGATAATAAGAAACAGTTGGAAGAGGCTGAAAAACACGGAGAAACCAAGATTTCTAGTAGTGAAAGACTTCCAGGCGAATCAGAAAGGGACTTCTTGATCAGAACAGGCAAAATCACCGCCTTCGGAAATGAAAACACCTTCAAACAGGACTACAGAGAGGGCGAGGTATTGCCGGAGGCAAAATGTCACCAGTTTCTCAGGGCACCGGGATTTGAGGACGATTCGCTGCAGCAGGACCCCAAAAGACGGAAAACGGCGTCTTCTCTGTACCAAGAGCATTCTGTTTGTGCAAAAATGGAGCAAAATGAGCCAGAAACAGTGCTTCTGGAAGAAATACTGGATGCTGATGATGTTGAAGATATTAAGGTAGAACCGGTTGAAGATTCCGACTACCTGGACCAAGAGGAGGAGTCGGACGATGTTGCCAGCGAACCCGAGCTTGTTGTTTCGGACGAATCTGAAGGAGAACTCGAAGTATCGTTTGGTTCAAATAATTCCAAAACAAAACCGAAAAAGCTCAAATCTACGCAAACAGAGCCTAGAAATATAGACGATGGAAATGAGTTGCTATACCAGAATAGAATTAGAGCCTGGACCGAGAAAAGATCGGCATTACGGCCCGAAACAGCTGAAAATGACGTTCCAGAATGGAATAAACCTCATCCTTCCGTTCCTGATGCAGTTTTGAATGAAAAATTTAGATTACCGGGAGATATCTATCCTTCGTTGTTTGACTATCAGAAAACGTGTGTGCAATGGTTGTGGGAGCTTTATTCCCAGAAAACTGGTGGAATAATAGGTGATGAAATGGGTTTGGGAAAAACAATTCAGGTAATTTCTTTCATAGCAGGTTTGCATTATTCTGGCTTGCTAGACAAGCCCGTTTTGGTTGTGGTTCCTGCAACGGTGCTAAACCAATGGGTTAATGAGTTTCATCGGTGGTGGCCTCCTTTGCGGTGTGTTATTTTGCATAGTATAGGGTCAGGAATGGGAAATAAGGCCTCAGAAGAAAAGCTAGAGGAGTACTTGGAAAACCACGATCCAAAGGATTCCAAGAGCACATTATCAGGAATTTCAAGTCAAATAAATGCCAAAGAAATCGTGGAAAGGGTCATAAAAAAGGGCCATGTTCTCATCACCACTTACGTTGGATTGAGAATATACTCGAAATATATTCTTCCCAACCAATGGGGCTATGTGGTGCTTGATGAAGGACATAAAATCAGAAATCCAGACCTGGATATTTCCTTGACCTGTAAACAAATCAAATCGTACAATCGAATCATTCTTTCTGGAACCCCAATTCAGAACAATCTTATAGAACTCTGGTCCCTCTTTGACTTTATTTTCCCGGGAAGATTGGGCACGCTTCCCGTTTTTCAACAGCAGTTTTCAATTCCAATCAATATGGGAGGATATGCCAATGCCTCCAATGTCCAAATCCAAACCGGCTACAAATGTGCCGTGGTGCTACGGGACTTGATATCTCCATACTTGCTCAGACGATTAAAGAGTGATGTTGCCAAAGATTTGCCCAAAAAGAACGAAATGGTGTTATTTGTGAAATTAACTAAAGTTCAACAAGAGTTATACGAGAAGTTTCTACACAGTGAGGACCTCGACTCGATTCTACGGGGCAAGAGAAACGTGCTTATGGGAGTGGATGTCCTCAGAAAGATTTGCAACCATCCGGACTTGGTACATCGAGATGTGTTGATGAACAAGGCGAATTATCATTATGGAGACCCCCAAAAGTCGGGAAAAATGCAGGTCTTGAAGGATTTGTTGCAGTTATGGCAAAATCAACAGCATAAGATCTTGCTTTTCTGTCAAACCAGACAGATGTTGGACATTTTGGAGAAGTTTGTGGCCAATTTGAAGGTTCTAGATGCGAATAAAGTCGACGATAAAAATGCCACTAATCTAGAGGACGATGTGAACTACTTCTCGTACTTGCGAATGGACGGATCCACTCCGATAGCAAGACGGCAGAAGTTGGTGGATGACTTCAACGAGACTCCTTCTATCGATATTTTTCTTTTAACCACCAAAGTTGGAGGTCTAGGGGTGAATCTTACTGGTGCAGATAGAGTGATCATTTTTGACCCGGACTGGAACCCTTCCACGGATATCCAGGCACGGGAAAGGGCATGGAGATTGGGCCAGAAAAAGGATATCACCATCTATCGTTTGATGACAACTGGAGCAATAGAAGAAAAGATTTACCATCGACAAATCTTCAAGACTTTCTTGACAAATAAAATCTTGAAGGACCCCAAACAGCGACGCTTCTTCAAGGTCAACGACTTGCACGATTTGTTCACCTTGGGGGACCAGAATGAGCAAGGAACGGAAACAGGGGACATGTTCAATGGAGCAGAAACGAATTTTGACAAGGAAGCCAGGGCCAGAAAAACGTCCCGATTGCTAAAACTGACAAGTAACAATGATGACGACTTCTACCAGGTCGCCAGCATCATGGGGGTATCGAAATTGGACCAGTTCGAGGGAGATAAAGGAGAAGAGGAGAATTCTTCTGAAACCAAAGACGAAAATCGGCTAATGCAAGGGCTTTTTGCCAAAGGTGGTGTACACAGCACTCTCCAACACGACGATATCATCAACTCTGGCAACCAGGAGCTCTCGTTGGTGGAAAAAGAGGCCAATCGAGTGGCTAATGATGCGGCAAAGGCCCTTCGTGAGTCTCGCAGGTTGACCCGCAAAAATCAAATAGGAACTCCTACATGGACAGGAAAATTTGGCATGGCGGGGAAATTCGGAGCCAAAGCTACAGGCAGCAGGGGCCGTCCCAGTGGACGCTCCACGGGCCCGGCTAGTGGACTTTCTTCCAGTTCTATTCTAGACTCGTTGAAACAGAAGAAAGAGGTCAAAAAATCGCTCTTTTCGCAGGAAAAACCCCCAAATGCCCTGGAAAATCCCGACAAGCACCAACTCATGCAGCGGTTGGTGGGATATCTCCAAAAACAGCCGGACCACTTCAGTACCTCCAACCATATCTTGAAAAATGTCGGTATCCGGGCGGTTTCCAATAGTGAAACGGTGCTTATGCGGTCGATGCTACGGGAGACCTGTGAGTGGAACCCGGTCAAAAAGGGATGGAGCTTAAAGGAAGACTTCCGCCACACATGAGGGGAGGATCCTGACATATACAGAGGTGAATTTAGGGTTGTTCCGGTGCCTGTGCTTAAATGGACGCAGTAGCCAATGTTGGCCGCATGCTAGAGATGAGTCTATGTAGGTAGGTATTTTTTTACTAGGTGGCGTATTTTGTTGCAGCTGCATGTGTCGGGGCTACTACTGGGACCAGGCAAAGCCTAGGAGGGCAGAGGCAGGGGGATGCATGGGGGTGCCAGGGACATGGGATGTCGCGATGTCGCAGAATGAAAAATCGCGATATTCGCCTTCACCTTTTGAAACGCCCTTTCCTTCAATGACGGTGCCTGGTCTCCGGCTTTTAGCGCCGTTCACACGGTGGATTCCTCGGTGTCCGCCCCCACACTACGATACAGGATGCACCCATTGCGCCATTCCGGCGTTTTCCCCGGAAAAACCGCTCGATTCCACCACTCCGCTCGCTGGAACGGCAAATATGCCATGGAAACACGTCTTGATCTTGACCCACGGACACGAAACTTTCGACACGGTGCCACTGCGGATCGAGATGGAGCCCGGATCGCTCAGCAGTGACATAGCGGCACTCAAGCGGGAATTGGTAAGTCCCCATCATCCGGTTCTAGTGTCTAATGTGATACTTCTGGACCACCATGCGGTTTTGGGCCAATTTCGGCCGAAAAAAACCGAGCACGTGGTGTACGTGTACCCTGAGGGCCAGGCGGTCAAGTTCGACCGGCATCACACGGCCCAGTTCGTCCGGGAATGGATGGTACCTGGAGACTACGTGCCCCGGCCTGTACACAACCCGTTTGCACCTACAGCATCCTCCCCTGCACGCGGCGCATCTTCCCATGCACCTCGCGTAAACTCCGGCCAGTTCACAACCTCTGTGGTGGAACGGCCTTTGGTACTCATCTGCGGCCATACCCTTCGGGACGAACGATGCGGCAGGCTCGCGCCTCTACTTCAGCGAGAGTTCCAGCGGGTATTTGCGGCTGAAGCCGTGGATGCAGCCGTGGGGTTGGTGTCGCACATTGGTGGACATAGTTACGCCGGAAATGTCATCTGTTACGGCTCGGGCC
Source organism: Suhomyces kunorum (assembly GCA_030561465.1). NCBI lineage: Eukaryota > Fungi > Ascomycota > Pichiomycetes > Serinales > Debaryomycetaceae > Suhomyces > Suhomyces kunorum. The sequence continues at coordinate 359,448 of JAKTXF010000009.1, read as the reverse complement.
ACCCGGTGTGGTACGGCAGGGTGTTCCCGGAGCGGGTGCAGGGGGTTGTACGAGAAACGGTGGTGGGAGGCCGGGTTATCGAGGAGTTGTACCGGGGTCAAAGGGAGAACTAAGGTGAGTGAGACCCCGAATGTAATTAGAAAATACGAGGCTGTATGTAGGTGAAGAATATGAAGATGAATTATGGTGCATGGTGCGTGTGACACGAACATTAGACGCCAGGATCGGCCAGGATGCAGAACGAGAAGGTTCACTCGCGGCAACAGCTGCGAGGACCAGGGGAGAGAGACCGGTTTGGGGCGACACAAAGCTCCAACAATAACGTGCCGAGGATTGTCTAGTGGTGAAACCGTCGAGCCGCATGGGCACGGCCAATCAGATGGAAGGGTGCCGTGTGGAAACGTCAGCACCGCAGGCCAGGTACAGGAGATGGAGCGTATTTTTCGGAGGTAACATGCGACGCATGAGTACAGCAGCAGCTCCACGCAGACGATGCAGAGTGCGTGCATTGCAGCTCGTCAGTTTTGCCAAGGTAGTAATTTCAAGGCAGCGTTGCAAGCACTGGCGGACAATGCAGTCCCTGTCAGCGAAAAGGTGTGCGCCTTGCAGTTAGGGATCGGGCCCCGGCGGCCAGGCACCCTTTGGCCCAAGGCAGCAGCAGTAGCTGCTGCCAAGGCGGTTCCGGATGTATGCGTCTGCCCCCAGAGATGGTTGGCAAGCGGTGTTCGCGTCACTTCGCATGGAGATACATATGGTGCGGAGGCTGCAGCAATTGGTAGGGTTGAAGAAAATCTGCCGCTGCAGCTGCGGCCGGTTTGGGAAGACATACCCTGCACGATCGGTGGTGGTGCATTTCCGTTGGCGTGGTCGTTCCAGCGAGCATTGAAGCTGGATTGCGCGGCCAAGATGGCCGTGCCAGGCCGCCGTGGCGTCACGACCCAACCATGCCGCGACCTTGCCATGGCAAGGCCGATGTCGCGGTGGGAACTTCACCAGAACTCCGGGCCTGTCAGGAACGTCTGTGCAAGGGGAACCTCTGCACCATGCACCTGTAGCGCAGCCTCACGCACCTGCACCATGCACCTGTAGCGCAGCCACCGCACCTTGCACCAAGACGTGCGTGCAGAGCCTCTGCACCATGCACCAAGAACTGCACCGCGCACCACGATGCCCCTGGAATGTTGGAGAACTACTACTTGAACTAACACCCTACATACATGGGGGTTTCTCAGTTTTCCCGGGTTGCGCTCGTGTTTCAACCTTGCCGGTGTTACACAAGGTGCAATACCGTTTGGAGCATGTTCTGGTCCGCCCCAGCTTCGACACATGGCGAACTGTCGTGATTCCAGCAAAATGTCGCGTTCTCTCCATCCACTGCAACCTCTAATACGAAGCCCTCCAGGAACTGCCACCACATGCAGCAGGAACAACCACATCATGCATGGTACCCCTATCTACTGCGAGACACCATCGCTAGACGAAGAGGCCCCGGATAGGGAATCGGGTTCCGAATATAATGGGGCCTTGCCCTGAGGATTCGCTTCCGCAAGTGAAAAACGTGGAGGCAGTGGATGTAGAATTAGCGGAATCGGCATAGCATGACATTACATTACATGGCATGGAATCGGGCATTTAAACTTTATTGCGGGACCGCGGGGCAAAATTAAGCTTTGAGTCGATTTCATGCATGAGAAGAATATCCCATCCCATTACTGCGGACCTGGGGAACATCCAGGTTGCATCGGAGGCATGAGGAGAGAATGGTGGGGGATTGGCCACAGTTAGGGGAAAAGACAGATGTCATGCCCTGGGATATCGGCATAGTGGAAGAGGATGCGGTGCCGGAGCAGGACAATACGATCTTTGTTGATTAACTTTTTAACGTCGGCAATCAACACACGCAGGAGGGTGTCGCCGGAGGAACTGCTGTTCCCAAACGGGCCGAGGTTCACAATTGGGGGGTTTGTGGCTGCAGAAGCTGGGCCCGATCGGGACAGAGGGGTAACGGTGCTGTACGACCGTCATGCACCCGACGCACATTACACAAAGCTTTGGGCGCTTTAAGTTTTACAGAATGCAAGCGCCTGTAGGGACGGTATCATGCGAGCGGAAGTGGTACTACCTGGCAGCAGGAGGGCCTTGCGGTGTTTGGCACCGGGACCACTGTAATGGTCCCTGGCTGTCTCTCCTACCACACTCTGGCCTGGCCTGGCCAATCCCTTCATGCATCGTCATGTACACCCAACAATAGATCTAGGATCAAATAATATTGGCTGCGGCACGGCTATTGGCGCTAGATGCCGCTTTGTTTGTTCGTTGCAGGTAATACTCCCACCACTCCTGTCATCGAGACAATACATGTAGGTACATGGTGCGTCCGCGGTTGCAGATGAAGCGTCCCGTGCACAGGAATGGTGCGGGGCTCGTGGAGTGAAGTTGGCGAAGTTCCGGTGGCAGCAGATAATATGGATAATATGGATAATATGGATAATATGGATAATATGGATAATATGGATAATATGCGCCGGGTGCGTCCTGCGGCCACCGCATGGTATTACGCCGAGTTTGTGGAATCTGCGTCTGCTACACTGGAGTCCGCACAACAACTCTACCTCCATCATCTTCCCAGGAATGGGGATCCAGGTAAGTCCCTAAGCCCCCCAGGTGAGGTTCGATGACGCCATCAATGCTACCAGAAGCCCCCGTCCGCGTATGCTGGCCGGGTCGACAACGGTAATGATTGCTGCCGTAGACCCCCATCGTAATCTTGCTGTTGACATCCTTTAAAACGGCTTTTTTGCGTATTGCACCAACCGCGCAAGGTTTAGGTGGATCGGGCAGGAAACCGAGGATCGCCTTTTTCCTTTTTGATGTACATGGGTGTGCATGCAAATTATTTTGCTGGCCGCAGCCAGTCGCGGGCCAGGTTTAAATCTGTCGGGGTGCATGGATCTGAGCTATTTGTTGATATTATCCACGCCAACCAGCACAGGAGCATGGTGATGACCTCCAGCCGTTGAAGGAGGGTGGGCTGAGTGTCCTAACCCCGAGAGTAGGAGAAGGAGGAGGAGGTGGGGACGATGCCCACGATGGAGACGCACGCCATACACCAGGCGTCATGCACCTGCCGTAAATGCGTTGACACCTGTCAATGCTCTGCACAAGCTGTAGATTCTGCGAGGTGGCCACAATAATATCTACGGTGTGCGCACCAATAGGGGACACCTCCTAGTGGTGCAGCGCATAATTATCCCACGATTTAGAACTTTCCTTCTCTCGGTTGGGTATTTTCTATGCCGGCGCATGTTCCACAATATGTGCGCAGGAGATTGGCTTGGAACAATAGATACGCAGGTGCATCCCCCGACATGCTGCTCACAAGATTCGTGTCGTGATCGTCGTTTAGTAGGAGCGCAGGCAAAAGCTCCATTGGAGTTGTGGCTGCTTCCGGCCAAACTGGGCAACCGATATCGGCACCGGCAAATGGCCCGTGCCCTTCCCTCTCTTTCTCTCTCACCCGAACGTCTCGCCACCCCGGTGTGCCGCGATGGCAAGCTCGCGAAATTGCTTTTGTCGCAGAGTGCTGACGCACGCTGCGCACACTAGTTTCGTGTATGATTAAATGCGTGCCCATCTTGCCCCGGCATAAAAAATAAAAGATTCGTTGGCGCCACAAACACAAAAGCTGCCCCAGCGCTATCAGTCACATCGGCAGGCAAATTACAAGGCATGTGAAACGGCGCCGCCCTAGCGCATAACTCTGGCCTAGGGAGTGGGCCAATATGGCGCGTTTGAGGAGGGCAGTATAGGCTCAGGGGTGGCCAGTTCCGACCATCCCTGGGCCCGCCTGCACACACTGCCCCTGCGGATAAACTATGGCCTCCCGCGAGCTCCCAGAATTATCCAGTGCCTGGGCCACCACTTGGGGTGGCGCCGTCAAAAAGCAATCTTACACCGCCCAACCCAGCGAACATCCACATTATTTTCCCGCGGCCCAAAATTAATATTCTGGTTTTGGCCCGCACCCGCGCCCACAACAAAATATCTGCCCGCTAAAAAAATATCCGTGGCAATTTCGCTGCACTGTGGTTGTGAATGCCCCAGTTAAAAGCGTTTGGCGTCGGCACCTCCAACTTTACCCCTCCGACATTTGCCAAACTTTGTTGTGAATTTATTATTATTTCTTCCAGACAATTCTTCTTATTCTCACCATTCCATCTCCATCTTCCTCTGTTCTGCCCATCATAACCACCCATCCCACTCCCTTCCTCCCTCCACTACGCTTCTCAACCCCCCTCGTTCTCCCCCTCTTCTCCAGGCGCCTCCCCCGTTCCCCCCACGCCGCCCCATCTCTCCATCCCGCTCCCCTTTAAGCTTTTGGTCTGCGTTTCAGTTTGTCCCCATTCTCGCTGTCTGCATCCCTGGTGATCTCCTCCCACGCATTATCACCGACACTGAAATCCGCTTTTTACAACACTTTTTCCCAAACTATCCTGTTTTCTTCCGTCTGCTCCCTCCACTTCCCGGCACCACCCCCTTCCCTGTACCATAGCCCGTCATGAGTGGGACCTATAACTCCCTGTCCCTCCACCACCACCAGCAACAACAACAGGCCCAGCAAACCCAGTTTTCCCAGCCCTATTCCTACTACATGCTCAATCAACAATCACAACAGCCGCTGCAACAACCACAGCTCCAGCAGCAGCAGCAGGACCAAGCTGGTGGTGCTGCGGCGGCCCTGGTGGCCCTGGCTGACGCCTCCTCCTACGCCTATCCTCGCTATCCTGCCGCGTCCTACCCGCCCAACTACCCCATGTCTCAACAGTCCATGCCCGAGCAATTGTCACATCCACAGCCCCAGCACTACTCCCAGGCCGGCGGCAGTGGTGGTGGCGGCGCCTCGTCGTCGTCGGCAGCAGCAGTTTATGCTGCTTCTTCGTCAGCGGCTGCCGCTGCTGCTGCTCCCCAGGCCCTGTCGCATTCCACTCCCATCCAAGACACATTGAACACCTCCAGCAACTCCACCGTGGGCCAGTACCAGCCGCCGGGAATCCGCCCCCGCGTCACCACCACCATGTGGGAAGATGAGAAGACCCTCTGCTACCAGGTGGACGCCAATAATGTGTCGGTGGTCCGGCGCGCCGACAATAACATGATCAACGGCACCAAGCTCTTGAACGTGGCGCAAATGACCCGAGGCCGCCGTGACGGCATTCTCAAGTCGGAGAAGGTGCGCCATGTGGTCAAGATCGGCTCCATGCACCTCAAGGGCGTGTGGATTCCGTTTGAACGGGCGTTGGCCATGGCCCAACGCGAGGGCATCGTGGACTTGTTGTATCCGTTGTTTGTGCGGGATATCAAGCGGGTGATTCAGACCGGCGTGACTCCCAGCACCAGTAATAGTGCTGCGGCCGCAGGAGCGGCCCTGGGATCCGATCCTGCCTCGGCTTCCTCCGCCTCGGCACCCTCCGGAGGTGTTCTGGCGGCAAAATCTACTTCGACCCCCACTCCAGCGGCCCAGCCCAACGTCAGCGGCTTCTACCAGCAATACGGTCAGTTTTCACAGCAATACACCCCCCAATTGAACGGTGCATCCGGTGCCGTGGTCGGAACCGGCCAGCAGAGCCCTTCGCAGGCCCAAAAGTCCCAGGCGTCGCAGGCCTCCGGCGCCGAATCCTTACAGCATCAGCGGCAGATGCAATTCCAACAGGCCCAGGCACAGGCCCAGGCGTCGCAGCAACAGGGAGTGCCGCAGCAGTCGCAACAACAGTCCCAGCAGTTGCAACAGTCACAGCAAAACCAGCTCTACGGCGCATACCACCAGCAGCAACAGCAGCCCTACTACGCCGCGGCCGCAGGCTCCTCCACCTCCTCGGGAGCTGCCCCCAACCAGTACTACCAGCCATACAATCCCAATGCCGGCTACTCAGGCTACGGAAGCCAACCCGGTTATTCCTACATGTACCAGCAAGTTCCACCCCAGGCCCCCAGCCAGTCACAACAGCCCCATCAGCAGGGCCAGATCAGCTCTTCTTCCAATTCCACAGTCACCTCCACCCAAGGCGGCGGATCCAACGGCACCTTGGTGACTTCCGAGGACGGCAACGCCTCCGGGTCGGGCTCCAACGGAAACAAGAAGGAAGAAAAATAAGAAAACCAGAACCACCCCTTCGGCCTTGCTGCAATCAACCCCAGCAAAATAAAAACACACTAATTGGATTTGATAGATTTCCCTCGCTTGGTTGTGTTGTCTTTCTCTAGTCGATACACAGGTGCTCTTCTCAGTAGCCATAGTTTCCCACTGTTGCTACATTTTTGTCTATTTTCACTGTTTGCTTTGCTAACCGCCTGCTACTTGATTCATCTAAGTCTTTGTTACTTTTCTTCTCTCACAGTATTATATTTTATAGTTTAACATTCATGATAGAAGCACATGTAGCCGTCACGTCAACCATGCAGATGCTGCAACTGACGTGCGTTGCTGTGCCGTCGACACCTGCAGCCGCACGTCATCCACATGCATGATGTGCATATTTACTGGGAGGTACGATGCAAGTTCTAATCTTAAATTGCCACTCCGAAAGGGACCGTGTTCTGGCTCGGTTCTGGGTCCAGAAGTGCGGGAGAACCTGGCCCAGGTGGGGAAGCAAAGTTGGCACATCACGACTTTGGCCCCAATGTAAAGTCGGATCCAAGTACAGGAACTGAACGAGCGTAACGGGGAGGAAAACGTTGCCTGCATTATTTGCGTGAGGTGCAGCACCAGTCACCACCAGGAACCCGGATTTGTGTGGGATCTGATTGTACTTAAAAAATTAAGTTTATTTAGACGTGTCGCTGCAGCCGGAATGTGCATTATACATGACCCCGGTTTCCCGTTCAAGCATTCTCCCTGTAGAGGATAATCCGGCAATACTTGGGTGGGGGACCTTGGACCACCATGCCATGGCCAGGCTAGGGGACAGGAGCATGCTGCGATGCAGCATGTAGCAGTGGTGGCGCAAATTGGCCCGATCTAGTTGTCCACCCGAATTTACGAGCTGCAGCTACATGCGTCGTCTATGCCCGATTCCTACTTGATCCAAGTCCTGTTTGTGCATAGTGCTTCTCCACCCTACATGGGCTTGGCCCCGTGACTCCAGATCACGTGATACCCATTATACTCCTACCCCTTATCTTTTCAGCAACCACTAACTCAACCATGGTGTCTCAATTGTGGACTATTTCTGCTTTCAGTGCGCTTGCACAGGCTATTACAGCCCTTCATTCCCAAAGCGTGCAATTTGGGTCCGAAAACAGCGGCGAAATCCTCGATATTCCCTCCCAGGAAGAGGCAGCTTCAGTGGCAAGAACTCTAGTTCATCGGGAATCGCTTGCTAATATCAACACTATCAGGCCCATTATAAATTCTGATGGTCTGGTTCGTCTGCTTCCGTTTTCTTCCGTTGAATACTATGCTGATTGCGATGGAGACGGCAATCCCTATTGGTTAGCAGTGGATTTAAGTACAACCTACCAAAATCTCCGAAAGGGCTCTGATTTCTCGTTTACTATCAGGGTTGGAGATCATGCGGACTATGAGACGGTCAATGCTTCGTATCCCGGAGGAATTGAGCATTCTCCTGCCGGTTCTCCTCGAATTAATCTCTCTGGAAAGTTGAACTGGGTTCCGTTCAAAACCCCGTTTGAATACCTCAAACTTCAGGCTTGTTTCCTCCAGAGACACCCTGATGCAGTGGCGTGGTTACCCGGAGGATTTGGCAACCCTCATTCCTCGAAATGGGCAAAATTGGAGGTGGAAGACGCTTTTTTCGTTGGTGGGTTTGGAGATCGGGCCTATATCGGCCCTATAAGTGCAGAAGCATACCATAGTGCTCCAATTCTCGAGGACGGTGATGATGAGCCCGAAATAGACCGAGAAGGCGACGTTTCCGGGTCGAAATAGATATAGAAATGGAGTGAGAGAAAGGTATTTTATGTGGAAGCAATATATGAAGAAATGGGAGGGATCATAGGGACCCGAATATTTCAGACTGCTATGGTTATGTGTAGATAATGACATGAGGGTGATTTAATGTAGATGGACTTTGAAGTTTATCGTCAATTCAGCCTAAGAATAATTAATGAGAGAATTGTTGGTAGGTGAAAAGTTTACAGGGTATTTTGCATGAAAAATAGTTAGCAAGATGATTGTGAATTAGTAATTACCAAGGAATAGTTGCGTACTAAATGGAAAACAGTCACTGAATAAAATTGGTCTAGTAGAACTCATAGAATTGTTAACACACAATTCAACAAAGAGCACTTAACCATTCTCACCTTTCCACTCCATTATCTCCCATCTACATTGCTCAAATTTCCATTATGTTAAATAGTACATAGCATATCGTCGTTGTCTCATCGGGTCTAGCCTCTTCCTGAATATTCTCTTTGTTGAATATTCTCTTTCTTGAATATTCTTCATAAATGTTCTGACTCTCTTAAATATTCTGCTTCTTCTTCCTTTTCCTATTCTGCAACCAACGGCTCCTTCACCGTCAAGTCCTCCATAGGAATTTTCACCTCCACCGCAGAATCTGCTTCTCTCTTCAACCGAAGTTTCTGGATCTTCCACGTCCTCTCTGCTTCCACCACTGCACTAAGAGCCTTTCCCATGGCCTTGAAGTCCGTCATGAGATTCACATGACCCCGATTACTGGCCTCTTTAGCCACAATTTGGCCTTTTCCTGTGGCTTCGTCATAGAAATGAAAACCCCGGTTTTCTGGCATCAACCACTTCTGGTGAATCACTCCATCACCATGGCCATAGAAAAACGAATAATAATTGCCATTTTTAATATCCTGAAGACTCCGAACATTGGAACCTCTCACAGAAGGCACTTTATTTCCATAGACCACGGCAAGCGGAGGATACTCCATTTCCTGGGCAGGATTGTACTCCAAACTGAGAATAAACTCCTTGGTTCTCTTCAAGGTGTCGGCAAGATAATTATAGGCCTCGGTAAACGTGAAAGAATATTGCATTTCGTCCTCTCCTTCATCTGCGGTCTTTGACAGAAAAGAAGGCAACATCGCTTCTGCTCGAGCAAGCAAACGAGGAGATAAGGGACCTCTTCCAGGAGAGGTAGAGGACGAGGCAGAAACAGAGTCCTCGAGATTTCCAGGCCGAGATTTGCGGTTAATGGAAATCGATCGATATTGTTTGAATTTATTGCTGATGGAATTGATAATGGGAATGGATCCCTGGCCATCGTTTGTCGACACCGGAGTCAGTTTGCTGGCCTTCTGTTCCTCCAATAATTTTCTCTTCTTTGCTACCAAAGGATTTAAATTATATTCCACCCAAGTATCGGGGTCAAAATAATCGAGATCGTAATATTCCTTGGTTTCCACGTTCATGAATGCCCGGCCACTCAATGGCAATAACACATAGCCCGACCGCATCATGAAGTTGGTCTCGTACGTCAAGATTTTGTCGTTTAGAATGACAGAGTCTCCAAATCGAATTGGACCAAGAATATTCAAACATTCACTAGGAGCTCCAACATATACGATGGAACGGAAGAGCTTGGGGTTGCGACACATGGCTCCATGGGCAATGAGGCCTCCCATGGAATGGGCAATCACCAAGGTGGGTTTTCCTGTTTCCTTGTAAATAATTTCCAAAAAATCCTCCAATTGCTTGGAAGTGATGTGAGAGCTCAATCTCCAGTCGTATCCGAATTCCTTGACGTTGGTCTTGGGGTTGGACGACAATTTCTTGATCAATTTCTTGCAAATATCAATGGGACCGACATTTTTGAGCACTCCATCGGGATAAACGAGATCCATTGCCCTCAATTCGTCCTCGGGAGTGGGCCCAATAAGAAGATTGACCTTGCGTAAATTAAGTCCAGCCTTAATGGGTACCCAGAGTCTTCTATTGGACTTTCTACTGCGAAGAATCGAACCCCGATATCCTCCCAAAATGACGATATTTCCCTCGATTTCTTCGTAGATCTTCTCGTGGGCCTCAGTCGCTGGTTTCGACGGCAAAAACTCGTTCAAATTGGCCGAAATCAGGTGCTTGACTGCCCGAAACCGCACGTTATCGGTCCCTTTGAAATTTTGAAAGTATACCGCATCATCAATAGTGCTGATAGTTTGCTGTTTTTGCAACCGCAAGCCCATCTCGTATTTGGCCTGGGAGTCTGTTGACAGACTGCCTCCGATAAGCGGCAAATGGGGGTCGAATTTGAGCGAAGGAATGTGTTTTGACAAGTTTTCTCTCACATTGGACAAGCCTCCAAAAGGCAACGAAAAAGAGAACACTTTGGGAGCATCGGCGTCATCATACATGGGTTTTGGAACATCTCCTTTTGCCTGGATGTCCTGCTTATTTGAAGGCTTCGAAGGGTCGGAAATCGGGTGGTTCTTCTTGGTCTTTTCCTCATATACCAGTTCCACAGAGGCTCCTCCTACAATGGAATTAGCATCGGATTTCGAGAGTCTTCTGTCCAACTTGTTGACGGAATTGGATGCAGAACTGGTCAATTGGGTCAGCAAGTCCACTGGATCCTGTCTCATGCCATCGTCTTCATCTTCTTCTTCACCTAATTCTTCATCAGATTCAATTTCCACCAGATCGGAATGGGACTCGATACTCATGGTTTTGGAGGACTGGTCGAAGTCAGAACCGGTCCCAGGACCCAATGTGGTCCGCTCCAGATCCAGCTGGCTCGGTATTGAGAGGAAAGGGGTCGGAGGGGCTTCTGGGGCGGTGTTTGAGGATTTGGAGGTACCATTTTTTAGGCTAACAGGGGCATTCTGAGGCGGAATGGAGTGGGAAAAAAGCGTGAAAGAAGGCATTTTCGTGGCCTTTTCTTCGTGGGGATCATGGGAACCATGTTTGGGGCTCCCGTGCTGGTTGTGGGACATGGGAGAGTTGGCCAATATCAGTGCACGGACTGTGAGGATATAGGCGGCTTTAGATCACGTGACCACATCGCACCCTCGGAACTACGGCGTCCAGGCTATGCTGGAGCCGCCATTTCTGGCACAGGAGACAAGGGAATGACCGGAAGCGGACAATCAGGGGATGAACCGCACCCGAAGTGGGGGTCCAGTGGAGTGAGTGGAAGGAAGGGAGGAAGAAGACGTCACGAAGAGTGACACCTGCACCAGTGACAGATTTTTTGATCATGGATTGCAGGTGTCTGCATGAAGACATATCACTTCGGGTTTGACGTGTGTCTGCATAGGGACAGGATGAAAACAAGGGGTTTTGTCGAGGGGAAGCAGTTCACGAGGACGTGGGCGATTACGCCGTTTCAGCCTATGTAAACATGTGCCAATTACATGCTACAGACGTTTCCTGTCAACCGAGGGGGCGGGGGCGGGGGAGGGGGGTTGTGTACAGGCAATTGTGTGAGATATGGGCCAATGTCGCCAAAACCTTGTTGGGGCCAGAAATTATGCATCATGCGCATATTTGTTTAGGGATGCATGGGTTGCGCTGTGCATGCACATGATGCGTAAGCGCTGCATCATTTGCAGCCGTGCGCAGCTGCAGCATCCGCAACAAACACCGTCACTACTAACGGTTTGGGCAAGCGGCCGAAACCCCCATTTGTGTCCTAGTTCCGGAATAACATTGTGTACCGTCTCCTCGTGTGTGTCTCCGGAAGGGGCCTCCTGTTTTGTTCCGCAGCTACCCCTGATTGTGAGTTGTGATGACACCTCCCCACTGCATGCATACCAGATACGTCTGCATGCATGAGTGTGCATGGTGCATGACAGTTGCATGATAATTTCCTGATACGAGGTTATACTGGAGAGGGCCACCCCATTCTCTACGTCGGTTCGTGGAGCACATTGACACCGTTCAGAAGTCATAGTGAAGTAGCTAGATGCACCAGTTTTTTTTGGCGTCCCAGGCTTGCTGGCCGCATCTTCTTTTTCAATTCCACTCAGGCCGCATGCAAATAAGCTTAAGCTACATTGCCCAATGAGATGGAACCTGGATGCGCCTCTTTCCGACACTTTGCCTGGTTCTGCAACCTGTCTCCCGGGATGACCCCATAATTCCGCCCCGGAAGCCCCATCGTAACTGCCTACCCTGACATTTACGTGGTGGCGTATGCTTGGCACAGATTCTATTGCAGACAGAAACAGGGTTCGTCTGGTCAAATAAAATTATTGCGCTTCCACAGAGTCGGACCACTAGGGTTCAAGGTGGCTAGGTAGAATAAGCAATTAGAAGTGAAAAACAATAACTCAAAATAAACTATAAACGTCACCTGTACAAATTTTTGGCCTAGTTACAGAACACTATATCGAGCACTATGGCCAGATTATTGGTGGAAACACATGGAAACAGCGCCAATTCCGATGTTAAATTCTGCTCTAGACTTTCCACTTGTTTCCAAGTGATCCCGTGCAAATAGTGCCTATTCCAGCCGTGTGGTTTGGGTGGATTCGGTGGAGATAATAGACACATATTTTATGCAAGGAGGAATAAACCAGAAATATTCTCTAAATCATATTCGAGTCATGGTGCGCAATATATTTTGGCGGGAACAGTGCCATAATGATGGGAAACGTAAGAGAGAAAGCGAAGAAAATGATTGAGGAAAAGAAGTTGGAATTGATTAATTTAAGGAAAGATGGTGGTTTAAGAAGAATTCATCAATCATGGATGAATTGATGATGGAGTTTTGGTGGAATTGAACTCAATTTATGCTTGTTATATGTAGTGACTGTGACTTGAAACTAGAGTAATTAATTTACGAGACGGTGTAGTACTTCAGGTTAATTCTAAGAAAATCAATATGTAGCTGGTTAGTTAGACTTAAATTTAATTAATTGATTAAATATCCTATATTTGATGAAAAGTATACTAGAATAATTCTGGACTACAAGATATGAGTTGAGTAGTTGGTTTTTAGGAGTTAATATGAAACAAATAATTGGATAATGGAAATAATTGAGGGAAATCATAGATTTGCATTATTGATGAAATCCAACGTCTTCTATGACTAATTGAGAAAATTGATGGATCTCTGATACCTCTGGATCAATTAACCAATTCCTGACGTGCCTATTGACATAATTTATCAATCTGATAAATCATTAAAACATTTTCAGAATCATTATTCTGAAATTAGCTGAAATTAACACCTCTTTCATTACATTAATTGATGTTTATTAATTATGACACCTTGTTCAATACATTATTTGACGTTTAATTACGAATTAACACATCTTTCATTACGTTATTAATTATCACAATCAATATGACATTACTAGCACCAGTACCTGGTCTCTCTCGCTTACACACTTGTCATGAGGTTCAGGTCCGTCTTGCGGATGTCTTCCACGAAGTATGTCTCGATTTTCTGGATATCCCGGGCATTGTTGCGCCGTGCTGCCGCCAAAACCACGTCATGGGCATGCCGGGCATGCACTCCGACCTCAAACAACTTGTCCATGTCTTCCAATGCGATTCCCTTTGTTTCAGGTACAAAAAAGTACACGAAAGGAATGGAAATTAATGCCAACCCTGCGAAGAAGAAGTAGATGCCGTAACGCATGGATTTGATCATGTTGGTGGTGAGCCGTGACATTATGAAGATGGGTACCCACGATACTGCGGCATTGATGGCTTGCACAAACGACCGAATATTCTGGTCAAAAACTTCGGCTCCAACCACGAAAGGACCTCCTGACCAAGCCAAAATGAACGATGCAATCCAGATATACATCATTGCTATGGCTGCTTTGCCTCCTGCGCCTGCCAGGTGGCCTGGGGCTGTTGGGTCTGCGATTTTGAGATATGCCCCAATATACCAGAAACAGCCCGAACAAACTGCTGCAGAGGTCATAAAAGACTTGCGCCGTCCCACAGTGTCCACAATAAAGAGAATGTACACGAAAGTGCACACAAATTTGACCACACCGAACATTCCTGTGGAAAATAGCGTGGCATTGGTTCCTTTGATTCCTAGCCCCAGAAAAATTAAAGGCAGGTAGTAGTTGATGGACTGGATGCCCAAGAAGTTCTGGAAGAGGAAGAGGGAACAAGTGGTGGCGAGACGGAGCAAAACATGGCGGTTTTTCACGAAAACCTCAATAAATGGATCCCATATTCCAAGACCAACTTTGGCTCTCTGGGTCTCGATGGACTCCCGCACTTGATTGATCTCGTAGATCATGTACTGGTGGTCCACGGGGAGTTGGCGGAACCACGCCAAATTGGCGAGAGCCTCTTCATTTCTTCCCACTTGAAATAACCAACGCGGTGATTCTCTCATAAAGATACTTCCGGCCAAAAATAAGCCCGCGGGAATGAGCTGGACAGCAAATGGGATGATCCATTGTCTTCTTCCGGGTTTAACGTGTTCACTGACGGCGTAGGAGATCCAAAACCCCACCAAGTCGCCTACTCTCCATCCTATTTCATAGGAAGATGTTAATTGGCCCCGAATTGCGGATGGAGCCACTTCTGAAATGTAGACAACGGTTAAATTGGTGGAAAACCCCACGGAGATGCCCGATATTACTCTTCCTGCGTAAATAGGGCCTAGTCCGACTTCTTTAGAAGCAGCTAACATTATTCCCAGACCTATAGTGATCAAAATAGCGGCCAAAATGAGGGAAATTCGACGTCCCCAGTAGTAAGACACTGGATATGACCCTAAGGCACCGAAAAAACACCCGGCATGAAACACAGAAATGACATTTGCAATGGTAGAAGAAGCATGAGGTGAATGATCTAGACCAAACTCCGCCCTAAATGAGTCTAGAACCACGGTTCCGCCGATAAATCCGCCATCATACCCAATAATAATCGCTGCTGCCAGAGCCATGATTGCTGTGGCATAAACACGCCAGTTGTAGACTTGAAAAGGAGTTGGTCGGTCTTCATCTTTTGCTAACATACGAAAATGGGAGGAAAAGGCGGCGAATTTTGCAGGTTTGGGGGCGGAATCCAGGGCCTTCAGGACCGAGCTGGTGTCTGAAGTCGAGAAAGGCATGAAAGTGGCGGCTCTTGAAGAAACAAAGCCTCATTTATAAGGAAAGGTAGCGATGGCTTTAACTGAAATGACTAAGTTTAGTGTCCCCCACGATGAAGTGCGAAAATCTCGTATAACTGCGTGGGGGAGTAGGGGCGCAGTGGGGGCGCCGTGTGGGATACCCCACTATAATTGAGAGAAATTGGGCGAGCCCCCACTTTCTCTCGTGGGGAAGACCGTTGAGTTCGCCCAATTTAGGAAGTGTAGGGGTCTTTGGGGGACCGTCCCCCAATCTTCCCCGCGATCTGACCGTTGCTTCTCGCTTCGGCGTGGGGGACCACAGGTCCCCCACTTTCTGGGGTATGGAGAACTCTCAATTGCCCCTTGACAAGTGGCTCCTCTATGGATCTGGGGTGGTGCCGAAAGGGGAAAGCGAACGAGTCGGAAATAGAGGTAGAAATGTGGGGGAATTACGGCAAAATCCTAATTTTACGAGTCATGATTGGTCCCAATGGAGTAGGTGGTGAAGGTGTAGGTGATTTCATCTAAAGGGGAAGGTGTATTGCTGCAATTGGTGGAAAGAGAGGATGAGGAAACATTTTTTTTGTGTAATATATTTTTGGAGTAAGATTTTGTTGAGAGAATTGGAAAGATAAGTTACGAGAATTAGTTTATTGTAAGGGAGAATATGATTGTGGCAGGGAGGTTAGTCGCTTCTAATTCGTCAGATTCGTGGTATAAGGAATTAGGATGAAATGAAATATTTGGTAGTACTTAGTGGTTCATTCGTAAATTATGGAAATCTTTTGTGATAGTTCCAAAAAATTAACAAAAATGAAGATTTGGACCTTTTGTACTAGTATGTTAGTGGCATCGCGTTATAATTGCTTTACCGTAAAATTTCCAGCAAAAATGCGTCTTCTATAGATTTGGATATTGATTTGCTTAACCTGCTCATTTGAGTATTTGACTTGAGACATTAATTATTTAACACAATATTCGTCTGATGAACACCCTGAGGAGCATTACAAAAACTGGTTTGGAAACGTTAGAATAAATTCAATAGAAAGTACAGTTAAAAGAACCATTTTCTTGAATATTTCAGCTATGCTAAATCCCCCAACTCAAGCTTTTAAATGATTTTCATCAATTCCAGTACGATGTATTTCGCACGAAATTAGATACTCTATCAATTTAAATACTTGCAAAGGCAAATTTGAAAATCTAACAATCCTAGACTGTCGGAATAGTCCATTGGATCAAAAAGACACAAGAACCGCCTTGCCCAGCTTCCTATAATTGTATAATGACGAATGGTTGCATATATCTACTTCTCGTGTGAGTGCATTGCCTACTACACTAATTAAATCCATCTTTATTCGATTCCACCCTTAAATCCAGGCCAATACCAGAAATACACACAATACTACATGCCCTACATCATTCCATCATCATTTGACCAAATTTCCTAATTCTGCCTATTTTTCACTTTCTGACCCCAAAATTTCACTCACAAATCTCCAAATTTCGTGAGAAACCATAACGTACCTTTAGAAATCATTTCCATCAACCGTTCCCCCATTTTTGGTAACTCCCCCTTTCTCACCTCCTCTCCTTCCTTGTCCTCACCATTCTTCATATTTTATACATTACGCGTCTTTTTGTGCTCTCCAAACAACGCGTATAATATCTTTCACTTTAGGGCATCACTACTGCGACGAGGAAGCGGTCCAAGAACCCATGCAAACACCGCATATTAAAGCCTAAAACCACTTTATTCCATTCCGCAGACCCTAACTAGCGCATATATCCAATTTTTTTCCCCGAAAAAGCGCCTTCTGGCCATCTAATTGCATCGACATTTCTGTCCCCTACCATCAGCAACAACTACTCCAAAGCATCATACAATGTACATAACTCCCGAGAAATACTCTGAAACGTTCCGGGAGATCAAGCGGACATCGCTATCTCACTCTACCTGCAAATTGGTGCTCTTTGTCTCGTGTCTTGACATCGACGCCTTATGTGCGGCCAAGATATTGAGTCTCCTTCTACGCAAGGAATTGATCCAATACCAGCTAATACCTGTGGTGGGATATGCTGACCTCAAGGCCCATTTTCTCAAGCTCGATTCAGACATCACCAACGTCATTTTGGTGGGGTGTGGTGCCATGCTCGATCTCGAGTCGTTTTTCGAGATCAATCCAGACGATTTCTTGGTAGAAACCCGGGCACAGACCGAGGATATCCATGCCGATTTGCATCCTGATCCTTTACGGGACCACCACGTGGCGTTGCGACGCAAGATCTATGTTTTGGACGGACATCGGCCGTGGAATCTCGACAATATATTCGGGTCTTCCATGATTCTGTGCTTTGACGACGGCTTCATCGACGCAAATTTGACCACAGAACGCTCTGCATACCAGCAGTTAGTTGCTGAAGACGAAGAAGAGGATTCCGAGGACTCAGAGGATTATCAGGACTCAGAAAACGAGGACGAACCCACAGAAAACGACGATTACAACGATTCTGACGACCCCGATGAAAATCTCTCGATTCTGTCGCAGGATTCCGAGGCCACTGCCTCCAGAAAACGCCGCAAACAGGAACTCAGGACCAAGAAACTCAAGAAACAACGCCGTAAGGCCAGGTCTCAATTTGAAGATACCGTACAAAATTATTATAACCAAGGAACCACGGTAATGGCCACCACCACGGCTACTCTTTACGGCGTGTTATCTGCCATTGGAGAGACTAGCATCGAAAATTTATGGCTTGCCATTATCGGCACCTCTGCTATCGATAGCCATTTTCCAGAGGTGTATGATAAATTCCATCCTCTCTACCGAGACGAGGTATTACGGCTCAATCCGGCCAACCACGCCACAGGAACGGAAAAAACCGCCGACACCACCACCCTCTCCATCGAACGGGACTACCATCTCTTTCTCTTGCGGCATTGGACGTTGTACGACTCGTTTTTCTACTCCAGTCACGTCAATGCCAAACTCAATCTTTGGACCGAAGATGGCCGCAAAAAGCTCCACAAACTCTTTGCAAAAATGGGGGTTTCTTTGGCTGTGGCCCAGCAGAAGTGGCTCTACATGGATATCCAGGTGAAACGCCAATTGCCCGTGATTTTCGCCAAATACTTGCCCATGTATGGTTTGGAGGGTATAGTGCGCGATGGATTTGTGCGGACCTACGGCTTCACCGGGCAGTTATCGGCAATGGAGTGCGTGGAGGCACTCACGGCATTGCTTGAGATGGACAGAAGAGCAATTGGTGACGATTCCGGCGATTCTGGCGAAGATACGGCTCCAGACCTTCTGGAAGACGATCGCATTCATTATCGCATCGATAAAAAGGGAAAAACCTGGGTGAACAACTTCTGGGCAGCGTGGGATGCTCTCAACGGCTCTGCTGCTGCTGTCACGACCAAAATGGCGCTGGTAGCGAAACGTCCGCGTGGACTAGAGCTTCTTCTTCAAGGACTTGACCATGCGAAAGCTGTTCAACAAATTGTGTTCCGAACGGGGATGTCGTTGCTTGAAAGGCGGTTGATTAAGAACCTCAAGTTGTACCGGTTGTGTGTGTTGAGCGACGGCGCCATTCCCGACCTTGTCATATTTAATAATCCACTTCTTCTCTCGAAACTCGGACAATGGCTTTTGGAAAATATTACCGAACTAGATTTTGCCAACAATATCAAGGCACTCAAGCCGTTGGTAGTGGCCAGTTTAGATGTGGCCAGTGATACCTACTTGGTGATAGGACTTGCTCCTAAATATCCTCGCGGTATGGATCTTTCTACTCGGGCCAGACTAGTGCATAGTAACGGAGATTCGGTTACTACTCGATTAAATACATTTAGCGTGGCATTTCAACGGTTGGCAGCCGAATCCGGGGCAAAGGTCCGCATCGACAGTTTCGACAGTTCCGTTATCGAGATCCGAAAGGACGACCTTCCGCCGTTTTTGGAACGACTCACCTTGAGTGGATTACTCTAGTGGATTACGCTAGTGGTTATGTTTGAGCCCCGAGAACGCGAGGGGGCGGAATATTGGAGGCTGAAGTGGGTCGGATGGATGGCTCTGGCCGAGCCGAGCAGGTTTCGACCCTTGGTGCAGGCTGAGGCCGGTTGCAGGGGATTTGGTACAACCTTTGGTGCCGTTTGGGTGTGGACCAAAAGTATATATATAAGGGGGAGAAGGGGAGCGAATGCAGGTAACCATGCCTGAAGTAGTTGTTCTAGGGTAAGTAGAAATAGAAGAGAGATGAGGTAAAGAGAGATGAGGTAAAGAGAGATGGGGTAGAAAGAGATAGAGATGGAGTAAGATATAGGTGGAGAGAGAGTGGAGAGAGAAAAGGGAGAGAATTTGACGGTGGATATGGGGAAATTGGTGGAATTGACGGAATTGACGGAATTGGCGGAAGTGGTGCATTTCTGATGGTTTCCGGGAGGAATTGATGCCATTATGGTGGTATCTTCCATATGCACCATTTTACTTTGATCTCACGGTGAAACAAATCAATTCCATTAAATTGAATGGAATCAATGGGGACTCAATTGATGCCATAGAATTAGCCTGATCCACGCCCACCGTCCAGAACACCAAGACACCTAAAATAGCCACAACCTCCGATTTCCATCGGATCCGAAACTCACCATAAATTTCCATCAATTCCATTGCTTCCTATATAATCCATCATATCTCTCCAATTAACATACCATTAAATTCATACTAACACCAGATCTGGCATTATTGGCCTCTACACCACCTTCCTCCTCATCGACTCCGGCGTTTCCCCCGCCAAAATTGCCCTTGTGGCCGAGTTGTTCCCCGGAGACCAGTCCATTCATTATACCTCTCCCTACGCTGGTGCGGGTTTCAATGCATTCGTTCCAGAGGGCCATCTCAAATTCAGTCGCTACACCTACGAGAACATTGGTAGGGTGCAGGAGGCTTTGGGAGGCAAGGGTTCAGGAGTGGGTCCACTTATTTCCAACGAGTATCTCGACTCTGTTCCCGACCCCGACTACTTGGCCAAGGTAGGAGCCTTTCTTGAGGACTTTCTGGCCTCGCGCGAGGTTCCTTCCCACGTCAGTGCGGTGTTCGCGGTACGGTACCGGGCCTGGGGATTCAACAGTGCGCTTCTCATTCACAACTTGTACGAGTGGGCCAAGGCAAAGGGAGTCGCTGTCAAGCGGCAAAAGCTTGCACATATCCGCGACGCCTATGCTGAAGACACCAAGGTTGTTTTCAACTGCACTGGAACCGGGTCCATTGAGCTTGGTGGAGTTAAAGACCCCAAGGCCTTCCCTACACGCGGCCAGGCCGTGGTAATTCTGGCTCCCTACATTACCGAGAACTATTCGCACTCCGGTAACGAGCAGACCTACGTTATCAAGCGGCCTGATTCCAACACCGACGAGGTGATCTTGGGAGGAATCTACCAGAGCTACAACTTCGACTCCAACACCTATTTGGCTGAAACAGAAGACATTTTGGCCCGTACCACCCGGCTCCATCCCGAGATTCTCACCAAGAACCCGGCTGGACTGCGGATAGAGGACCTCAAGATTTTGCGCGTGGTGGCAGGAGCACGGCCTTCTCGCGAGGGAGGAGTACGGATCGAACGGGAGACAATTGAAGGCCGTACTGTGATTCATAACTATGGTGCTGGGGGACAGGGGTATTTGTGTGGGTTGGGAATGGCTCATGAGGCAGTGGGGTTGTGGAAATGAGCTACTCGAGCCTAGCGAGAGTAGCGAGAGTTGTGAGAGTAGCGAGAGTAGCGAGAGTTGTGAGAGTAGCGAGAGAATTTGTCTACGGCGAAAATTAGATTTTACCGATTGACTCTCGATTCTTCCCTCGTCCATCGATGTCCATACTGCAATACTCTAGGTGCTGATTACCTATTTCCTTTTTATTGTCTGACTAAAAGTGTTGATTATTATTTTATTTCACCGTGTAGATGAATTTTGGGTATGCAATCTGGAGGGGGTGCGCACCTAGTTAACGGTCGAATTCAGAGTATGGGTTCTGAAAATTCTGCATCACTAACGGTGATCTTTGTAGATGAGGATCAACTAGAGAAGTTCAAATTCAGTGTAAACAGATTAATCAGTAATTTGGTAACCCTTCTTCATGATACAGTCATGGGACTTGAATTCTGGACTTTCTCTTCTGACTAGGATCGAGCAAGTTAGACATGAAGCCGTAGATCCCTTCTCCAGTGAGCCGACACAACCAGAAAATCTACCATCTCGTAGAGTAATTGAACCAGTCAATTTAACAGCGATTATTGAGCTTTACTTACTGCAGTATTGGTGAAATAGACTAGGATTTCTGAGATTCACTTCAGTACGCTGATGTGAATCTCCATGAAGTCAATTGATCGTGTGGTCTCCAATCCAGTAATACGGCAAACAGCGCTCCTACCGACAATTTAGAAATATAGATGAGATCGTATGGTGAAATATCTGGTTACACCAATATCTCCTGTGATCTCCCAGAAATCCACATTAATACTTTCTTGGAAACCGAATGGCAGTAGCAGTTATGGCTCTTGAGATCCAATCGATGCCATTCGTTCGATTGGGAAACAATTTTGTAGCCAGTTTCGTTTCTCCGTGCTATAATGGTGGATTTTTCATCCATCTTCTATTACTCTAGCAACGTCCTCATATTAATTGTTGATGGGGTGTAAAATTGCTGCCATAGTCCAACTTCGGTGTGAACTTTAATTCAACAAACATTCAGTTCGAATCTATTAGCATTCCCTAATTGACCCAATTGCTGTATGCCGTGATAAATCCATTTAATTAACCTGCTCCATTTAATCTGTCATAAATTCAACAGAAATGTATTTGCATCAATCTGACCTCGATTCAGATTTCAGTACTAGTTCCATCCCAACCGTGATAGAAAAAATCTATAATGTCATGAGACGGATATCACAGGGGATCTCATAGTTCAAACATACTTAGTGCAGATATCACAGCTTTGACAGTCACAGCAGAGGCTCACTAAGCATGTGATTCTTGCAATCTTACAGTTCGTGCAGACTGCGATCGGTGCTCGGTACAAGAGATTACGTACATAGTTTCCATTTCCCCGAGAAACTTTCTCTCCAGGGTTCTAGCCATTTTCATCTGCACCTGCTTGCATCTACCGATCCGTCTATTTTGCTCGCTAGAACGCACCCTTTGGACCCCGGAAATTACAAAAATACGTTAGGATTCCAGAGACCCCAGAAAATGATATTTTTCACCGTTAGAATATCCACACGGAACCAGCGGTGTCATATAATATCCATTCACCTGCCGGACTTATTTTCACATCAAAATCAACATATTTTGCATCAGAACAGACCGTTATGATAAATGGCAGAACATGTGTAGAGAAAGCCAAAACAGAGAGGAGGGATTCTCAAAAACACTCCATAATGATTCACACGGCATGGGGTGGTTTTTGCGGTAGCCCCTACGGCAGGGCTGTACCTCACTATGAAGTCCATGATAATTTGCACAATTAGAGTTTCCGCAGTACAGAATTGTATTCTCATCAGATAATACCTACCTTGGTATCCCCATCACACCTTACTCACCATGATATCTCATCACACCATATTCACAATGACACACCATGATATCCCATACATTTGTACTCCCCATGTCATAGTTACTTTTCCCCCGGAGGTTCACCGCCGCTACCGCGGAATCCTCTGGTTCTGCCGAGACAGAAACTTCTCCCGAAGAATCGTGGTACGAGGCCCAATACTATTCCCCCTGGCCGGTTCTATAGCAGATAAATCTAAACCGGCACTTAACCTCCGGTACCATCCGCCATTTCAAACTCTTCCCGACAATTCCAGGAGGCGATGCCAGGGTCATGGCCGATGAGCCTCAGGTCATGCCGTCGCACGGGAAATGGACTCATGGTGGTCACGTCCACCGCGGCGATTGAGCCGCACCGCCCTAGTGCGCACCGCCCCGGAGGTAGTGTCTCCCTAGACCGCATGAACATTCTCGCTGGAGCCTCATAAGCTGGCTGAAATTCTCCCTAAACCCTCACTCTGATATTTGCTGGAACCGCACTATCTCCTTGGAACGATCACACAACTACAGTGACACTTCCCCGGTGGTGGAGATGACACCTCGGTGCAAACGGAGGAACAGCTTCCCTGGAACCACGGCCACCACGGTTATCCCGCCTATGTCTTAGCTTCTCTGTATCTTTCTCTCTCTCTCTCCCCCCCTGCCGCTGCCACCGACTTCCGAGACCACCCGCCTCGCACGAATCCCTTCCCTCTCCTTAGCTTTTCTCCTCGCTACCGTGCGCACTCCCGTAACTACCCTATCTCCACCATCCCTATTCCCATCATACCCCCTGCTTAATCTGCCTCATTAGCCTCTCTCCCTAATATCTCTCCCTAACTTAACCCCCTCCCTATTATCTCTCCCTAACCCCCTCCCTATCTCCCCTTCTCTCCCTAACTCCTTCTCCCTCACCCTTCGCTCCCTTCTCCCGCCCCACACGCAACGTAGCCCAGACCCTCCCCCACACTCCCGCCCCATGCAGGCTTATCAGGTTTGTATCACCTCTCACAAATCAGCCCTTCTCACCGTTTGCTCCCATCGGATTACTCAATCTTCCCTGTTTCTTTCACCTCCCCCGTGAAAACCACCCCCAAATTCATCAAAACACTCCCAAATCACACCAAAACCTCCAAAGCTCCCTCAGATCTCTTCTCCCTTTCCCCTTCCTTCTGGCCCGTTCCCCCTAGCCGCCTCCATGACTGTGTCCCTAGCCGCCACCCCGAGCTCCAAAAGACCGGTTCCTCCCGTGGCACCTCCCCGGGCAAAACGCTCCCGCAACGAGACCTACCACCAGTGCTTCCAGAAATACTTCCACTCATGCCAATATCTCCTTCCTGACCCCGTTTACGTGCCCCGGGTGGGCCCCTCGGTAAACCACTGGCAACTTCGCGATCTCATCAAATACGACCCTTCAACCGACTCGGTGTTCTACACCAAGAACGACGCCATCAACCGCATGGTTCTCACGCCGTCCGCACGTGGCTACCGCTCCACCCCGTTCCTCAGCCTCAGCTACTACCCCCGGTGCTTCAACTACACCACCGGCGGATTGGTGGCCACAGGAGGGCTTTTGACGTCGTCGTCCAAGATCTTCTCCAAAAACATGGAAGTGCTCCATCTGCCTGCGGGCCCCGGGCTGTCGGCGTACTCGTCCATCCCCCGCAAGGGCCTCTACTCGTTCTACAACCCCCACTTGGACGTGCACAAGACCGTGCGGTTCGGGGAGATGATCAACAACGACGTCACCATCTACCACCGTGGAAACTCGGCCTGCGACAGCTTCGTGTGCAACAACGACTCTAACCTCTACTGCCTCGACATCAGCAACAACGACGCCATCCGCATCACCAACAAGATCAACTGCGAGGTCAACACCTGTCTCAACACCATGGTGCGCAACCCCGTGGACCACAAGCTCCTTACCGTCACCGGAGACTCCTCGTCCATCTACTTGGTGGACCACACCTCGGCCTCCGGCAATATCAGGACCATCAACACCGGCCACGACTTCGGCTTTGGTGTGTCTTTCCACCCCAATGGCTACTTGTTCTCCTCCGTGTTCCAGGACGGAACTTGCATGTTGTACGACTTGCGCAACATCAGGGATAACCGCCCGCTCATCTCCATCAAGTCCACCCGTCCCGGCCATCAGTCCGGCGCCTTCAGAGTCAGTAAGTTCTCCCCTGCAAACGACATGAGCGACATGCTCATCATTCTGGAGCATGTGGGCCGTGTCCACATGGTGAATTTACGCAACTTGAACGCCCTGAACGTCAACGAGCACCAAGTAATCGTGGTTCCCTTCGCCTTGGACCAGTTTGGCGAGTACAAGTCGCAGCTTTCGGACCAACCCTCCCACGGATCCAAGTACCATCTCCCCATCAATGTCTACTCCAAAGACCCGGGATCGCATAGCGAGTTGTCGTTCACGGCCCCCTTGGTCTACGATTACCACCATCTCGTGAATCAGAGCCCCCTGTTGTTCAAGGAGTTTTGTTACGTTCCCCCTCCACACCCTCCGGCAAGCTCTGAGGAGCCGCTCAAGTTCCGCTACCCCGAATGGGACGGCCAGGACGAGGCAGCTATGCCCGAGAACCTGGCGGTGTCTCCCACAACGTCCCTGCGATCGTCGTTTTCGCATTCTCCTTCTACATCCTATCAAGATTTGAATCCCGACATCGATGCCCATCTCCAGTACGTCTACGACAGCTTGGACTACTCGCCGACCGTCAACCAGATCCTGTCGGTGGCGCCTGCCGCCACTCACCCCCGCACCTCCTCGGCCGACTACACCGACTACTCCAACCACTGCAAGGATTCGTACCAGCAGTCGATCAATCATATTCAGGGCGAAATGGAGCTTGCGGGCGTGGAGTTCTGCAGCTCGCGAGAGAACGAATCCAAGATCATTATCGGGTGTCAGGATGCCGGCGTCTTGATGTTTGACATTAACGGGTTGACGCGGAGAAGCTTCGGCACCTTCGAGTACATGTAGGAGTGGGAGCAAAAAAAGGTTGACACATGCATGCATGGAACACTCCGTACATGATAGCAGGCGTGCCTGATTCCATTAATTACATAATTACATTACTTCATCGAGATGGGGGTTTCCCCCTCCGTAGCCACAGCGTGGACTCCACCCAGGCGTGGTAGGGTCTACGGTTGTGTGGCTCTCTTTATCCACCGCTTTTAATGTCTAAATCGCACAATGTGAAAATTTACATCTAGAACTGTAAAATGGTAGGAACTAGTAGATTTGACGACTTCTGCCACTATTTCCGCATGGATAATGACCTCTGGTGAAGTCTCGGTGATCGCCAAAGCCAGATATGTCAAGATCTGCTTCTACAAGGGGACAGTTGCACCAAAAACGCGTTTTGCACGCAACAAAGCTTCCATTGGAGATAATTGAGGTGGAGCATCCTCACATGGAGAATTGGTAATGGTTCGCTTACGAGTGCCTCAGAATAGAATTGATACGGGGTTTTGTACATCAACGCCATTACACATCGTGTGCGTTACTAACACGAATATATTGTTGGCGGTCACCGAAAACTTATATACAAGAAGGAATATTTCACGTGTCTCAGGTACTAGGGTCGGGGTCCTCTGATAGATATTTGATTGAATCCAATCACCGTAAGTATGTAAAGTCTAACTAAGCTAGTATTTCAATACTCTGAATCTCTTAGAGCAGAAGGGAAAATAGACGACCGGGAGATCTCTACTTGCAGTCGATCTCTACTTGCAGTCGATCTCTACTTGCAGTCGATCTCTACTTGCAGTCGATCTCTACTTGCAGTCGATCTCTCCTCGTCGTTATAATGTCCGCTTAGGGTATCGTCCAAAAACTTTTTAACCAATAGCATCAGATCGGCTAGCTGTGTTTAAAAATACAGAAACCTCCATCCCATCCATTGGCTATATTGTCAACCGTCTATATTTAGTGATTAGACGACGGGACCTTAAATATCATGTCTCCAGGTAGCCCACGACTTCCTATTTGGGCATATTAAGTAGTGGAAATACCGGCAGGATATATGTTCCTCCAAGAATAGGGTGAGGTCCCGTTACCTAATGGACAAGCCCCTTTCTTAGGTAACCGCTTCTGCCTTAAGATGGCCAGTCACGTGCCGCAGTCTACAGAAATGGCAGAACTGGGCCAGGGTCCCCCAGAGCGGGCACTTGGCCCGTTCTAGGACCGGATATCGGAAGTATGCATCACACAGTGCCAGTGAACGCATTTCTGGAAGAGAGGGGCCCTTTCCTAGCGACAATAGCCACTCTGGTTTGCCATTTGCTTTGTTGGAGATGCAGGACATTATAGCTCGGCAGACATATACACAGGCCTGGGTGTGCCCAATCCAATAGTTCACCAATAGTAATTGACGGCAATATTATCCGATTAAACTAGACTTATGAGCTTTTGGTCCGCTAGGCCGGTGAAGCGTTCATCCGAGATACCTCGATAGGACGCCAACTAGCTCGGGATAACTGCATGTGGATCATCTACTGAACTTCACGTGAGAGGCATAAATACAGGAGTCTCATCCGGTTATTATGGGTACAACTGAGCGCCTCCCCAGTCAAAACTGCATCCAGCAACTGCCACAAATTCAGATATGAATACAATTGCTCCAGCTTGATCCTAAGGTTACAAGAGAGTCAGGGCAAACATACTTAATATAGACCGTAAACTGTAAGCTAGCTATTATTATCGGTTGACACGTGAGGATCATTATCGGTAATTACACTATCACCAACAATATCACTTAGTTATGTGATCACAAATCACATGATATGTGGTCACGTGTTAAATCGCATATACGATCATGTGCTGTAACACGTGATTAGAGTCTCATGATATCTCCAGACCCTGTAACCCCCCAAATCTCTCTTTTCCTTTCCCCCTCAACAACGCCCAACACCCAGCATTCTCCCACTCTAAATTCCTTGCAATCCATCGTCCTTCCAGTCGCATTCCCGTCAATTCCGCGATTTTCCCGTCCCTCCAACGCCCCTAATCATGTCCCAAGAGTTCGTCCTCCAACTCATCCAAAAGACGCTCAAGGAACAAGGCTACGAATCCATCAGCGAAGACTTGGGGGAGGCCATCAAGGTCAGAAAGGGCACCGAATCGTCTCTGGTCGAAGGCGTCGAATGGATCCATCACCAACTCAAACAAGGCCATTACGCATCCGTGGAAGCCAACTTGGAACAAGTACTTACAGGGTCGGCAACCACGTCAATTGACTTGAGCCAGTACCGCGATCCCAAGGTCATCGTTCTCACAGCGCTTTATCTCGTCAAAAGAGCCCATTTCTTCGAGAATTTGATCGAATCTCGCACTCATACTCAAGAATCACTTCTATTGTACCTCCGGGACCAGCTTCTCCCTCTTCTTGACCAGCTTCAGGCCAGAATCACCCTGGTGGCAGACTGTGAGTTCGATTTCGGCCAAGGAACCGAACTCAACCAGGTGTTTGACCCCAATTTGTTGGCCTGTCTCAATCGCGCAGACGAATCCGCTCTTCTCCTCGAAATCAGCTCCGTATCCGACGACGTCACTAACCATCTCATCTCCAAGTTCTTCTTTGGCTACTCCATCCGCAAAAGCAACCCCACCTTGGCCATCCGCAACGTTTTGACCGATAGGCTACTTTCTAGACTTCTTCGCAACGAGAAGCAAACCTTCGACAAAGTGTACCAAATCCCCGACAATTTTCTCCACGACATCATCCGCCAGTCCATAATATACCAGAAACTGCAGAACCCCTACTATCTACCCCCTCGATCGAAACAAGAGGGCAAAAAACGAACAGAAGAGACAGAATTGGCCTTGGCCTTGGAAAAGAGCCCCGATGAATTGCACGACTACTACAGAACCTCCTTCTTTCCCAACAAATTGCTCCACACAATCAAGCACCATAATTCGGAGGTTTGGTGTTGTAAATTCTCACCTCATGGCAAATATTTGGCTACTGGAGCATTAAATGGAGAATTGGCCATTTATGACGTTCATGACAACTTTCGCTTGTTGAAAACCTTGAATCCCTCTGTGCTCAACTCGCTCGAGCTAGACTCGCCCGATAAGAGATCCTACGGAGAGAAATCAGTCATCTATTGTGCATGGGATTCGCAAGAACAGTATTTAGTGAGTTGCTACTTGGATACAGTGGTACGAGTGTGGAAAATCGGGGGTTTAGACCTGATTGCAAACTCCAACAAACGCATTACTCGTTCCATGAATGAAACTGCTCCTACTGATATTAAACTCTGCAGCAGCTTCGTTCTAGGCCAAGACATTAAGACCTGGACATGTGAATTTCTTCCAGATCAGGGAGACAAGACCAAACCTCGATTTATCATAGGTTCTCCCGATAAAGCACTCCGAGCATTTGATGTGGATGGAGTGGAGATTTTTGATTTCTACGGCAACATCGACGACGAACTCGACGACCACAAGGATGATACGGTAATGAAGGATGATAGTCCTACTGATGAAATAGATTTTGAACTGAGCTTGGTCTCCAAAAAATCACCAGCAGAATCGGGACTCGAAAAGCACCTTGAGAGTAATTTCAACAGAATTAACGACATCGCAATAACTCCCAATGGAAAAGTCTTGGTAACTGCCAGCAACGACCGTCGATTGCAGTTCTATCTGATTCCTTCTATATTCAATGACGAGGCCTCCACAAGAAAAATAGCCTCAATTACTCTCAAGGGAAGATTGACTTCGTGTTCCATTTCTGCCAATGGCAAGTACTTGCTCGTGAATTGTGCTCCTGAAGAATTGCAGGTATGGGATATCTCTGAATTGTCGGATTTAGACAATCCCAATTCTAAACCTATCCTCTACAGAAAATTGGTAGGACATTCCCAAAGTATTCATGTGGTTCGTTCTTCGTTTGGATACTTGGTGGAAAGTACTGGTGAAGAAGAGCTTGTTTTTAGTGGATCTGACGATGGTTGTATCTACTATTGGAAGTTACACACTGGACAATTAATCGGACGTATTATGGGACACACTGGATTGTGCAATGCGGTCGATTGGAATAGGTTTGGAACTAGTACCAGCACTATTGACTACGGAAAGCTCTGGTGTTCCGTTGGAGACGACAAGATAGTCAAGATATGGGGCTCTTAGATCAGTATTTAGTTACTATGTTAATTTTTGGTCTATACACAAATTGGTAGAGATACGGCATTACTTATAATTCGTCATTCTCGATGGCCTCCTCCTCCTCCTTGGCCTCCTTCTTCTCTTCCTTCTTCTCTTCTTCTTCGTCAGCCACCTCAATGGTCTCGTCTTCTTCGATCTCAACCGACTTGGTCAAACTGTGGCCGTCCACCTTGTGGGAACCGTTCTCCTTGACGAAATCAATCAAAGAACTCAATTCCCTGTTGCCGTTGAAGACAATGGCCTTTCTCAAGCCGGTCTTCTCGTCGATTTCACCGTTGGCTGGGTACAATAACAAGGTTGGGTAACCCTCGATCTCAACTGGAGTGTCCACGTCGTTGTTGGAGTGGTCTATGTGGGCAATGACCACCTGGGAGTCGGCATTCTTGGAGTCGTAAAGCTCGGCCAATTCCTCCCAAGTAGGAGCCAACTTCTTACAGTGACCACACCATGGGGCGTAGTACTTGACGAAGATGTCCTTGGAAGTGTCAGCGAGAACATCGTTGTGGTTGTGGGCAACCAATTGGACGACTGGGCTGGCAGCAATCTCTTCTTCGGTTGGTAAGTCCTGGGACTTGACGATGGCGGTCAACTTCTCGGCCACGAAGTCCTTGACGAATTTCTCGATGACCTTCTCGGAAGGTCCCTCAGGGTATTCAGTCTGGTTGACACCGTACTTCTTGTTGCGCTCGACGTTATGGATGGCAAACAAAGGCACGATTTCGGGGTTCATGTTGATGGTCTCTGCGTGTCTGCCGTACTTAGGGGCGTCCAAGCCCACGAAGTTGATCTTGCCTCTGAATTCCTTACCCAACTTGGCGAAGAAGGGGGCGATGTTCTCTCTTTCGTCGGCGGTATTGTAGAAGTAGTAGGCAATTGGTAATGGTGATTGCATGTAGGTCATGTAGGTGTGGGCATTCATGTCACCGAAGTATGGCACCACCTCCTGCTTGATGAACTCCTCCAAGGTCTCGGCAGTGAGCTTTTCGGTGAACACGATGGGCTCGGTGGGAAGGTCGGGGTGGACCACGGCGTAAGTGGCCTTCTTGAAGTCGTGCTTGATGCCGGAGTACTTCTTCTTCAAGTCCGCAGCCAACGCGGGATCGGCAGCGAAGAAAGAGTGATCGTTTCTGAGCTTGGTGGCCACGGATTCAAAAATGGCAGAGTTGTCGGCATCAGCATCGATCTTAATCACGTATGGGGCGGTCTGGGCGGCAGTGGCCTCGTCGAGGTCAGCCACGGTCTCCACCGGTTGCACAGAAGGCAAGGTCTGCTTGATCATGTAGTCGACGATTCCGGCAGCCTCTCTGGGGCCCTCGTAGGCTTGCAAGTTGTCGGCGCCACGGGCGAGCTTTAACGTGGGGTAACCCTTGATTTCGTGCTCCAAGCACAATTGCTCTTCTTCGGTACAGTCGATTTGTGCCAACTTAACGTTAGGAGTGGTCTCATTCAACTCGTCGGCGGCCTTGGAAAACTCGGGACCCAACTGCTTACAGTAACCACACCAAGGGGCGAAGAATTCGGTAAGCACCAAGGGGTTTTCGTCGAGGAACGACTTGAAGTTGGCAGTGGTCAACTTGACCACGGCGGAGTTGGGGTCGGCGGCAGCCTCACCGTCTGATGGACCAGAGGCTTGGGTCAACGACACCACGGACAACAAGGTGGCTAAGGCTTGCGAAGAGAATTTCCAGAACTTCATGGTTGGGGTTGGGGATAAGGAGAAACGAAGTGGTTTATATGTTGAAAGTGTTGTAAAAGAACACGCTGTCGAGTAGGGGTAGTGCGAGTGTATGGTGGGTGGCGCGAGCTAGGGAGAAAAGCGAGGAATAGGGAGGAAGAGGGAGAGAAGGGGAAGGAAGAGAATGGAGTGGAATAGGAGGGAGGGTATGAGTTTAGAGGGGAGGTAGGGGTGTGTAGGCGAAATTTGGAGAATATTTGGTGGGTTTTGGATGAGATTGGGTGGTTCTGTTGATGGAGCTAAGGAGAGGCTCGCGGTGGAAGTTAGGGAGACCTCGCGGTGCGGAATGGAGTTTTCCAGA
Organism: Suhomyces kunorum; assembly: GCA_030561465.1. Taxonomy (NCBI): domain Eukaryota; kingdom Fungi; phylum Ascomycota; class Pichiomycetes; order Serinales; family Debaryomycetaceae; genus Suhomyces; species Suhomyces kunorum. The sequence goes on along the minus strand of JAKTXF010000009.1, from coordinate 327,624 downwards.
CGCGTCGAGGAGCACCCCAAGGACGCGACAGAGGGTCATTTTTGGGCTCTATAGAGCCTGGAATCCGCTGAAAACAGCTCCATATACAATATACGCCGCATAGAATCGTTTTCCCTCGGGTTCCCGCCCCCTTGACACTCCCAATCCGCCTTTTTGCCCGGTTCTCGGTTTCCTCGTTCCATTACTCAGCCATACAATTTCCCTACAATTGCGAACGAAACTTTCTCGTCGCATCTACGCCACTTCCATGGAAGCGTATAGAACTCCATGGAACTCCATGGAATCCAGTGAAAATTCCTGTGAAACGAGGCTTCCACCACGACTGCTCTCTCCCCAAATAGTGGGTCCAGTAAGTTTCCCCTATATTTGCCAAGAATTGCCTTTCCAGCGTCCCATTGCACCGCAATCGTTCTCACTCTCTGCAACATAATAGACGACAGATCTCGTCCAACCGGAGCCCGTTTCGGCATACTGCAGGTTTGACGTCATTTCGGGCTTGCCAGTGCAAATGTGGCCATTTTGGTGCGTAAAGGGCCCAATCGGGCCTTAATGGTGGGGCCAGGTGGCCACCCCGTATCGGGACACGGCACGTTATTGGGGAAGGTACCGGTACCAGTTAGCGACACGTTTGTGGTGACAACTCAAGAAACAAGCGAATATTTCCCTTTATGGTGTTTGATGAATATTGGGGGAAATATAGTGGGAGAGAATTTGGAGGAGAAATTGAAATGAGATCGATCCAATGAGATCGGAGAAGGGCACCGTGGTGCAGTGGGGAGTTCGAGACGGATCGGACAAGGCAGCAACGCGTGGATAGGCGTCGACACAGGTTTACGAGTGGGGGTGAAGTTTAGCCGAAGCAACAGGTCATGTGATGAGAGAGAGGAAAGTAGTGGAGTTAGAGTGTCTAGAGAGAGATAGAAGTGGAAAATGGAGAGTAGAGAGGAAGAGATGGAGATGAAGTTGATGGAATTGATAGAGAAAATCGGGTTGTATATGGAATAAAGGTATGACGTGGTTTTGGTAGAAATAGGCGCCTGGAGGTTGAGGTGGTCAATGGTGGTGTGCCGCTTTGTGTAGAGAGATTCGCAGAGCCAGAGATCGTCATGGAATGGCAGATTCCACGTGGGAATGTGTTTTAGACGGCGATGTGACACGTTGAAGTGGTTGGAAAGGGTAAGGAGTAGTGAATAGGGAGGGTGGAAAAGAGTTGAGGATGTAGACGAATAAAGCAGTTGGATTAAAGCATGTGGAATTTAAGTAAGGGCAGTTAATCGTAAACGTTGCCAGAAGTGCAGGGGCTCGAGATTTCTCGTAGTTTTGGACTAGTAGAGGGTTTATGATGGGTTTCAGAAGATGCTTTAAATTAATATCACTGATCGGAAATTTTCTAGATTCAATCAGTAATTAATTCACCGGGTTCGTGCCAGTAATATTGAATTGACAAGTCTGGAATTAATTCCATATACTTTAATTCTTGGTTGAACCTGTCCCTTTGTTCAGTTTGCATACTTAAATATATTTCTTCGATCAATTTGGTCGACGATCAGGGACTCGTTGGACTTTAAAGACTTGAAAAGTCTTCATAATTTCACAGATCATTTATCGATCATATTTCGCTGAGAGAGCAGAATAATTCTAAGCACTTGATTTTACAATGAAATTTCTTGGTTATGATTCATCACCGACATAATTCACAAGTTCTCTATTGATAAGATAACGTGAAATGGAGATATTCCGAGATTCGCATTTATTGTAGGCTCAATCGACGTTGAAAAACAACTCCACAATTATTACTTGCTAATCTACAGTAAACCTTTCACTGATTTACTGTCTTTAACTCGATTTAATAGCACTTCTTCCTGAAATGAATTAATCTAACCCCAACGTAGTAGAGTTATCGGAATCTATGCCATTCAATCTATGATATTGCCGTAATCAATGCCATAAATCTGTTTTCGGATGATTCACAACACTCAATCTCTCCTTTAACCCCTCCTTCAAATTCTAATACTAATCCCAAACGACTCGCCTATCAAGTCCCGTTGTGCGCTTTCTTCACTTTATTCATTTAAGTACTAATTTAATTTCCCCTCCCATTCTAAAACCCAATTTCATGACAAACACTAACACCTTCCATATGTTCCTTCTGATTTCCCTATCTCCCTCGACTTGTCCCCTGCTCTTCCACTTTACTATTCCCTCCATTCCATGCTTCTCAATATTCCTCACTATCTCATCTGATCTCATCGAATCAGCTGGTGTGTCTCCGCCTAAATAGTTAAAAAGACTCAAATAAATTCTCCGACGCCTCGAAACCCCCAAATCCTCCACTACAATCTCTAATCTAATCGTGAATTGCGCAAATCGAGCTTTCCCATAGGCTCCGAGGCTCTGTTGGGAAAAGAAGTGAATAGAACGGTCAAACGATCCGAAAACTGACTATAAACCGGATCAGGCCCGTTATAGTTGAAGCGGCGGTCCAGAAGCTGCTCCATGACAGTTCAAACCATCCATAGGAGATGTGCAAGCTGCAGTCCTGGCCCTGACTGCTCAAAGCAATACCAGCACATTTTGTCTCAAAAACCAGCGTCCTGGCCATTTCTTTGTGAGCAACACATCACCGTCGATGCCTGCCACTGCTTAGAGGCCAAAGAAGTCTTTCCAGGTGCCCCAGGTCTCCAACTCCACATCATAGATGTACGCCATACTGTGCCTCAAACTGCTCTGCAAGTACTGGGGATAGAGGTCATATATCACCATCACCATGGCCCAGGTGAGCACGGCAAAGTACTTCCACGACCGGTTGTACACGTTGTTCTTGAGCTTCTTCTGCTGTCCTGCAGTGAGATCCAGGTACTTGATGGCATCTCCAGCATAGTTTCTGAGCCGGGGCTGCATACAGTTGAGATACTGGTCGACCAAGATCTTACCCGTGGCAAGAACCACTCTGGAAAAGCAGTACAATGTGATCTGATGGGTGATTCCGGGGTGGAACACGTTGAAGTGTTGTGAGTACACAATCCAGGAACCAAAGCCTCCGGCAAGAAATTTGATCAAAGGCCCGTTCTTTGGGCCCAAAAATGCTTCGTGGGCCAACACCTTGCAACAGGTCTTGTAGATGATGGCAAACGCCGCCAAAACCTCGGCGTGGTTTCGGGTTGCTTGGAGGACTTGCTTCAACCGAGGCCCCAAGGGGCCAGAACGGTAGAGCATGGAAATGACCAAGGCATGCAGGAAACGGATTTTTCCACCGTAGACCACACCGTTCCGGGAGGAACGAAGGACCTCCAAAAGGGGGCGGTAGAGGGGGTTTGCTAAGATGGACATTGTATGGAGAGTAAGTGGAAGGAGTGGGAACTTACCCCAGAAATGTCATGTGATTGGTTGGGCACGTGATCGGGGCTCGTGCGCGTGATGCGGTGCACGTGATGTCAGTGTGACTGTGACTTTGGAGGCATTGACTCTGAAAAGTCATAGTGGGGCCAATAGAGGTGCTATGGGTCCCAAAGTTGGTGAGCATGATCACACCATGAATAAATATGTACACTCACATTTTCTCGTAATTTACATGACCCCATCTCAATTTACTGTCCCCTTTCCTCTTGTTCGAGCCCTAGGACGCGTCCCGCACGAGACTCTCGCTGGAACGAAAACCCATCACAGCACAACATCCTCGGTATTTTTCCACCACCATTTAACAGAATCGACCCATATTTTCACAGAACTATCTCCCCACCATCTATTTTCTCCCTGCCAAATTTCATTCCCTCACCACCTCCATAGCCCCCAGATCACTCACCCATTCCCTCTCCGTTCTCCCGCACCGCCAGTCCAGTTTTTCTCCCAGTCGCCCCACCACCGCGCGCACTCCCCCAATCTATCCCGCATTCCTCCCCCAATGTCCTCCCTATTCCCACCACTACTCTCGCCCTACCGCCCTGGAAACCCTCACCTGCACCCAGAAAAATTTTCGCCTCGACTAGTACCAAAAAAATTTTACATCCACTCCAGTGTGATTCTCTGAACACCTGCATCTTCTGTGCCCCTGCTTCGTGTCATTGGACCCAAAGGCCTCTTCCATTCCCGCTTGCCGTAGTTCCATCATCTACGCATCTTTCCTGCCCCATCAAAGCCCGAAGTCCCTACTTTCCGAGCCGTTTTCTCGAGGTTTCTTCCCGTGCAAATACCGCTGCTGCCTCCTCCAATTCCCCGTGTCTGGCAAAACCGTGTATATTCTCGTGAATAATTCCCCCCAGTGTCCGTCCCAAGCCCCTGTCTCCATGTCTGTGTCCTATGCCAACGTTGCTGCAAAGGGCAGCAGTGAAGAGCCCGCAAAAACGGCGTCTGTGACTGACGCCGTTGCCGCCAAACCCCAGGAAGTGTCAGAGCAAAAGGAAGAAACCGCTGGTGAAACTACCGAAGTTAAGGAATCCGCCGAAGACGCCCCCAAGAAGGAGAAAAAGACCTTGGCTCCAGCTCCAGTCCCCACCAAAAGTGCCTGGGGAGCCTTGGCAGAACCCGTTTCCAACGGCTTCCACGTGGTGGACGAACAGAAATGGCCCACTCCCGATAAGGTGCCCCAAATCACCGAGTCCCAGGCGGCCAAGAGCTCACAGCAGAAGTTCATTAAGCCCATCACCAACAAGTGGGTGCCCATTTCCGCCAAGGTGATTTTGCCTAGTCCTCGTAACCAGGCCCAAAAACAAAACAGAAACAGAAAGAACAAGCAGGCCGACAAACCCCCCGCATCTACTCCCAAGAAACCCTATCCTCATCCTCCCAAGAAGGACGACGCTGAAGCTAGCCAGCAAGACGGCACGGTCCTCGAGGCCTCGGGTGACGACTCGGCGTCCCTTCCACTTGCATCTGAAGAGTCCAACGGTCAGGACCCTTCCATAAATCCCATTGGTGCCTACAACAACGGCCACTACTCCAACTACAATCAGAAATTCTCCCCTACTGGGTCTGCGCAACAGAAGAACTTTAGAAGATTCAACAACTCCAACGGACAGCAGTACAACAACAATAATAACAACAATAACAATACCAAGAGATTCAACCAGCCCGTTGCCTCGCTCCCTGGCCAGCCTCCAGCCCAAGCTTCTCAGTCCCAGCCCGGCTTCTTCCATCCCCTGCAGTTCGTCCAGAACCAAAACTTCGACAACTTCAACAACCGTCAATTCAGACCTCAGAACGGTCAATTTAGACCTCATAATAGAACCTACCGTCAAAATGGATTCCGCAACGGAATGATGCCTCTCCAGCAAATGGGTATGATGGGTATTCCCCAGGCGCAAATTCCTCCCCCAATTTCACCCAAGCAGGACCCCCAACAGGCATTGACCCAGCAGATCGACTACTACTTCTCGTTGGAAAACTTGATAAGAGACGTGTTCTTGAGAAAGAACATGGCCGACCAGGGGTGGGTGCCCTTGGCATTGATCTTGAACTTCAAGCGGGTCAAGATCATCATCAACGGAATCCAAAACTCCCTTGAAGCTGAGCAAGAGGTCGGCCCCATCGTTTTGGACGCTGTGAAGAAGTGTGAAAACCTAGAGATCAACTACATTAATGACAAGGACAGCGAGTCCGCGTCCATCGATGACGTGCAATTGAGAGTGTTGGACAACTTTGAGCAGTGGTTGTTGCCAGCAGAAAACTAAGTCCCGACTTAGTCTAGCATATTAATGAGTCAATGTTATACTATTGTTACGCATTAACCATGCGACAATTCTGCATCCTGTGCCGTTATAGAAGTGAAATCATCTGGGGATAATGAAGCATCTCCTGATTGCCTGGTGTTCGATGATGCGGCAGTTATTTCCTTGAACATTATCCCATCCACACATCCCCATTTGTGCTGAAAAAAATCAAAAAAAAATCTCTTTGTACATATTGGCTATTGAATACGAAACTATTTATTGCCGACATGTGGGGACCATTTGGGTTCCGCTAATGTCACCTTCCCATCGAAGCATACATGGATCCAGGATAATACCACCCGTCTCCATACCTCTGTTTCTATATGGAATTTTTTGTTAATCTATATCCAAAAACACGGTCGTAGGGAATGAGCAAAATGTGTAACTCCAGTGGCACCCATAAAGGTCCGGAAATGGTGGGTCAAGGCTCTTGACATGTTTATGATCGGCACATTTATCCCTGGCACAATAACAGCAAAATCCACCACAGACAATCGCAAATCGTTGATTAGGGTGCATTGTTGAAATATTCGGTAACGATAGGTTAGAGGAGATATTGATTATTCGAAATCGGATGATTGCAAATTAATATTGAATTTACAGAGGGGGGGGTGTTCTGCGGTCGTTTCCATGCATAGAACTGGCTTACTGCGTACAATTCTCTTCTCTAAGAACATGGTATACTACAAATATCGCACTATTAATATTAGCAATTTCTTCAAAAAGACCCTTTAATTTAATTCTACACTAAAGGAAACATTCTCAGATCATTCATTGACTATATACCTAGTCGAAGTGGCCCCACTTCCACAAGCTCTCGCCGGGGTTGACCAATTCTCTCTCGGTCTCGGTGAAAAGACTGCCCTTATCAGGACCTTGGGAACGAATAATGTCCAAGTAGTAGGTGAACTTCTCGGGCTTGAAGCCCTCGGAGTCCCAGAGGGCCTTGGCCTCGGCGTATCCCTCGGCAGCAGTCTTCCTGGTAGCAATTGACAACTTGACGTCGTGGTTCTTCTCGTAAACCGACCACACCTTCTTGAGAGGAACCACTTCGGAGTGCACTCTCACGGTGTTGGGGAATCTGGATGGGTTGGAATCGGTGACAATGGCAGCCACAGTCTTTCCAATGTCCACTAAGGTGGTTCCCGACAGCGAGGCGTCCTCAGAACCCACTAAATTGATCTCCTTCTTGGCCACGTCCACTCCGTAGTGGTGAACCCATTCGTAGGAGAAATCGGATCTGCTGAGGAAGAAACCGACATAAACGTCGACCGACTGCACTCCGAGCTTTCTGACGTTCTCAGAATGGGTGTTCTTCATACCCAATAATCCAGGGAAGATGTTCTTTTCCACGTAAGTGACATCCACACCGAATTGCGAGGGAATGAACAATTTAGGCTTGACAAGTGCCACCACCTTCTCGATCTGGTCGAAAGTAACAGGGTTGGCTCCAACCAATTCAATGATAACGTCGATACCCTTCAACTTGGCAGCAGTTTCCTCAGCATTGGCCAAGTCTGCTTGCACGTATTGGATCTTGTCGGAGGAAATCTTGTTGGTCTTAGTGGTCAAAGCCTTGATGGGGAAGGCCACCTTGCTGGAAAAAGGACGCGACAACAAGGCGTTCAACACGGGCTGGCCCAAGAAGCCTGAGGTACCGATGATTGCAATTGAGGTCATTGTGTGAAAAATTGGGACGTATGGGATGGAATTGAGGTGATATGGAAAGTGATGGGGAAAAGTCAGACAAGGGGGGTCAATTGAGGAGTATTTATACGTGGATTTGCGGCTGCCACACCTGGACCAATGCGGCAGTAATTATTATGTGGGTACACTTAGTAACTGGTTGGAAAGGTGCGGTCACGTGGTTACGTACAAATTACTAACACGTTACTAATATCAGGTGATGGGGAAAGCCTGTTGGTGATAGTGTAATTACCAATAATGATCCTCACGTGTCAACCGATAATAATAGCTAGCTTACAGTTTACGGTCTATATTAAGTATGTTTGCCCTGACTCTCTTGTAACCTTAGGATCAAGCTGGAGCAATTGTATTCATATCTGAATTTGTGGCAGTTGCTGGATGCAGTTTTGACTGGGGAGGCGCTCAGTTGTACCCATAATAACCGGATGAGACTCCTGTATTTATGCCTCTCACGTGAAGTTCAGTAGATGATCCACATGCAGTTATCCCGAGCTAGTTGGCGTCCTATCGAGGTATCTCGGATGAACGCTTCACCGGCCTAGCGGACCAAAAGCTCATAAGTCTAGTTTAATCGGATAATATTGCCGTCAATTACTATTGGTGAACTATTGGATTGGGCACACCCAGGCCTGTGTATATGTCTGCCGAGCTATAATGTCCTGCATCTCCAACAGATATCCACGTGGTGATGAACTTGCAGATTATCCGGAACGGCCCGGTCCTGAGCCGTTCCCGAAGACTTCCCACACCACGAGCCCACGAGCCCCGCCCCATACCCTTCTTCATGGTGTCAATTTCTCCGGCGAAGCTTCCACCAAGGATCTGGCCCCTTAACGCCACCCCCCTACGATTTTGCCCCCAATCTCCACCAATTCTCCCCCATCTTTTCCCTTCACTTGCCACATCCACTCCACCCAAAAAAACCCACTTTCTTGCACCCCAACTCTTCCTTGCCCGCAATGGTGAAACCCGATCCCTAAGGAAATTGTGCCGGGATGCATGACATCAGCTGTCGCTGACATAATCCTCGTGTGTGTAAGCGGCTCTTCCTCTTTCACCCCGCCTCTTTTTCTCACTCCCTCAATGGTCTAGGGTCTGGGTGATGTTCCACCGCAGTTACGATCGTGTTCCACCGCAGTTACGGTCGTGTTCCATGCTTGCTCTTGCCCAAAGAAGCTTGTCTTCCGGGCGGTAAATCGGCCTGAGCCCGTACTAACAATGCATTGGCAAACATCACCACCACCAAAAATCTAGCCCGATGCCGTGTGTTTCCAGCACCAAGAATGAGTCACCCTATTTGCTTGGAGGAGATGACTGGTCAAGAAGTTAAGCTAGTGAAAAACAGCGAAAGTAGAGAAGCTTCAATTGTAGATGTGGTGTTTTGTGTATCAAGTTGCAAGTAGGGGTGGGGGTGGAATTAATTTTTCACGGTGGCGACCGTTGTAGGATTGTATTTTGTCAGTATTGTTTAGGAAAGATGCCAGTTCGGTGGCGGTGTCTCGCGGGGATCGCACTACCGCATTACGGGGTACGGCACCGACACCAAGATGGCAGGAAGCGCCGCATTGACACCGAAAACAGAGGAACTGGGAACCCACGGTGGGGCGAATTGCTGCCCCAAACGGGCGCAATGGTGACTAGAACAGAGTATGGATGGGAGAAGAATGATGGTTATTGGTGGGAGAATTAGGGAAGAATGATAAGCGATGGGGAACGATGGTCAGGAAAGCGGTGGCGTTCCATGTGGGTTGCGGTAATTGCCGGGGAATAGATGGGGAGAAGGTATGGTAGATAACACCAGTGAAACGGCCCCTGTTTACCGGCCACATCACCGTTCCAACACCCTCTACACCCCCTCTACCATCTACACCCCCATCCCATCCATCCCTTCTATCCCTTCCATCCCATCTCTCCCTATTCACCCTCCTTTCCTCCCTCTCTCTCCTTCACCATTTCTCCCCATTTCTCTCTATTTTCTCTCCCTACTTCCTCCCGCTCCCTATTTTTCGCATCGTACGTGAGCCCTTGCCACCGCTAACCTTTCTCTAGCCGTTCCTTTCACGCTCCAACAATATCCTCTTTCTTGCGGCCATGGCCTCTATCGACTCTATGGAACTGTCCGGGGTGAAGAAACGCAACAGAATCTCTCGGGTGTGCGTGTTCTGCAAGAAGCGCAAGATCAAGTGTGACCGGGGCAGCCCCTGCCTCTCGTGTGTCAAGTATGGCAACAGAAACTGCCGCTATCCCGAAATCGACTCCTTGGCCGATGCTGACTTGGAAAAGAGCTCTGAATTGGAGTCCACCTTAGAAGCCTTGAAACAGAAACTCCGATCTTTGGAAGAGTCCGTGGTAAAGGGCAACTCCACTTGCTCCACTCCTACAGTGGCTCCCGAAGAGCCGCCCCCCAACCGCTCCTTCCTTGTGTGGCCCCATCTGCTCCCGGCCCAGGCCCAGGCCCAGGCCCAGGCCCAGGCCCTGCTGGTACCCATGGCAGCAGAACAAGACCATATCAACTTTTACGAAGGCTATTCTTCCCTCCATCTCCGTGAACCCATCCGTCGCCGCAATTTCGGTCCATTATCGTGGTTCTCCATGATCAAAATCGACTCCGCCCTCATCAACCTCTGGGACCTCATCCACCACCGCCACGCCTCCCACCAAGAGAAGTTGAAACGCATGTTTGCAGAGGGACAGGCCCCAGGAGACCGCACGTTTGCCCACCGTATCAATGATGAAGAGGGCTTCAACGAATCGCGTGAATTCGACCATTCAGCCCCTGAAAAGCAGCCGTCTAACAAGTCCCAGTCCCCCAGTACCGTCAAACAGAGCCAGATGTATGCTGGCACCAAAAGCTCACCCAGTACTCTCAGTGAAGAGATCGAACTCATCGCCAAAATCAAGGCGGTGTTGCCCTCCCGTAAAATCATCTGGCTCCTCTACAAGCGGTTCTTCTCCAATTGCTACAGCTTCCTCCCGTGTATGGACGAAATCGTGCTCAAAGAAGAACTTACAAAGCTCATTGGAGAAGAGTCTTACGTGGACGAGCCAGTGGATGAAATCCGCGTCACCAAAACTTTCGATTTTGCCCATCTTGGCTGTTTGCTTCTTATGTTGCGGTTTGCCTACCTCTCTTTGCTCAATAACCTCAACGGCACCCAACACTCGCAACTGCCTACCAACATTTCCTCGTCTTCTCCCAAAGTCCAGGAAATGCTCGTTCTTCTCGAGCACCAGATCGGCTTGGACGTGGTGGACGTGGCCCAAACCTGCTTGAACCAGTTCAATTTAATGCGTGGAATCAACATCTCCATCATGCAATTGGCGTTGCTCACGCGGTTCTACCACATGTATGCCCCCGAAGACGGCGATGGTGCCGACGGAGGTGATGCCCAGGTGTTCAACGCCATGTTGATTCAGATGGCCTATGCCTTGGGATTGCACAGAGACCCCTCCAGCTTCCCTCATCAATGTACCGACGAAAAGCAGAATAATTTGGCTAGAAAATTATGGTATTGCGTGTTGGTGATTGACATCAATAATACCATGTCGGTGGGGACGCCAATGAACATTTCCCGGTCATCCTTCGACACAAAAGTCCCATTCTACATGCCTGGAAACGAAAACATCGTCGACGTCGCCATGGAGAAGAATGCAGTTCGCTCCTTCAATTTGCTAGATACGGCCTTCGAAAGAACCTCTTTGTTAATGCAGGACATTCTAAATGTTAGAGGTACCGTTAGTATTCGAGACCTTGAGGTGAAGTTGGAATTCATGAAACTGTACTACATGCAACTGAATTATAAGTATGAAGAAAATATGGGCACCATCGATATGTTCAACTATACGTTGAACATCAAGGTGTACTTTTTCTCCAGTTTGTTCTTGATGTCAATTTACCTTCACATCTACAACTTCTATGAAAAGAAACGCAATCTCAAATCTGCATTCCACTTTTTGAAGAAATTGTTCGTGATTTGCACCTTTGACATTTTGCCATTCTATTTCTCCTTCTTTGGCAAAACCACCCTTTTCACAGATTCCACCGACATGGTGATTGTGCCTGCGTTTGAGCAGGCTTGCCATAAAGCTGTTTTGATTTTAACCAGTCTTAAGATCAGATTGAAAACCATTTTGAGAAGATTCGAACAGGATTTCCAACACAACGTGAGGATGAATGACGATACACCTTATAGACAGAATATTGAGAAGAGGATGAGACTAATGAACTTGGTGGATAAAACTATCAAGTACTACCGTGACTACATGGCGATTTTGAGTCCTCGCTACTACTACGCTTGGAGAATTACCAAGGCACAAGACTTTATAGCCAATTTACTCAATGACCAGGAATTGTACGAAAGAGCCAGCAGCAATCCTAACTTGATGTCGATGACCTTAGATAACAATATGTTGGACGAATTAATTGAAATTGGTGAAACTACCTACAAGAGAATTAGGGAGATCAAGAAGCACCAACGTCGCAATGAGGATGATTTCAAGAATATTCTCAATGAAGATGAAGTGGTTCCTCCAAATGGATTACCAATACCAAGAAAACTCGGCTCATTTGATGAAGATGCACACATCAATAAAAGAACTAGACCCAACACCTCGACGTCATCACAAGACCGGTCGAATTCTGATTTCAGAGAAGCAAATTCAATTGGAATCGAGTCTGTGGCGTCTTCGGTTTCCACTGATAGCGCCGGTGAATTTAATTTCCGGCCTAATGAGCAGGTCGATAAAATATGGATGGAAATGATGTCTTCGAAGCAAAGCAACGAACAGTCTGCCGGCTATTACAATGACACCAACGGCCAATCTTCCTATGGCATAGCCAGCAACAATCCTCCAGTCAACGGAAGTTTGTTTCCAAAATACAGTCTTGGCACTGGAGTTCATACCAACCTTGCCAATTCCCATCAAAATAATGGGTTTCCAGTTTCGGGCGTCACAGGGACCACCAACGAAGCCCCCACGCCCTACAACGAGGCCATGCCTTTCCTCAACCTCAACTTTGGCGGCGAAATGTTTGAAGCCATGTCGATTGAAGATATCTTTAAAGACTTCAACTAGTTTGGTATTGAGATTCCCTATGTATATTCTTGTAAATTATTTAGTTCTTGTATATTCTAAGATGACCCCTTATGAATTTTTAATGATGTTCCCAGTAGATAATGGTTCCTGAAGGAACCCGGTAGAATAGTGAGTTCTTGCCCTGGATAACCAAAGATATCACTACCCAGGATTTCTGGGTTAGAAGAGGAGCCAAGTCTGCCGTATGCAAATTAGTGAATCTAGATATGGAAAGTCCTGAATTAGTAGAGGCTTCTTCAGTTTCTGGAGGAGTGTAGCTGCTGATGTAGGAATGGATTTTTCCAGGTATGAGGTTATTACTGTTGAGTGTTAACAAGCACAAATACTCGTATAGATCGTAGAGATCGGAGGAGTAATCCATATTAAGAGATGGTTCCAATTTAAGCGGAGAAACGTCAATTGCAGCATTGACAGTAGAAGTTTGAGCTATAGGGGCCAGAATCTCACCAGGAAATACCACTGATTCGGTCTTCAATACAGATATTTGGAGCGATGCCGAGGCAAACACGGTGTCAATGGCATATTTAAGAGCCGCCGATACTCTGAGAGATTCCCCTAAGGTTAAATTGTATGCGTAAACATGGGAAGCCAGGTGTTTTGCGCCATGGCCCGTTTTGGTATGGGGTAAGATCTTGGCTGGGCCGAGACTGGGGCATTTCTGAATAGAATTTTGAGACAATTGGATTCGGAGCTCGTTCTGGGAGTATATAATACAGTCCTGGGGTTCTTGCAGGGACGTGGCCACGAAATAGAGCGAATCTGCTGCAGTTTCTAGCAATTGCACTATATTGTCGGAAGAGGCGATTATCTCGCCGAAAAGCGATTGCAACCGGTCCAAATCGAAACTGGAGGTGTGAACGACTGCCACATGTTCAACAAGCTTGTTAGAAGCATCAAAACTGCGGGCAACAGAGGCTAGCAACTCAGAAGAGAGTCCTGATACGAGATGAGGCATTACCGAGATGATAGAGGCGTGCGCTGCCAAATATCTTGGGGTCGTGCACCTCGCCAACATGCTGGTATGGATTCATCACTTTTCAACAAGGGCATTGTTTCTAGCCCAGTATCAGTGGGTGAATCTTCGGTTCCAGTCAATTGGAAGGAGGGGGTCATTGGAAAACCCCCGGTGCTTGCCGGAATAGGAAATTGGGCCTGGCACGGCGCCAATTGCGGGACCCAAGCCGCGATGGAATCTCGGAGTGGACCTGAGGTATTGTTCGGCGGTGCTAAATACCCGTGGCCGAGAGAAGGGAAATTATAGGGAGAAGAAATTGGACCGGGAGAGAAAAATGGTACTGCGAAGAGCGAAAACTGCGGCACTAGGGAGGGAGAAAATAGCGAGAAGAAAGAGCCAGAACTAGCGGATACACCCCCTAATTCTAAAGAAAGTTCACTAAATTGTTACCAGGATTCTATCAGAATTTCGCCCTCTTTCCGTGTATCCCTTCCAGATCCCGTTAATCTCCTTCCCACCTCCTTCTTCACCTCTTCCCTGGGGCGAGCTGTCGCAGCGGTCTCACGACCTCTACCCCCATTGATTCGTGCCGGCGATTTCGGGCAATCTCGCGAGTCACTAGGGAACACACCAGGAAGTTAGAGAGAGCCACGGAAGCAGCACATGCGGCGATAGTAACCATCTCAATTCCCGAAGTCACCTCCCGTATCCCCGGTGTCACTCTATAGTCACTCCGTAGTCACTTTCTTGAATCCTCTCCTTCCCGTTGTCTTTCCTTCTTTTCCTCTCTTTCCCGTTGTCCTCCTTCTTTTCCGCACCTCACCGCATCCCATCTCAAACCATCGATCTGCCATTAAAGCCATACTACCATTGACCCGTCCGAGAATCCCCATGATCCATTCCCCACTATTATGCTGCTAATATCCCACTATAATGCCGCTACTACCCCATTTTCCCTCCCGATTCTCCGTTCGCTGCCCACTCTCTCCCCACTACCCACTATTCTCCCTCACTAATCTCCCTCCCTAGCTCTCACGTGGTACCACCACACTACCGAGACCCCCTAGCTCCACCGCGCCGTCGCCCCAGCACCCTACCGTGCCGGAGTTGCACCCACGTTTCTTCGGCCCAGTGCACTCCAATCCACCTCGACACAAAACACCGCAACGTGGACCCATCACCATCTGCCTCAGGAGGAAAAGGATAAAGGTCACTCGAGCGTTAACACCGGGTTTGTTTGCTTTCCTTAGAGCCATGCACCAAATGCACCACATGGCCCCCTGGGTGCCCACATTTGTCCTGGCCATCGACAACGAGCAGGCACTTTCCAATCTGCTGCCCCCGTTTGTCGCCTTCCAGCTTGCCACCATCGACTACCTCACCCACTTCCCCAAGAACCGCACCGTCATCTTCCGCGGATGGTTGTTTGACGACCGCAGCTCCAACATTATCACCTTCACCACCGACAAGCGCATGGCCAAACACGCCGAGTTGGTACACAACGACCGGTTCGAGGCCGTGTTCTACTTCGGACGCTTGCGCAAACAGTTCCGCTTCAGGGGCCGGGCCCGCATTGTTGATGACACCTACACCCCCGTGGTGAGTTCTGAAGGCGATTCCGACTCTGTTTCTGCCTCTCTGGACCTTCAGAGAACTCCTATTCGCGCCTCGTTGTGTTCTCCCGCGGTGTTGGCCCAGTTGGCGCTGTCCACAGGCGACTTGTCCTATACCAATCTCGCGCGGTTTCAGTACCAGACCCCGACACCGGAAGAGTGGCAGGGGGAGCGGGAACGGCAATGGAAGGCGCTTTCCAAGACCACGAAGAAGGCGTTCCGGAAACCGCCTCCGTCCCAGCCAATGAGCGAAGACAACCACAAGAAACTCGACCTGATTCGTCGTGGAGTGGACGGGAAAAAGGAGATCGAGGGATACAAGAACTTTGCTGTGGTGGCGATGTTTGTGGACCAGCTCGATTTATATGAGGAGGACAAGGACAGACGGTTGATTTATGAGAAGGATAGTTGTCAACAGTGGGTGGAGCGCGAGGTATGCCCTTAGGCAGATATAATAGAATAGAGGTATATAGCATGAAGATATGAGAAATGAGAGGAAGAAAATGGTAAGGGAGTTTTGAAAGGAACAAGGTGAGGGAGATATGACAAGAAGAGGGTGCTAAAGGAGGATGAAACGAGACGAGTGGTTTTATGAAAAGGAGTGTTGAAGATAGGTTTACAGATGCTCTGACTTGATGGGTATGGGTCTAGAGGCATTTTATGGCGCCAATCAATATATGACTAGTCCGTGATGTTGTGTATATTTTACTGAGAGTCATCTGATGACTACTAGTCCGAATAGAGTGGGTATATGTAGTGTCTGATGCGTCCAAATTGAGCTCTTGGCACCATCTGATGACAATGCAGCAGCACAAGTAATTGGAAATTTCTGAGGTTCCTAAAATCATGGTATATGTGATTCACAAATTTATCAGAGTATGAAGCTTATAATTGGAAAATATTCTATCGACCACTTTAATTGAATAGTTTGTTTGAATCCAGAGTAATTGATGCGGCAGAATTTATTGTGTCCGTGAAATTCCTGCCTCAACTTCGGAATTGTTGACAGAATGGTTTGTAGAATATTCAGCATCATTTAAAGGGACGGTCTTTACTGTAGTGTTGTTCTTCAAAACAACCATACAATCACCACATGCTCCATACTAAAGTCGTCGGAGTATTCTCCTTGTGTGGTAAAACCAGAGCAAACTTTTGACATTCTCCGTCTCCTTATAGGAGACATATCATTTATAATCCTCCCCCTTCCTTCTTCTCCTTGCCTCCTAAATTATTATCCCATGCATAGCTTTACCTCCATTCGCACAAAAACACTTGCATTTGGCAGCAGTTTCTACGCTTTTCTTCCTCCATTTCCCACCGCTTCCTCCCAAAAATGCTTCTTTTTCATCCAAAATCACCTCCAAAATATCCCAATTCCTTTCCAATTCCCTCCCATTACTCCAGGATGCAATTTCCACAATCACAACCCAATTACAACGAATAACCCTCCCGAAACGAGGTAGAATCCCGGAAAAAGACCATCTAGTACAACAATAATTGCCCTATTCACCCCTCTCCATAATTCCCACCCATACCACCCAATCTCCACCATATTTCTCCCTTTTCCTTTCCCATACTCGGCTACCCCTTCGCTCCATTTGCGGTCATCTCGGGGTTTTTGCACCAATTCGCGCCGTTCGCACTGCACAAATCCCACTGGTCCACCGATTGGTCACGGACATTCGTCAACGTCAAACGGATTTTCCATCCCCAACTCAACATGTCCCTCGCTTTTTGACCAAAATTACTCGTACACCTTCCTTGACACTATGATACAGACTCCCTGGGTCTAGACTCTCGTCTTCCACCACTTTCCTCCGACCTCGCTCACCAGACCCGCGCCGGTACTGTGCCTGTGTGCAGGAGCAGAATCCCGCCCGTCGCGCTATCACTGCCTACTCCACTCAATTGGCGTTTGTTTTGATTTTTTGTTGTGCGGACCGAAATCTGCAAACTACACCACACTTTTTATCCCAATGGCTACCAAATCCACGTCTACCAAGACCGCTGCTGCTACTAAAACGTCCTACAAGGGTATGTCGTGATTTTTCCCGTCACTGGTCCGCATTTCGGTCAATTTCCCTGAGTTTTGGACCCGTGTGTCGCATGTTGTGACCTACTAACCTCAGACATGATCAAGTCCGCAATCACCACTTTGAAGGAAAGAAATGGTTCATCGTAAGTAAAATCCTCGAATGGATGCCATCCGCTTCCAAATGAAGCCCTACTAACACCCCAGCCGTCAGGCCATCAAGAAGTACGTCCAGACCAATTTCGACGTTACTGCTGCCAATTTCGATGCCCTCTTCAACACCGCGTTGAGAAAGGGTGTGGAGGCCGAGGAGTTCTTGCAGCCCAAGGGTCCCTCGGGCCCCGTCAAGTTGGCCAAGAAGGTCAAGGAGGAGAAAAAGGAGTCCAAGCCTAAGGCGTCCAAGACCAAGGCCGGAAAGGTCACCAAGCCCAAGACTGAGAAGAAGTCCACCAAGTCGAAGGACTCCAAGTCCAGCACTTCTAAGTCCACCAAGGCCAAGGCCAATGCCAAGACCTCGAAGACCACCAAGTCCTCCAAGTCCAAGGCTGTCAAGGACGAGAAGAAGGCAACGAAGTCTAAGACAACCAAGGCTACTACTAAGTCCACCAAAACTTCCAAAACCGAAAAGCCCGCTAAGGCCAAGGCTATAAAGGCTGCCTCGAAAACTGCCAAGGAGTCCAAGGCCAAGACTGCTGCAAAATCCAACAAGAAGACTACCAAGACCAAGACCACTGCGAAGAAGGCCCCCAAGAAGGAAACCAAGACTGCAGCGGCTGGCAAGGTGACAAAGCCCTCTACTAAGAAAGACTCCAAAAAGGCTGCCACAGCGAAGCCCGCCAAGAAGTCCTCCACCAAGAAGGCCTCTACCAAGAAGGCTACCAAATAGACTTGTTGCCAAACTGTATATTATGTGTCAAGCTGCACAGGTGGTTTCCGATCACGGTCCTGCATGCTGACGTTGCCGGGTGCTATCATTCGTCTTTTTTTTAGTTGTCCTGATTCAATTACTCTCTGTGTTACTATTGTTTATTTCCCAGCTTGATTCTGTGTATTTTAGTAAATGTTTTTCCGTTAGCTGCAAATTCCTCGTTCCAGTTGGTTCCTCTGTATCACGTGACTGGTGATAATTAAGCGCGTCCTACCAATTCAACATTCACGTATTCTTCTCACACTAGTTAAGCATGTCTGAATTCAGGCCAACCATGGCCATCGTTGTGGCTGCCTTGAGACCCTCGGGAGGAATTGGATTCAAGGGAAAAATGCCCTGGAGATTACGTAAAGAAATCCGCTATTTCAAGGATGTTACTTCCATCACCAAAGGGTCTGGTATCAATGCCGTGATAATGGGACGCAATACATGGGACTCGATTCCAGCAAGGTTCCGTCCATTACCTGATCGGATCAATGTGGTGCTATCTCGGTCTTTCAACAACGAAATCCAAGAAAATGGCGTAATTCATGCCAATTCTATTGATGACTCGTTGAGTCAACTTCACCAATATGGCAACACTTATTCCAAGGACATCCAACGTGTTTTTATAATTGGAGGGGCCGAAATATATCGTGAGATGGCTAAAGATCCAAGAGTGACCCACATGTTGATAACAGAAATCGACCATAAGGAACCAGTGCAAGTGGATACCTATTTAGGTATTCCTCTCTTTGAAGGCGAATCTGAATGGGAGAAGAAGCCACAGCTGGAACTTCAGGCGTTTATTGGGGATATTCCCTTGGAAAATGACATCGAGGAGGGAAATTTTGTCTATAACTATACCCTCTGGACCAGAAAGATCCCAATAATATAATTTAATTCATTGAATATGACTCTATGTACAATATTTACATTACTTTTCATGGTCAAACACTCTCATTCTGCTAGTGACTCTCTCGTCCACCACCAATTCCTGCACCCATTCTGAATTCTTGGATTTTCCGGTTTCAACCCACTTCTTGGGCCAGTCCAATTCTTCTTCCTTGCCCTGGAAAACGTCCTTGTACTCGAATGGTCTGGTCTTGCTGTAGGAGATAGCAGTGGTCCGGAAACCGTAGTCATCTGCCAACTCTCTGGTGGTGTAGTATCTATAGATCTTTCTTGGAATAGTCATGAAGCCCAATAAGTTTGGCACGGGAAACACGTATACTGGTTGTTCAAACAAAACGGGGACTTTCTTATCGTCCAAAATTGGTCCGGAAAGATCCAATTCTGGTGCCAAAGGAGATTCGGCATATTGGTCTGGATTAATAAATGGCTTGGGAACAGGGTCTTGTTTTTTACCTCCTTCTTCTTCGTCATCTTCCTGAACAGGAGTAATACCATTTTGCTCGTCCTCCTCTTTCTTCTTTTGCTTTTCATCTGCAACTCGCACTTCTTCATCGATTAAGTGCTGTGGTTTCTCCAAGGGTCCTAAAAGCCCTTCATGTACACCGGTTAAATATTCTTTATAAGCACCACGACCAATACAGATAACACCACCAGCCTCTTGGACGTTGATGTCATCACTCACTGGCTCCAAAGTTCCCATCAAATGGTACAATCCTAACACGTCGCTAGTCTTGTACAATTCAGACCTAGAAACGGTTTTTTCTTCGTCGACTTCCTGCTTCGATCTCGAGAAATATTTGGGAAGATCTTCCTTGAAAAACTTGGTCCAGGACTTGTTATACTGGTCAGCAAGCAAGGCCTCTTGCTCTGCCTTGGCCTTCTCGATCTGAGCGATTCTGATTTCTCTGATCTTCTTGGACACTGTGGAACGGATATCTCCCTGTCTAGTTTCGGTGAAGATGTCATAATCAAGAGCACTGGCGTTCAAGACAGGCTTGACAAACTTCCTGAATACCTTGTATGAACTGTCGAGGAAATCGTTAGGAGGAGGAGCGATGTAAATGGTCAACTTACGGGGAACTCTGTCGGAACCGTAAGTCTGTTCGCTCAACTCTTGAACTTGTTTCATCCACTTTTCTCTAATGAGTCCTTGTTGGTATTTATCGTAGGCTATTCCTCCACCCAAAGCGGATAACACCGTCCAGAATATCATCCAGTTTCTGGAAGGTAAGGAAAACTTGGGAATGCCCATCATCCTCAAAGCAGGGTTGGACCAACCTTTTTTGGGAGCAGCTTTTGTGGTATTCTCTGCTGCCTTGGTGGCATTTTCAACCACAGCCTTTGGCTTTTCAATAGGCTCGGGGCCCTGTTCTGCCATTGATCCTTGTGGAGAATTGGGTAGTGCTGAAAATGAAAATTAGCCATTGCGTCGTGCGCAGCACATTTACTACAGAAGAAAGGTAAGTAGATATGCTTGAAACACGACAATGCAATGGAATCGACTGGAGTCATGGAAGTAAAGTAATGGGTTTGACATTTTCCAAAATGCTGAATTTAATGTAAATAATTTTTCAACTCGATCTTCAAGTCTTCTTCGTTGAGGTTCTTTCCAATGAATACCAACTTGTTGCACTTGACTCCTTCAAGTAGTTGGCCCCCTTCGATGGTGTCGTATGTCTCACGAACTCCTTGGATCACCTTGACCACTTCGGGCTCTTTTTGTACCAATAATCCCTTCAATCTGTGAATTTCAACGCTCTTGTTATTTACAATATTTTCCCACAATACATGCTGTAGAAATGCTTCGACCTGGTCAAATTGCTTCTCACTGGTAAGGAAAGAGAACTCTAGACATATGGTAGTGATTCTGGAGTCATGGAAGCTGCCGCTTTCCGTGGCCAAGGTTTTTTGGACTTTATTGATGTCGCCATCGTAGGCATGAAGGTCTAGGATCAAATCGAGATCGATATCTCCGAAGCTGGTGGTGTAGATGGGCGATGTGCTGTTGATACCTCGGATTCTTGTTGTAATTTCGGCCACACTGCGGTCCTTATCCTCAAGCTTGTCCACCTTGTTGATGAGAATGGTATCTGCCAATGCTAATTGTAGATGTGCTGTGGTTATGCCCTCCTGCAACTGTTGATCCTCTTGCTTCAATTCTTCCTCCATCAAGTCATCTTTGTTGGGTGTTTGTGCGTACTTGACATGGTTGTGTTCACGGTGCCAATGGCCACCCACGTCGTCCAAGCACTTCAAAACGTGCTCTGAGTCAACCACAGTAACCACTCCGTCGATATAGATATTGGAGGAAAGTCCATCATCAAGCCAGAACATCTTGGCTATGGGGGCAGGGTCTGCCACTCCTGTTGTTTCCAACAAGATGTGATCGATCTTGTCCTTGGATTTCTCCACCAATTGCTCGATGGCCATCACTCCATTGTCCTTGACTGTACAGCACAAGCAACCGTTGCCTAGATCAAGCCATTCCTCAATGGCTTGACTCTTCTCGGTGTCTTTAATGGTAACGGACTTTTCAATGACAGAAGAGTCACCGAACTCGTTGAGAATGATAGCCAATTTCTTCTTTGAAGTTCTGCCGATATTCTCGAGGAGTGTGGACTTTCCAGAGCCTAAGTAGCCGGTAATGATGGTAACGGGGATCTTCTTAGAATCAGGTGGTTGCAAAGGTTGTTGTTGTGTACCTTCCACTGCATCCGAATCGGCGGCTTTTGAGGTGATTTTGGAAGGAAACGGAATGGATCCGTCGGAAGGAAGCTCGGTAACTAGGTCGGGAATGTCGTCCATGGTGTGGGAAGCAGTACAAGGCAGTTCTGGTGTAAGTAATTGGTAGAATAGAGGTAGTGTGCGAGCACAGATGGGAGAGAGGGAAACCAAAGGGGAAACAAAATGGGCCCCCTAAGGGTGTTTTCGGGAAGAAAAAGATGTTGAAGTGTAGTTGCAACTACTTTATTGTCATTTGACCTCTTTTCTGGCCAAAAATGGGCGTTTTTGCTTGAAAATCACGAGTCTCGCAGAATTCATAGTGGTGGCTGCTAAACTTCCAAAGAGTCCCCAAACAACCCCACAGAAGGCGATTTCACCCTATAAGGATACCCTATTGTAACAATATCACCCTTCTGAATCCAAATCCTTTATCTCGTTCCACCAAAACCGCAATATTTCCCGACAATTACCCCATTCCCTCTTCTTCTTCCGTCCCTTCTCTTCCATTCCGATCAGTTCGCGCCGTACACTGCAAGCATTGCCATTTCCGCAACAGTTTACGCCAACATTTCTGCAACCTTTCCACCACATTTCTTTCCCCAACCTCCCATTCCTTCCTTTCTTTCTTCCCTTCTTACTTCCTTCTTCCTCCATTCCATTCTTGGTATCCTTCTGCTTCAATGCTCAAGTACAATACCATCCTCGATGCAGCTTTGCTCGTGGTGGTAGGCTACCATTTGGCGGTAGCTCCCTACACCAAAGTGGAAGAATCGTTCAACATCCAAGCCATCCATGATATTCTCAACTACGGCCCTTATCCCGATTTCCTCGCCGACTACGACCATTCCAGCTTCCCTGGAGTGGTCCCTCGAACCTTCGAGGGCAGCTTGTTGGTTGCAGGTTTGGTCAAGTACCTCAATCTCGCTACGCGGTTATTCGGATTCAACATGTTTGCAGAACACACCCAGGCCAATTTGGCAGGTTTGGCCAGAGGATTGGTGGGTCTTGCCAACGTTTTCGGACTCATCCGTCTCCGGGACGCCATCAACGACATCAATGTCCGCGGAAAGGGCCGCACCCGTGGTTTGGTGGGGTTCTGGTACATGGTGCTTCTTCTCACCCAATTCCATTTGCTCTTCTACGCCAGCAGAACCTTGCCCAATTTCATGGCATTGCCACTCGTATTGTTCGGAGTGTCCAAGATCATCAAAGGTGACTACTCCGGATTGACGTGGTTGGCGTTTGCTGGCACTGTGTTCCGGTTGGAGATCGGAGTTTTTGCCGTGGCCATTGCCGTGGTGTCTTCGGTGGGTTTCGGTCAAGCAAGCATCTTCCTCAATCTCGTGTTCTTGATGGTGGGTACCTTGGTGGGCGCCGCCCTGTCGGTGGCCATTGACTCGTTCTTCTGGGGCAAATGGTTGTTGCCCGAATTCACTGCCTTCGTGTTCAACATCATCGAGGGCAATTCGTCCGCCTGGGGCGTCGAACCCTGGAGCGCCTACTTCAACAAATACCTCTGGCAACTCTTCCGTCCCCCAATCATCTTGATCTTGGCCGTCCCAGGAATCCTCTCCGATCCCGCAGATGACGAGACCAGGGAAGCAAAATTCGACAGCAAGGGCGCCAAAGTGGTTTCCCCCGCCAAAAACTCGTTGAGAATCCTCTTCATCGCCTCCCTCTTGTTCGTGGCCGTCATGTCGTTCCAACCACATAAGGAGTGGAGATTCATCGTGTACGTGGTGCCAATTTTTACTTTGCAGGCCGCCAACGGTTTGGCTGGAATTTCCGACAAGAGCAAGGTCAGCTTGTCCAACTTACTTTTCACCGTGGTCATCGTGTTGATTTCCCTTGGTTCCATCGCCCTGTCGATGTTGATGGGCTACATCTCCAGCTACAACTATCCTGGCGGTGAAGCTTTGGCTTTGGTCAATACCTACATCGACCAAACCTATTCCAACACTTCTGTGATTGTCCACATGGATACAGCTGCATGCATGACTGGTATCAACAGATTCGGAGAAATCCACGATGAATTGATCATCTACGACAAGACCGAAAGTGCAGAGGAATTGAGGCAAATGTGGAACAGTATCGATATTTTGGTCAAGGAGAAACAATCCCCTGAAATTGGTGCTTCCGAGGGCAATGTTGTCGTCTTCGACGCAGCGAACTGGGAATTGATCCACTCCGTGCCCATCTTTAAACAAATTCATGTTGGTCCACTCATTGGCTTAGCAGCCTTGTTGTCTACTAAAGAGCAAATGTTCCGCTTCGTTGCTGCGATAATTGACGAAGTCAGAAGAGGAGATCCGGAAATTTTGAAAAGTATACTTAGATCTTTGATTGCAACCGAGGACTACTTGTATATTTACCATAGAGTGGCTAAGGATGAAAATGTTCTCATCAAACACAGCAAATTCAAGCAGCAGGACCTCGCCTATGAGGAAGGAAAGACTCACGAGGTCAATTCGGAGGTAATCGAAGACGCAGTTAACGAAGAAATTGACCATCTCGAAGAAGCGAATTAATGCAGTTATGTCCAAAAAATATAGATTAAATATATTATTAACTCACGTTATTCCAAATCTAATAGTTTTCATCGGGACTGGGTGACACTGTAATGAGGTTGTTCCGAAGCCGTTCCTTCAATTTTTTAACTGGAGAAAATCTGGGTTGTACATCATCGTCGTCAACTGGAAACATAATTGGAGTTATTCTTCGTAACTTCTTTGCGTTTTCAATAACGGATTGCTCGTCTTCGATGTTGATAGTACTGGAAGATTGGCTTAAGAAACCTGCATCGGTGGAATATTCGTCAATGTTGATTTCTTCTGCTTTTACTGGATGGAAATTGGGTGGTTTAGGAGGTAAGACACTGCTGTAACTTTTTGATTTGGACGATCGACTACTGGGTACAGATGAATCGACAGTTGGAAGAGTCCGAGTAGACGAAGAAATGGATTTAGGAATTCTGCTTCTAAAGCGGTCGTTGCTTAAGCTTTCCATAGGATCCTTCCTAGAATTAGTCGGCGAGATTAAACGTACATCTCTCGTTTTCTTCGGCGTACTAACTGATCTTGGTACAGATGTATCTTTAGCCTTTTTGAAGTGTTGTCTCAATGCCTCAATTCTCTCGTTCTTGATCCTTTGATTGGTTTCCTGGAGCTTTGTTGGACTGATTCTATTCGTTTTTGGTGTTATTGCCATTTTGTTTCGGACTTGCTGTTTGAGAGGAGTGAATAAGTAGCTGGAATTGGTGAGCATTTCTGCATTTGATCTTGAAAATTTGTTTGCAAGAGGAGATTGGTTCGATATCATGCTCAGATCTGCATCCTCATAGTCGTCTTCACTCTTTTGCGACTCATGCAACTTGAATAACCAAAGCTCAAACACTGATTTGATCTTTGCTTGTTGCCACCGTTCAATAAACATATCACAACTTTGGTTATTTCTCGATACTAACTTGATATAGCGCATTGACCATTGACGGAGTAACATTTGGACTTGTTGGAAGTGCTTGTTATCAACGTAGTTATCAACTATCTCATTAAGATGCACTCCTTTATTCATAAACTGGTCATACCAAATGAAAAGGAACTTCTTGAGTAGCATTGTACTTTCAAACTCTCTTGCCCGTTCGTTCAGCCTAGATTGTTCCCTCGTCTTGTCTATCCATAATTTAAGATACTTCAACTTTGTTGGTGACTTGCTGACAACTTTATCATACACGCGATCAAGATTATTGAGTTTAACCTGCTTCTGGTTGAACTTTTCCACCCAAAGGCGGAAAAACTTGGCCCTTTCTAAGGGAGCATATACCTTGATCTCAAAATGGCTAATTTTTGGTAACATATTTAATTCAAATTGTTGGCTGTATTTACCCTTCCATTGTCTCAAAACTATCATCGTGGTAATCTTGTCATTGAAACTGCCTTTCTGCAATATTTTGGTAGCTTTTCGTGCCATTGAATGGTTTATTCTAAAGTTTTCCTCGAGAATTTTGTTATAAAACTTTCTTTGTAAGTTTAAATCTGCAGTAACCTTGTATTCCGTTATGTCTTTTGACGAATTCATCCAGTGGCTGAGATACCTCGAAGTGGTGAAAGTCTTCTGAAAAGTTTCAGCACTTGAATCCAAATCGCAGACCAAATTGTACTTGGATTGCCATTTATCCATATATGTAGATAAGATTTTCAGTCGATTATTCCTTACATTATTCCTTAGTTTATATTCCAAACACCACTTGTTGAACGAAACTTTCAATCTGATAATGTTGCCACTTGATTTCGATTGCGCTTCTGTAAAAGAATGCTTTAGCTTCCATGCCTTGAGTACATTACTCAACAACAACTGGCGTTGAAATTGGTGTGCTACTTGTATCTGGTCCTTCTTTTCTTTCCAGTGATTAAAAAACTTGGCCCTGATTTCCTCCTCTTGTTCTCCCCGGATTGAACTTGACATTTGCCGTAACTGAAACTGTTTTTGCCAACGATTCTTGAAGATGTACATCATAAAATATTGGTCATTTTTAGTTCGGACTTCTTCCAATATTTCATTTAATTGAACTTGATGGCTCCATCGTTCAAATACACGTCGCTGGATCCAATTTCTTTCCAAAAATTGGAGTTTAGCGAGCTTTTGTATTCCTTCGTCTTGCTTTCCTTCTATCGTCTTGCCAGTCTTGCCATACCAGATGTTCCAGTAGTATTGTAAATGCACTTTCACTCTGCGATCAGTATTCTGCTGCAACAATGACCGAGATGTGTCTTTGAGCTCTTGATGTTGATTGTACTTGTCAACCAATCTCCGAAGTATTTTCTTTTGAAGCCTTTTGGAGTCTATTACCTCGGCCATGCTTTTTTGTTCAATCCTCTTTGTTTTTCTCTTAGACCAGCTAAGAATGTACTTTTTCAAATACACAATGGACGCAAAGTCTTCCATTTCTGCCAATCCCGTGAGTTTCGTAGTCCACCTTGAGTGCAATATTCTATAAAGTAAAACCTTGGAATGGAAGTTGGAAGCCGCGTCCTCCAAATCCTGAAAGACTTGCTTTCTGCTGAACCATTTTTTTAAGTAGCGTCTCTTCAACGCATCCAGACTAGCTCGTGCCACTCTAGTATGGTAGATCTCTTCCAAATTATTAACTAATTGTATTTTCCTTTGCCACACATTAAATACTTCGGTTTTCACATTGAAACTCTTGTTGAATTCCCATTGGGCTAATCTCATCAATGGCGTTGATTCGGAATGTTGCTGGTCTGTCAAACGAGTATGGATCGAGTGAAATTTTATGACAGTTTGTTTGATACTGCCATCATCTGGTACGTCCTCGTTTTCATAATCCACAATTAAATTTACCAAGAACACTATCGTATCAATGAATTTCAAGTCCGTTGCCACTGAAAGGGTAGGAATGCTTTCGTACATCAACATGAGATAGTACTTGAATTTTTCGGGAAACTTCTGATCGAAATTCAAGTCAAATTCGTTAAGCAATGGAATAATGTGTTTCAAGCTGGTGAATAATCGCACTTGGTCGTCTTTGGAATAGGGATGATTCAGAGTAATGTCTTCCAAGGCATCGGTGGAAGCGTTGAGAAAACTGGGATATTCTGTCGAGGTGTTTCGAAGGCCTTCGGAAGAAGGACGCTCCTGAACAGGAATAGGTGAGAAATGAGTAGTAGCATCAGCACGTGCTTGATTAGCCACTGGCAAAGGAGCCATATCCAAGGCGACGGCCCCGGCGTTTGCCATTTCGGGAAAGATGGTCAATTCCGCGAATACCCTGTTGTTGATGTCTTTGAATTGGTCTTGTAATATGGCGAATCCGTTTGAGTCTCCGAAAAAGAAGTTGATGAACTTGTTCATTTTCATCTCCTTGTACTTGAAGTTGTCAATGTCCATGAACTCGATCCCCGCGTGTTTTTTGAATAGGCTGATCATGACCTTAATGTAGTTCTTGTAGTCTCTTTCGCTGGTATTGCTCAAGCTGATGATCTTGAGGAATGCGTTGTAGATGCGGTCCAAATCGGGGCTGTTGGTCTCAAAACGGCTGTAACTGGTCACGATGTCTTTCTCGTCGTAGCTGAAGATGGAATCCTGGGTATCGGCGTCGTCTGCTTCTTCTGGGTCGATTTCACTGCCGATGATGCTATCGAGGAAATTCGCCATTTGGTGGGTGTCCTCGTCGTCGATTTCGTCCAAACGGCATCGCACGCTGGAGTAGAACTGGATTTCTTCAACGAGATGGCTGTGGAGGAACTCGAGCAAGTGGAGTTCCGATTCTTCCTGGAATCGGATGAAGAACTGGAGGAGTTGAGAAAGCTTGGTAAAGATGGTGGAATACGAGTCCTTGATGCGAACGGCACGTTTGCCCTTGATGCTGGCGAGCAATTCCACCAATGGCTCAAGAACCGACTTGCTGGAGTAGATATCGCTCTTACTTGCAGATTGAATGAATTGTACCAAGTTGGCATTGGAGAGGGCACTAGTGGGACGATGTGGTGCTGAATAGCAGATCAATTGGAGTTGAAGGGACGACAGGCCTCCAGGAACGTGACTAGCCCGCAATTGAAGCCGCGAATACGCCTTGTCGTGGTAATTGATGACATGTATCACTTTGTCCACTGTAGATCGAAGCAAGGCTTCGTAGTCGTCCTGGGACTGGTGGACGTAAAGTGAGTGGAGACTCTTGACCGTCTGATGGAGGAGTTCCTGTAACGGCTGAGACATGCGGACATTGGGCCTGCAGACGGGCAGAATGGGGGGTTCTAATGCTCACTAAGGGTATATATATAGTGTATATAAACTGTTTTGATATTGCACCCTCGAGTTGTGCGAAACTGCCCCCGGCAACACCCTCGGATCTAACCCAACTCCACAATATTATGGTGCTAAAAATACCGGTTATCATCCTAGTTCAAGCCATATATCTTCAAAGTAATTACCCTTCCTCATTCTCCCCCTTCCTCGCTGTCCCCGGTGTTTCTGCTGCCCTGCTTTCCGGCTCCGCTAGCGCTCTCCCCATGTATCCCAATTCCAACCCCAGGGATTCCCCGTTCCGGAAATTGGATCCTTCGAAGAGGCGATCCACCAGTTATGACCATCAACGTATCAAGCTCCCATTCGTCAATGCCAATGGATCTCGGCTCAGTCTCAATGCTGAGGCTACATATGGCCACCGCAACTTCTCAGATGGTATAGTTTCTGCCCGTCCTTTCTCATATTCCACCGATAAATTGCCCTCTACCTCGCAAAGTGCCCAAGACTTCTACTCCCACGAAAAGCGGCGCCCTTCGGAACTTAAACTCGATTCAAGGTTTCTTGTGGATCCATCCGGTATTGGATCGCCGGATTTCTTTGATTTTGGCCTCAATCGAGACGTTCCTACTGACCCAAATGCCCCCCAACCTCCGCGAGAACCATCTCCTGATGAACCAGAACAGAAACTCCGGCCCTTGGCGTCCAATTCCCCTGGTTTCGAGAGAAGATCCTTGGGCCTCACCCCTAGAATGGAAGCAGAAGAAACCGCCTTCAGATTCTCCGAACGGAACGACTCCAGCAACCAGTTCCAATTGGGTAAGGACTCGGCCTATCCCTTGATGCTTCCCCCACTCCAGCCCCTAAATTACATCGCAGAGTCCCCTGATTCCGACACATACAAGCAAGAGTCACCAGTCCACTCAATTGCCACCAGTTTGAACTCCAATACCATCGGTCTGATCATCGGAGGCTACAATTACAGCAACTCTTCTGTCGAGCTCGGAAAATACAATCTCGACATCTCCAGATCGCAGGAATCGTCCAAGACAAGGGCCTCGGAGCCCAAATCGGCAGAGATCCCCATGCACCCCCATCCACAACACCTCCATGCCAGAAACAGTTCAGAATCCTCTACCATTTCCACAGTTTCCTCTGCTTCTACCATCACAGACAAGGCCAACAAGGACAAGCGATTTGTGCGTTATGCCATGAACACTCAATCGGCAGTGAATCCCTCGGTTCGTTGGCAAATTAATAACGTGTTGAAGTGGCTCGATGCCTATAATTTCAATGCTTCATGGAAGGAAACGTTCAAAAAGAACGAGATTTCGGGAAATCGGTTCCTCGAGCTCGACAATTTCGAGAAGGATTCCATCATCTGGAAACAGTTCACCAAGTTCTTGACCTTTGACGAGTTTTCCACGGTAGAACGATTTATCGAGCTTTTGCGCTTGGAAATTCACAATGAAAACGAAGAACCTCCCCAACCACAGTCTAGAAAGGGGTCTAACGAATATACCAGCTCATATGGCAGCAGTAGCACCACTTTAAAGTCCGAATTTAGAAAGTCCACTCCGGTTTTCAACAAGTTTCCATCAATTTCGGCTTCATCTTCCTACGATTCCAACGCTACCCTTAGCACTTCGATCCCAGGATCGAAACAACGTCCTATTTCATACATCGATCCAAGTTATAAAAACAAGGACATCGCCAATTCTCCCTCTCATCACAAGTTCTTCAAAAAACACATACTGCAATACTCCAACGATGGATCAAAGGATTTCAGTTCCCAATCAGGCACTCCTGGAGAGCTCACCAAGCAAAAGTCCACCACTGTTTTAAAAACTCAGTCAAGTTCAGGCACCCAGCAACCCAAGAAGGGATTGTTCAGTACCTTGAGAAAGTACGGAGGTGACAAGGCTGCGGAAATTGTCAAGCAAGTGTCTTCGTCATCATCTTCAGGATCTTCTAAGAATTTGAGCAGTGCTAAGAACCGTTCATTTTCAAATCTTAAGGAACTGAAACGGATCCCTCCACCAGATTTGATGCTTAATGACACTGTTGTGGTTCCAGAACCATTCTCTGAACCTGAAAGAAAATCATTTGACAGTGGAACCATGATTCCTTCTCCCAAATCGGTGATTTCAAATGGTGAAGAAGATACCACCTTGTTAATTGAACGGAAAAAGTCGGCAGAGAGACCCATTTCTCCATTGAGAGAAGAAATTGAAATGTTGGAGGAAAAGTATTTACCCCAACCATTGAAAACATGGGCAAGTGAATATCAAGTTTTGGTAACAAAGGACAATTATCAATATATCAAAGTTCACTTTGTCATGGCCGATTATGAGTTCTACGAAAGAGTTAAAATCAAAATCATAAAAGCGTTAGACATGTTAAATATTGGAAAGATTTCGTTCCATTTGACGGAGTTCAATTCCAAGGAAGGGTCACCTTTGCCTGAAGAAGTACTTTTGCGGTTGCTCAAGAAGAAGCAGGCTACCAAATTAATGGTGAGACAGGAACTTGCATCACCTTCTGAAACCAATACTTTCTCAACCACTTCTTCAGACTCAAAATCATTCGAAATGGTTGGTGATAACAATGAAGGAACCGCATATCCTGTCACTCCTCAGTATATGCTTCACAACGTGAAGGACTCCAAGGTGGATTATCTCAATTTCAAGGACAATATGGGATTATACCCTGATCGTTCAATGAAGAGAAGACTGAATTCTGATCTCAAGCAAAAGAATGATACCTTCTTCCCATTGAAGCTTCCCTTCCCTACGAATAAGAGAAGTGATAAGCCAAAGGTGTCGTTATTGCTGATCAATACCTCTCAACTTGATGATTCCAGAGCTAGAGCATCTCCTTCTGCAGCATCAACTGCAAATTCCAATAATTCCTTTAGAGTTATTCGAGGAGATAGAGGTGTCATAGATTTTGACAAAAGAAGAAAATCACCCTACGAGACAAATCCTCCAAAATTGATCCCCAATATCTACTCGTCCTCTGTTTCGGATCAATTGCGTTCTCCTGTCTCTGCTACAACTGTTCATACCTTGAGAGATGATGCTAGACATAGCTCAATCAGTGAAAAAACTCCAAATCTTGATTCGGAGAGAGGAGGAAGTATTATTGCCAAAAGAGCTGCTCCTCCTCCTCCTTCGTTGAGTAAAGCTCTGAGTTTCAAGCGAAAAGAATCCTTTCTTCGTAAGAAATTGTCGGAGAAAGGAGAAGAGTTCTTCCATCATAAAGTGCTGTTGAAACGGTTCTCTTCAAAGAGTTCTACGAAATCAAACAA
The DNA here is from genome assembly GCA_030561465.1 of Suhomyces kunorum. NCBI lineage: Eukaryota > Fungi > Ascomycota > Pichiomycetes > Serinales > Debaryomycetaceae > Suhomyces > Suhomyces kunorum. Next base: position 295,900 of record JAKTXF010000009.1, on the reverse strand, counting down.
GGAGGTTGATCCATTCCGGGAGAATGAGATTTCGTTTGATCTGATACCTAGTTTCAACTCGGGTGAAAGTTCTAGACAAGTAAGCAAAACAATTAAACTGTCTGTGCATAATGATGATGAAGATGGTGATGATGACGATGATTTCTTTGTCAAGCCTATCAAGAAGCCCAATCCCACCAAAGAAGAAGATGATGATAATGATGATGACTTTTTCATGAAACCAATGCACAAGAAATCCTTTGAGAAAAAGCCTCCTCCAAATGAGACCAACTCACATGTTACTCCTCGTGGCAAAATGAACGTGAGACCTCCAGTGGAAGAGGTGTATGATAATCTCGAGAAATATTTCCCAAACACTAATTTGGATAAGCCGATTATCGATGATTTCCCTGATTCTCCAGTGGTTAACACCAAAGAGGTGGATGAACCAAATATCACGAGAAAACTTACCATTGCAAGAACTTTTTCAAGTGCAAATATTTCTCCTGTTAATCCTACTACTGTGGATTCTGGTGATGAAATATTCTACTCGGAGAACCAGGCACCCAAACTTAGTCGTCGGAGAATGAAAACCATTAGAATTGTGGCCAATGAAGCCCGTCGCAAGAGATTGGAGAAGCAGAAATCCCCTCCAAGTGCAAATACCAGCAGATTCCCCGATCAAAATACCCCAGAAATGGGTCTTGCTAGATCCAATACCAAGATGTGGGGACAAAAGGTGGTTGAAGTCACCTCGTCGGAAATTGAGAAGGGATTTGTCAGTAAGCTTCGGAACAACAAGAATGGAGAATTTGAGGAGTTTGCTTGGATTAAGGGTGAATTAATTGGTCGTGGATCCTTTGGTGAGGTTTATTTGGGATTAAATGTCACAACGGGTGAAATGTTGGCAGTGAAACAGGTAGTGGTAAATCCTGGAGTGAATAATTCCAATTATGATGGAATCGACGCTTTGCACAAGGAAGTCAAGACCATGAAGGATTTGGACCATTGGAACATCGTGCAATACTTGGGATATGAACAGAAGAATAATATCTACAGTCTATTCTTGGAATATGTCACTGGAGGCTCCATCGCATCGTGTATGAAGTCGTTTGGTCGGTTTGAGGAGCAATTAATTCGGTTCATCACCAAACAGGTATTGTTGGGCTTGGAATATCTTCATTCTAACGGGATTCTTCATCGGGATTTGAAGGCAGACAATTTATTGTTGGAACTCGATGGCACCTGCAAAATATCCGACTTTGGAATTTCCAAACGATCCAAGGACATTTATGCCAACAATGCCGAGATGTCGATGCAGGGAACGGTTTTCTGGATGGCTCCTGAGGTTATTGACAGTATTGTTGAGAATAAGAAGCAGGGTTACAGTGCCAAGGTTGACATTTGGTCGCTTGGATGTGTTGTTCTTGAAATGTTTGCTGGTAAAAGGCCGTGGTCCAATGAAGCGGTGATCAGTGCCATTTACAAGATTGGAAAGACCAAATTGGCTCCACCCATTCCCAGTGATATTGCGCATTTGGTTTCGGTAGAAGCAAAGGATTTTATTAATCAATGCTTTACTATTGATCCCGAGGAGCGTCCTACGGCACACACGTTGCTCACGCATCCGTTCATGGTCAACGATCCGAAATTCCGCTTTGGAGATACTCGATTGGCCCGGATGATTAAATTTAATTCAAGAAAGAGCATTATCAGGGAATGATGAAGGATGTTAAGAATCTGGATTTCTAAGGATCCAGGAATTTATAATTAATTCCTGAAATAGCATTATCGCGGAATAATGAAGGGGAAGTCAGGTATCTGAATTTTTAAAGCATCGAGGTATTTATAAAAGTAATGACAAATTAATGACACAGGATGTAGAATATGATGGAAGCATTGGCATTTTGGAATTAGCGGGAATTGACTATGTTTTCAGCATTGAAGTATGGGTTTATCATCAATGATTGGTAATATATTATCATATATTGCGGGTGTTTTTCCACGGTTGAAGAATACAAGGACTGATAGTTTGCATTTCTGTGCAAAAATGACAAAAGTTCACAAATATCAAAATTGAGGACATAACAATTGTTTGCATTGTGTATGTAAGTGGAAATGGACCAATTGAAAGAACCCACCGTACTGACAGACAAGCGGAGTATGCACTTATAGAGGTAGGTGTGGAGAGAGAAATTGCCATTGGTCTGAGGCAAGAACGACTGGTGAAACTAATTCATTAAAAGATAATCTGCGTAGTTCGTGGAGAGTTCTACGAGTTCTACTGGAAATAGAGCAACAGAGAAGGAAATCCACCACCATACATAAGTGCATACTACTCCAATTTAACTAACTATCTATTTATTGATTCTCACATACTCAGAACACTAGGTTCGGAGCTTCGGCACTAAAGCAATCACATGGATGCAAGGATAACATCCATTGGTGGCCCACATGCTAGAATGCATTCTAGAATGCATGCTGGAACGCATGTCTGACTTGCTAAATCGGTCGTGCCTCGATAACTTGATTTATTCGTGATTGTTTTAGGAAATCAATTCTGTAGTCACCCCATATTGTTCATTCATTCTCCGTCTTCCCCATTGTCCTCCCTCCCAACTCTCACCCATCTCTATCCCTATCAACTTTCCTCTTTATCCTCTCCATTCTCTCTCTACACTTTGCATGTTTAACTTCTCTTTTCTTACTATGTACACTATTTCACCCGCAACTCGTCGATCATCAACACCGTCTGGTATGGCTCCACCCCAAACGTCTTCTTCCGGCGGCACCGCTGTTTCTTACGGTACACCTCGTAGTAGGGTTCACGAGTAATTTCCACCACACTGGCACTCAACTCGTAGGCCTCAGGCAGAATGCCCTCGGCCGCAGAAAACGTGTAGTGGGGCGATCCCAAAGTGGTGACGTTGTCCAACCGCAACTTGTCGCCCACGGCCACGTTCTTCATGCGGTATGGCAAGTAGACCTTGTCGCCCCGGGTGACCATGTATGGCATGTTGTGGACGTTGAACACGGCATACAAGTGGCTGGAGCCGGCGGAATCGAGTCTGAGGGCACGGAGGGCGTCTGTGGAGGCGTTTGGAGCGGTTTTGGCGGCGGTGGCGGCGGTGGTGGCAGAAGTTGTGGAAGATGTGCTCATCATACGGGACCCGAATCGGGTCCAAATGCGAGGAGAAAACATGCTAGCAGTGGTGATGCAGGATGGGGACGTGGTGGTGTGGACCCCTAGGCAGTATTCGACGTAAATATCCTCTTGGGGGGAGCAGGTGGTGGCACTAAAGTGAGAATCTGTATGTATTCGCTAGCTTTTCTCACTTCTCACTTTTCACTTTTCACTTTTCATTTTTCTCACCCTAAAAACAGTTGTCACTTTTCGCACTCTCACTATTTTCTCTCACTCTTAATTTCTCCCACTAATTTCTCCCACTGATTTCTCTCACTCTTAATTTCTCTCACTATTTTCTCTCACTATTTTCTCTCTCTCTCTACGCTCGCTCCCCTTTGTGTTACTAAAAATTTTCCCTAACATCAACATAGACAACATTTGGGCGTCTCAAACTATGCACTAAGGCCTGTGTGTGCCCCATTTTTCCCGCCCCTTTGCCTGTATTCCCCCCCGCCGGAGCCCTCCCGTTGTCCGCAGCCCCGTGATTGATCCGGCTCCCCCAGGCATTCCCCCCTGTCGCCCCCAAAACACTCGCCCCTGCCTTCTTCCCGGGTTCCCCCTTCACCAGGCCCCTCCCCATGTCCGGCTCGTTCTGGAAGTTCAGCAACGGCTTCACCTCATTGTCCAACATCCTGACCTTCTTGGAAAACCACTCCATCAGTCAGGACCATGGCGAGGCGCTGTACCATTCCACCCTCCAGGTGCTCCTCAAGCTCTTGGACGAGAACGACCTCTTGCAGGAATTGCTCTCCAACAACCCCATGCTCCTCGAGTTCTTGCGCGAAGACGATGTGTTGGCCATGTTGGTGGACTTGGTGATCTTCGAGGGCCGTCCGGCCGTCCTGGACCTCGCTGAGTCCGTCCCGGATACCCCCGTTGCCCCGGCTAGCACCGCCGACTCGGCCCTGGAACCCGATTCCTTAGCATTCACCAAGGAAGACGATGTGGCTGATGACGCCGACGACTCCCACGACTCAAATGAAGACTCCCATGAGGACCCCGACGAAGAGTCCCCCGAAGAAAAGCAGACCCGCAGAGCCACCATTGCGGCCGAAATCTTGAGTGCCGACGTGTGGTCGTTGACCGACACGGTGATGGAGTCTACGGCGTCGTTGAACAAGCTCTGGTCCATCCTCGACTCCAAGGACCCCCTCTCCATCAACTTGTCCACCTACTTCATGAAAATCATGGAACACTTGTTGGACATGAAGTGCGACGAAATGATCTCTTACCTCATCGAAAACCAGGCCGCCCTTGTCGAAAAGTTCATGAATCACCTTTCCAACTCCCCTCTCATGGACTTTTTGCTCAAATTAATATCCACAGACAAGCCAGACAACTCCACTGGCATTATAGATTTTTTGCAGAACCAAAACCTAATAACCCATCTCATCAATGCCTTGGACATCACCGACGACGACAATAAACCCCACGCCAACCACGATGAGTTGCTGGTGCGCCAATCCTCTGCCGCAGACTTCCTCAAGGCCTTGATCACCATCTCGGCAAACTCCACCACCGACAATTCCACCATTGGCCCCAGCGAGTTGACTCGTGAATTGGTCTCCCACCAGCAGATGTCCCACTTGTGCAACATCATGTTGAAGGGAGGCTACGCATTGGCCAACGGTGTGGGTATCATCATAGAAATCATTAGAAAGAACAACTCTGACTATGACATTCTCCCCGTGTTGTACATCACCTTGGAGACCCATCCTCCCACCGGAAGAGACCCCATCTATTTGGGCCATTTGTTGAAGGTGTTTGGTAGCAAGATCGAGGACTTTAATCGGTTATTGATGAATAAAGTCTACGGTGAGGATGACAGGAAACTCAAGACTCCATTTGGAGAAATCGAGCCCCTTGGCTTTGAAAGATTCAAGATCTGTGAATTGATCGCGGAACTTTTGCATTGTTCTAACATGGCATTACTCAATGACAACAAGGGTTTCGAGGTGGTGAAAGAAAGAGACGAGTTAAGAAAGAAAATGAAAGAGTATGATCCTATCAGCTTCAAATACAACGAAGTCATTGTTCTTCCCAAAGATCAAGATTCCGATTACAGCTCGAATAATGATACCGATGAAACCAACAAGGTCAAGTCCGACGATGACGACTACGTTAACGACACCATTGATTCCTTCAATTCTAAATTACAAACCGAAGATGATTCGATCGTTCAGCATCCGCATGATCACGATGATGACGAGGAAGAACCTCATGCCAACGCAAATCTAACCGAGGAACAGATTAGAGCCAACCCTGTCATTGGTGACTTCCTCAAGATTTCATTATTTGATACTCAAATCATCACAAACATATTGTCGATGTTTTTCAAGTTCCCTTGGAACAACTTTTTGCACAACGTCGTGTTCGACATTGTGCAACAGGTTCTTAACGGGTCAATGGGCATTGGATTTAACAAATTCTTGGCCATTGACTTATTCCACTTAGGTGACATTACCAACAAGATCATCGAAGGCCAAAAGTTATGTACTGACTACGAAGAAAGTCATAATGGTTTGAGACTTGGATTTATGGGCCATTTGACTTTGATTGCTGAAGAAGTAGTCAAATTCATTCAATTGTACCCTGCCAATACTTTGAGCGAACTCATCGATGTTAAGGTCGAAGATGACGTTTGGGAAGATTATGTTAGTAATGTGTTGTACGACACTAGAGAAAAGTACAATGCCATTTTAGGAGGTGGAGAGGATGACGAAGACGATGAAGAGGATGAGAATAATACTTTTGACGAAGGGTTAGGTGAAATCATTGAAGAGGTCAAGACCGGTTTGGTGTTCGATGATGCAGCTGATTATGACTTGGAGGAGAGTCACTACGAGGATGCCGTCACTGAGAAAAAGGGCAGCTCTGAATCAACCAAATCTGACAAAGATCGTCTCGACAGTGATGAATCTGGATCCGACGATGATGATCACTTCACCAATTACATGTCCCACCAATTGATCAATACAGCCTCCACCGAGATCTCTCCTGCCAAGGAGACCAAAGACGTCACTGTGTTGAAAATCAAATCCCCCGATAAGAACGAAGTATCTCAATTAGAACCTCGTGACGATGACGATAACGAAGACTACATTGACCCAAACGATGATGGCATGTCGTACAAGAAATCCAGTCCGTTATATGACTCTACCGGATCGTTGTTGCATACTCCTGTCAATGAAGAAGATGAATTTAGCGAGGATTCTAGCTCCAGTTCTTCCGACAATGATGACGAAGTCAACTTAGACGATGAAGGCGAAGTCAACGACTCGACCAAATTAACTAGAGCAGCAAGTAAAGGTTAAATTTATCCAATGATGATTAATGAGTGTATTTGTATTTTATTTCATGTCTGTTATGTCAATGCCACTTGTCACCTACCATCAATTGATCATGTGATTCATCTAGCGACCAGGTAGCTCTAGATGGCGTCATTTAATTAATAATTACATTTCCTTGATGTCTTGTAAATTCTTCTTCTCCTGAAAGGGTTTTGGGAATTCTGTCATGAGGTACTATGAGACTGCAAATGGCTAGATGTAAAGTCTTTTGAGAGATAATGTGTGCTACTAGCTTCTTGAATGTGCGTTAGGAAATGATAGCATGTTTATTCGTTCTTGCAGCAATGCTATTCTGAAAGTTCTGCATTAATTCTCAATGAAAATTTATGATAATTTCTCATTGATCTATAAAGAACACCACAAGGAAGTGGATGACTATATCATTTGACAGACCCAAAACGAACTTGTAGCTCTCACGGGTCGGTTGTCTATGTTGGTGGATAAAACTCTTTTCTATTCATATTAAAGAGCTTCATTCAAACGATAATTTTAGACGTGAATGGGGTTCTGTTAGAGGATATATAGAATCTAAAAATGTTACTATGACTGCTTAGTAAAATAATAATATGAATATATATTAGCTAATTCAATTTCATGTTTATTTAATTTATTATAAATATAAGATAAATCTATATTCATTTTTACCATTTTAAAATTATCTAATTTATCAATTATTTCTTGCGAATTTGGTTCTACTATATCATTGGCAGTTTCACTTTCAATTATATTTAAATATATATTTTTGTCAATTAATATTACTTCAAAATTATCACATTTATAATTTTTAGGTTTATCCATACATATCCATGAAAAATGTTTAGCTTTATTTATTTTTTCTAAAATCTCATCATTCCATGGAACAAAATATATCGAAATTGATTCATATTCAAATTCATAATTTAATTTTGTTTTCATTTCAATACTCGTTTTTAAAATTATTAACTGAATTTAAAGTACTAGATAAACATAACACATTATATCCCTAACCTATTTCTGCTCTAGGATTAGACTAATTCTAATTGATACTATTGGAAACGGTATGTCTATAGATTTTGCAAGTCTTCAAGAATTCCACCCCTGTATTAGAGAATCACTTTGAAGAACGCATTATTCGATTCTTTGGCTACTTACATAGCCCCAATTGTATTCCTCTGCAATTTGGACGTACCTTTTTGCTTGTACATCTTCTTCTTGTACACAAACAGTGCACAAATGAGACTGGGTATAGAAAATATCAATCTCTTCCAACGCCATGATCCAGTCATGAACCGTCACACTAGGTCTATCCGCATGACTTGAGTCTCAATTAGTAGATCGCTTCCTTCATGACCATGTCACGTTTGCCAATTGGAGTATGGCTGCCCTTGGAGGGAACTCCTCCCATCAAACCCTTGCTCATGGCCAAACCAGAAGATCTCTCTCTCATTTCACAGTCGTAGAACTCATCCTCGATGGGGTACATCAACACGGTGTTGTTGCTGGTAATGGTAATGAGGGTATTGGTGGGAACACAAATCCAGTCGCCTCTTTCGAAGGTCAAAGGTTCACTGGCCACGAAAATTACGTCCTGTGACCGATTAAGACGTTCCATTTTGAACAAACCTGGTTCATACTCGAAGAATCTGGATCCGGTGCTGAAATGTAACGACGCGGCCTCGTCAGTCTTGGAGGTGATGTAGCGACTGACGACAATGGATTCACCGTCAGTGACGGCGAAATTCAACAACGATGGCTCGTCGGTAATTTCCACCTGCCACTTCTTGATGAGGTCGATGGTGGTGAGTAACGCCTGGCGCAACACGTAGTGGCTGAACTTGGCGTTTTTGTCTCCTGGGTTGAATCCCATATTGTGCAAGGTGTTGAGGTAGAGGGCGAAGCAGCATTCCGAATCTGTGGCTCCTTGGATGAAGAGGAAGTACTCGTCCTCGAGGTGGTCGATGAGTTTACGCTTCAACTTGTTGAAGCACGAAATGCCACCATTGTGCATAAACATCAACTTGCCAAAGGCGAACGGGTGGCAGTTAGTTTCTGAAAGAACACCTTGGGTGGACGCACGAACGTGGGCAAACACCAAGCGGGACTCGGTGCACAGCGAGAGGTTGTTCAAGTTGACGTTATTCCATGCTGGGGTGATTGCCTTGAAGATGCATGGTTCATCGGTGGAATAGTAACCAACGCCGAAACCGTCACCGTTGATGGGGTTTCGCATGTCCAAACGGAGTCTTGAGTCGAAGGACTGGTTGATGATGGAATGGGCCGGCTTGGTAAGCAAATCCGAGAGCACCATCGGCTCCCGGCCCTTGTAGATCATAAAACGACACATATGGATTGTGGTGAACCATAGTGTTCTGATAAAGGGAGCGGTCACGTGCAATGATCACCTAACCGCACAGGCGAGATAGGCTCTCCTGCACAGACGCGAGGTCAGATGTCAGGTGGCATGTGTGGCTTCACCGGCTTCAGTGTTTGTGGTTGATGCAAGTGGATGATCGATATGGACGATTGAAGATCAGAGATAATTGTCGGGTTTCGGATGAAGGGATTTTGTGGCTCGGGGTTCGTTGCCGTGTACATTGCAATGGTCTTCGCGGCCGTATGGTGTGTCCAGATTGAAGTAATTTCGCATCTGCATGTCCGAGACAGAATAACTAGATAGATTGAATTCAAGTAGAAAAAGAACAATAAAGCTGTGTAAACGATGTCTCATCCATAGGAACCAGCGTAATCGCTTAAATATCGCCTATAATTGCTTTCAAACCTCTTTATTCTGTCAATTTCCTCTATTCTGTCAAACCCCGTCTGGATCGATCCCCGGGTATCGTACCTCGCTGTGTCGCCTCTCACGTCACTGTCCCACGGAAATAGAGTCGTTGTGTCTCGGCTGGGATGGTTATGTGCCCGTACCAATCTAGAACCCCGAAGCCATCACAACCCGGCCACGGGGCCGATTCTGACGGGGATGGTCATGCTCAAAGCGTAAGAAAACATAGTCATGGGAAAGGTGGAATCATTTCAAAAAGGCCTGAACATTGTATGAACCCCAGTGGAGTTTTTACCCACACTTTCTGTGCCTTCCTGGGGTTCCGGTGCCTCCCGCGACATTAGCTGCTTCGGCTCGGAGTCTGCACGACATCGAGTCATCCGCACCACACCGATGACTACCCGGGCCATTCCATAGAACACGCAGAAATCAACTCCCGGAAACCACCAACAACAATGTTCTTGCCCCAACAACAATGTAACACTCTGTAGATAAGAACTAGCCTCATAGCCGTAAAGATAACCCTCTGTAACGGGAGACGAGTGCCTCACCCTGCGGCCCCCGAGACCGCATCCTTCTTGCCGAAAGGATCCACCGGGCCTCTCCTAGGCGAAATGTCGCGCTTCCCTTGATCCGCACGGGGGTGATTGCCCGCGGCGATTATACTCCGAGGGCGTGGTATATAAACACTGGGGTGCCAGATGATAAACCGCCACCCAATTAGCATTTTTCCCCTGATTTCTTCAAGAATCAACTCAATTCCAAACAAATACCACTTGCCCTTCCCTTCCAACCACCCATTGACCCCATAACTCCATGTCGCTCTTCAGAACCTTGCAGCACTCGCCTGCCACTATCTCCATCTTCCACAACCTGCGGGTGCCGCTCTCATCCCGGCTCTACCAGATCTTGGAGAAGGCGGAAGACCGCCTGAACGAGAAGTTCCGTATCGACCTCATGGCCAACGAGATGCCCACCTTTGACCAATACCAGGCCATAACTGCCAACTGCACCGACTCTGCTGCTTCTCGTGCCGTATTGAACGAATGCTACCCTTTCTTGCACGATAAGAACCATCCTCATGACTCCGGCAAAATCACCGTGCGCGGGGTGGAGCCTACCAAGGTGTTCACCGAGCACGAGTACCAGATCATTTCCGAGGTGTTCCACCATAGTGTGGACAATTCCCACACAGGAGAGTCTGCGGATCCTGCGCATATCTTTGAGGCTCCCTTGGTGGTGGACTGGGACCAAAACGTGATTGCGCGCGACGAGCAACTGCTCAAGCAGTTGCTAGACCGCTATCAATAGAATTCCATTGTCCGATCCCGGTACAGTATCTGTACCCATGGGACCCGCGCCTGTATATAGCCGGCGGATCACATGCCTTGGGACACACCCCATGGGGAGAGGAGGGGCCCAACATATACCATTATATTCCATTCCATTACCTTATATATAGGGCTGGCATTTCCGGCACCCATTGCACGATCATGACGTTTCTTCGCCGGTATTTGACGGCATACAACACGATTTCCGCCCTCTTGTGGGCCCAGGTGTTGACAGTGGCCCTCGCCGACGTGTGGGCTCGGGTGTGTCCCACCAGTGCTGCCTATATTGCCAGCGTGTTACCCATTCCCGCAGAATGGACCCTGCCCTTCCCCCATTGGGCCTGGGGTCTTCCCCACGGCACCCTCGTGGTCATCCAGGTGTTCAACTCAGGATTGGAGATAGCCCATTCGGTGTTCAGGGTGGTCAGCACCCCTGTGCCCACCATTCTTTTGCAGTCGTCTGCCCGGTTGGGCATTGTCATTGCCGTGTGCTGGCAGCTTCCCCAAAGTCCGGGAAACACCAATTTCTGGGCGTTCACGGGACTTCTGGTGGCGTGGTCTTTAATCGAAGTGGTGCGATACCCATACTTTGCTCTTAAACAGGGAGGTGTGGCCATTCCGGGATGGCTCGAATGGTTGCGGTACTCGCTCTTCACGGTGCTCTACCCGTTGGGACTAGTGTCGGAGTCCACCGTGGTGTACCAGACGCTCTCGGTGTCCAACACGCCGCAATACGTGTTTTTCTCGATTGGATTATCGATCTATCTCCCTGGGTTCTATGTTCTCTATCTGCACATGATCCGCCAGCGGCGCAAGGCGCTAGGCAAGCATAAGACAGAGTGATGGGAGAGACTGGATTGAGCGAAATGCACGGATTGAATGGGTGATTAGTTGGCTAATTGTTGATCTAGAGGCAATTGACTAGGCAATTGACTGAGTTGGAAATGACAGAATAGTTGACTAGGCAATGGACTAGAATTGACTGGATTAGGAAAGATTGTTTGACTTCAACTAGGAAATGGACTAGATTAATTGACTAGGCAATACACTTTTTATCGACCTTATCATATCATATCGCTCTGGAACTTTGCAGCCTTTCAGCGGAAACTCAACATTTCGCACCCTACGGCTGCTGCCACTTCCCAAAGCAGCAATAGGCCCCCTGCAGGGGTTGCCCTTTCTTTGTGGCCCCCTCGTCTATGGCAATTCCCCATTCGGTTGCTTCTTTCATCTTTATTGTTGCTTGTCCCCTCCGTTTCGTTCTAGTGACTGCTTCTATGAAATGCCCTTCTGTGTCTTGCCCTTCTGTGAACGCAATTGTACACATTTGTCACTGTGTGTTTCTTACTGCGAAATACCATCACCCACACTACCACTCTATCTGTAGCCACTGTCCTAAGATCTGAATATATGCCTATCGACACTTATTGAAAATTAGAGTACTAGTGAGGCTAATGGCCCAATATATATCCTTAATTACATCCTTTCCTCTCAATTGACCCCACATCCCCGTTTCCCCTGATTCCCCAGCATATTTATCCACTCCATTCGCACTGCGAATGTTTGTTCTCTATAACCTTTTCCATTACATTTCTTTCCACCACTTCTCCAATGGCTTCGGAATCCCCCAAGGCCCACCCCAAAAAGTGGCTAATTGCCTACAACTCCATCTCCGCCTCGTTGTGGTTCGTTATCGGGATCAATTCCGTGGTGGGATACGCGCTTTTGGGCCAACCCGCCCTCTTCGAGGCAACCCACAAGTTCACCATTGCCGTCCAGTGTTTGGCCGTGGTGGAGATCATAAACTCCGCCACCGGCGTGGTCAAGTCGCCCCTCTTGTCCACGTTCTTGCAGATTCTTTCCCGGTTAGCAGTGGTTCTCGGAGTATTTACCTTCTTGCCTAACTCTCCTGCTAACTTCCACTGGATCTACGTGTCAGTCTGTGCCAGTTGGGCCACCGCCGAGGTCATCAGATACACCTTCTATGCCATCTCGTTGAGGGGCGAGGGCGTGCCGGGATGGTTGCTCTGGTTGAGATACTCCGCGTTCTTGTTGTTGTACCCCACCGGCATCTCGTCTGAGATCGTCATCTTCTTCATGTCTTTGGGCGAGTCCAAGGTGGTCTTCGGCAACTGGTATTACTACACCATCATCTTCACCATCATCACCTACATTCCCGGAACCTACTTCCTCTTCGGCCACATGCTCAAGCAGAGAAGGAAGGTGTTATTCGGATCCAAGTCGTCCAAGAAGACCCAGTAGACTGAAAAAGGACAATTCAGCTTACAGAATTATGGACAATGAATCTGGATTTTGGCGCATTTCCAAATTTTGGACCATTTCCAATATAATTATCTATTAGAATAGAACTAATCTGTCCCCCAGTTCCCCTACTTTAATATTGTATACTTCTCTCAATTAAATCTATGAACTAGCGAAGTAATTATTAGGTCGAGACCATGAATTAACTGAATCTGAATTAGGGCCAACTAGAAAATTCCCATCACCCAAATTCGACTATCACGACTATGTACTTTCCTTTAAGCTCTCTACCCATCCGATGATTCTTTCCACGTAGTCAAAAATAGTATCCTCTTCTAAAAACTCAAAATGCTCCTTGGGTTTCGTCAGAGAACCAGTACCCAACAATGATCCCAAAATTCCTCCAGACTTTTTAGGGACTCGGGCATTTTTCTTGTTCTTTTCAAAAACCACTCGAAATCCCGTGCTGACAAAGATGGGGTCATATTTGGCAATTAATTTGGTGATTATCTTGGTCACCAAGTAGTTGGGAGTGTAGTTGTACCATCTCAAATCCCAGCTGATTAACTTCATTAAATTAAGCATGATTAACTCCATGGTGAGATGTTTCTTTTCCAAGTTATTCATGAATGGCTGGTAAAATTGCAGTGACAGTTTCAAGATTAACTTTCCACTGTAAAATTTCAAATCGTAATCATCGTTGTAGGAATCGATATTTGAATCAATGACTTCACTCAAGACAAACTCATCGTAAATTTCAAGCAACTTGACCACTCCAAAATAATCAAAACCACCCTGAATCGAAGTTCCCATGACACTGGTAATCAAGCAACTGATCGCCTCTTCTAAGTTATATTTGACTCCCCAACTGAGCAATCCAAGCGTTTCCCATTGAAGGGCACTGTGCTGTTCAACGACCTTGGACGAAATAGTCATCAAAGTTTTTAAATCTTCATAAACTACCAAGAAAAGCTGGTCAAGCCATTTTTCACAAGGCACTGCTGAAGTAGCCGATTCCAAGACATTATTATTGATGACATATTCTCCAGACTCATGCTGAATGTTGGATCGGAATACTTTCTCTTTCAATTGAACAATATTGTCCCAGCCAACCATGGCAACGAAGAACGATAACAAATCATAGCATTTGCCCCAAGTTGATTTCTGTTGGAAGTCCAACATGGAAAAGCTAAAGGAGCCCGATGATTGTGAACAAAAAAGGTTCTTCAATGACGTGGGACCTGTCAGTTTGATAAGAGCCGGGTCGACCGATGAAATCTCTTTTGCAGAACAATTAATCAATCCAGACTGATAAAAGTAGTTTCCATTTATGGCGCGACGAAGATGCGGGTTGAATAGAGGTAAATCGTACCAGAGTTTGTGGACGGACCCTTCCTGAATGAATGCATCATCCAATTTGGATCCTTTCTTGCGAATTCTATGAGATGGGTATGCTTCGACGGGTACCTTTGGTAGCGGGAAAAAACTCCTGAAAGTTTTGTCAGTGATTGGCTCTTCATTCTGATTGAGTCTATGCACATAGATTGACATGAACAAGTCCTTTGTACCGCCAATTTCCTCGATATCAGGGAAATTTTGCTTGGGGTTGACGATGATAGGCACGGAATTCATCACTAGCAACGCCTTTTCGTAGTCTTCGGTCAAGATGTAGCACAACACCAAATAGAACCAGCACTCGAAGTCCAATGGTAGTATTTCGATGGTTTTTCTGGCTATGACGAGGGCTTGATGGTGCGACCCTTTGGAAATCAAGAATTTGACCTGTTCAATCATGATGAGGGCCAGCTGGGTTTTGTACATGGAGTTCTGCAGCAAGTGCTGGTGGATAGTGCTGAGGTATGTTTGTTCCACATTGGTGTTTCTCTGTACCTTCAAGAGCTTCAAAATGACGTAATCGTAGTCCATGGGACTGTAGAAGGAATTAATTTCCTCGATGGCATACTGGACCAAATCTCCGCTGAGGTCCAACTGCACCAATCTGATCAATGTATTCACAAGGTTGTTTCTGTAGTAGTTGGTTTTCTTGCTTTGTTCGCCTTTGTTTCCGCAAATAGTGGGAAGACCCCATGCGAGACTGCTTCCACACAAGTAACCCCGGGGCAACATCTTGACCAATAGCAGCACGGCGTTTTTGATGTCGGCCTTGGTTTCGATAAGCTGGGAATAATTGACCAACCCCGAGAGCCGATGGGCCGGATTGTCTGTTTGGTAGAATAACCGTACGAGATGCGATGCCTTTAATTCGTCCCAATAGGCTGCTGTCACCTGTTTGACGGTCAGATGATTGAAGTTCAACGTCTTACGGAACGCCTGGTTGGCAGACACGGGATTGGGCACCACCTGGTAGGTTTTGTCGATTTTCACGGGGAGGTTTTTGGAGGTGCCGTTCATGTGGATGACGAAACGGGCCCGAAAGTCCGACTTGGAGAAGATATTGTAGGAGCAGTAGGTGACGACCATGCCACGCTTGGAGGGCACGAAGCGGTCGCTATGTAATTCTGCCGATTTGAAGTAGTAGCTTCCGCCTCGGACCTCGATGCCTACCATATGGAGCACGTATTCCTCGATGTCTTCCTGGTGATAATCGAAGCAGAGACCGTTGACAAAATGGTAGAATCCGACGTATCCGTCGTCTTGCTTGTGGAAATAGCCGTTTCCATCGGCAGATTCGGCGTCTTTGGAGAAATCATTGGCGGTATAGATGGAAGAGGTGGTTCCGTAGTACTTTCCCCAATGGACGAGATCAGGTGAGCCCACAGGGTCGTAGGCGGTGCTGGTTCCGACGTTTTCCTGGAATTTTACTCGAAAACCCAACGTCTCGCCGTAGTTGGACTCTCGGATGCTGGGAAACACCAGAAATGGCGGTCTTCGGGTGCTGTCATAGTTGATGGTGGGAATGGAAGTGGAGGACTGGTTCGGGGTCAAATTGAACGGGAGAGATGAACTCAGCTTGATTCTGGACTCGTTCATGGCAGGAGACCCGGAATAGGGCGATTAAACGGAGAAAAAGCAGTGATATTAAGTAATTGGGCCGGTGGTAGTGTTCAACTGGTGGTAACGGTTGATCTGGCGGTAGACGCACACTGGGTTCCGGGGAAGCAGTAGGGGCACTGAATCGGGGTAGACGAGACGTCTAGGGGGTGCAAATGGATTGGGATGGATGATTGGGACGGATCCGGTACAATTGGCGGGAAAGAATGATTTACGGGGCGAGAAGTGGTGGGGTGGAATGGTGGAACGAGAGCGAGAGCTAGCGAGAGAGGTGGCACTATTTGGTGGGAGTGCGAAAGTTAGCGAGAGAGAGAGGGAAGGAGGGAGAAGGCAAGGAGAGAAGAGGGAGAAGGCAAGGAGAGAAGAGGGAGAGAAGGGGATATGGAGATGGAGATGGAGATGGAGATGGAGCTATTGGGGCCAGAATAGAGATGGAGTGGGATGGTTGTGGTGGCGGTAGTAGTAGAGGTGCAATTGCGTCTAGTGGGTGAAAATTAGAACGATCTTTTCTAGTGGTGAGAAGTTCGTACCACTCCAAGACGGTGAGGTAGTACGATAGTGCCAAGATTTCAAAGGATGGTGGTATATGAGGTGAAATCGCCATGAAGTGGTGGCGTCAGGAAGTGAGATCACTACGAAACGTTTCGAACGGTGTATGGGAGTTTCCTCAGTAACTGGTCCTGATTTTTCTTTACCTTTACTAGTCCTCTAGTTTTATATTCCTGATTCCCTCGATGCATTAATTTTAGTATGGGTGGCCGTATTCCACACCCAGATATCTACTCATTAAAATCCAATATATTTACTCTGTATTAATTTTCCACTATGGGCTGGAGTATTGCCCAACCTGGATATCTATTCATGATAATTACACTGAATATATTGCCAGCTCCCTGGCATGTGCATAGTATTTCTATACTCTAAGTATAGTTCTGTATCCCTAACGGGCACTCTCCTGGGTGATTTTGTTGAACTGCTCCAAAATCGACGTCAACTCGTTCAACACCGACCCAATAGGCTTGCCATGGACAAAGTCAATCAAGCCGTTGTCACCTGTTGCTTTGCTGAAATCCTGTCTCAATTGCAACGTCGTGGCACACCCCTCTATCCGAGTAACAATATGGTTGAGCAAGGCAATTAAATCAGACTCCTTGAAAGAAGTGTTGGCCTCAATCATCGTGCCTGATGATTGGTGCAAAAACCCTTCGTTAATCCACGATCCACTGTTGATCGAAGAACACACATTTTCCAATCTTAATGATACCGTTCTCAATTTGTAGATGGAGTCAACCGGAAGTGTGCCCACAAATCTTGTACCAATGGTCTCGTCCTGATTCTGTGCTCTTTGCTGCTGCAATTCGTGTCTTCTCTGCAACTTTGAAGGGAATGCCAACGTGATGGGTTCGGGAGTTTCTAAACCCTTCAATTTGCGTTCTCCCAACTTGAAGTAGCTGCATCCGATCTCACTGATCGAATTGAGTTCTTTTTCTATGATTTCTCCAGCACGGTGATTACCCTGGTATGCATCCAATAACGATACCTTGTTTGCCGCAATTTCCTTGTGGATCTTGGTCAATGCTCCTATTTCATCTAAGAAATCAGAACTAACCGCAATTTGGCCACCATCGGCAATGGCACTGATTCTAGAGGTACGATTGACCATGGGTCCAAAATAATCCATTCTCCCGGTGATAACATCGGGTTCACACACTGGAGCACCCCAATGAATTCCCATTCTCACAGATAAGCCTCGGAACAAGACATTTCCATTACCATCTGCAACTTCACAACATTGATCGGTTTCCAAAATCTCACTAGGCCAATCTGCCGTAAGCAAATTTTGCTGGACATTGAAACACCACAATAACGCAGACGTTGGAGAAGGGAAAGAAACCATGAAGGCGTCACCTTCAGTTTTCACTTCATAACCTCCCACAATCCGCAATTGACGTCTCATGATACTGTTGTGTGTCTTGATAGCAGATCTCATAGAAGAAGGATAGGCGTCCCATAATAAGGTTGAATTCTTGATATCGGTGAATACCAACGCCAATTCTCCAACAGGTGGTTCAATTTCTTCTTCCAATCTTCTAAGCTGAGCATCACCTGTAACTAACCTGTCTCTCCTCTTCTTTCCTGCTCCGTAAACATCGACTTCTCTGCTCAAGTTGTGGTACAACGCATTGGAACCAAACTTCAGTTTGCTCAATTTCTGCTCACCTAAAGTAAGAACAATCACTGCCACTTTATCAGTAGCACCATAGCATATAGCGTGGTCTCTCAACTTTTGAGCAGCTAACATTGGATCATCTTTCTCTTGTCTTAAAATATCCACCGCCAATTCATAGGAGATATAATCCCATAAAACCTTCGTAGCTAAGACAATCATGTCATCTGCGGCAGTGAGTTGAATTTCAGTGATGTCAGGACCCGAATGAGTATGAGGCAAATAATTGAAGAAACCAGCTCCTCTTGATATGGTCAAATCTCCATCTAAGGCACCATCACCAGAAACGTACCCACCCGATGCTCTGATTCTCTCGAACTCTCCTCTGTTGGTAGGATCATGTTTGTTGGTCAAAAGAATGTGATCACCGTTGCTTCTGGACAAAAGAGCTTCAATATCACCGATATTAGCTGTGTAAAGCTTGTGGTCCTTGATATAGATGATAGTAACAGCACATCCAGCATTACCGTCACTTCCAAGTGTAAGATCAGAGAAATCGTGTTTGAACTGAGGAGTATAAGTAAAGCTGTGGTTCTTCTTCGCTGAGAGGATACCATTAATTTCTTTATTCAACGATAAGAATGTTCTTCTGATAGCATCATGAATTTCATCGTCATTCTTGATCTTTTCCAATTCATTGGTGAAATTTGGAACGAAAAGAGCCTTTGCTAATGCAGAAATCTTGTGTGCTTGGTTTGGTGCACCACACTTACCATCAAATGAACACACCAACACTTCATTCTCATTTCCCCTGAACTTCTGAATGAATATATCCCGAGAAGAGACAAATTCTCTCATACCCATAGTATCCGAAACACCATACCCGATGTTATCCAATTCAGAGGTAGTAGTTCTGATTCTCATTTCGGTATTCTGGTCGGGAACTGAGGTAGACGTCAAAGTCACATCAATAAGTCCCAACACTTTCAATCTCTTCAACACTAATAAACTGTCAAAATCTTCTCCTGTTTCTGGGTTCTTGGCATGACTTTGCTTAATTTCGAATCTCTTATTACCAGAGAAGTTAAGATACTTCAAATTGGTATTCCAATGCCAATTCCAGTCATATGGCCAATTCGAAATATTATACTTCAATTGATTAGATCCAACATCAAGGTGCTGCAAATCTGCTAATTTGCTCAACTCTGCTGGTAATGTCACAAGCTTGTTATTATTGATGAATAACAATTTCAATGCCTTGAGGTTTTCCAAATCATCTGCAGGTAAAGTAGTAAGATCGTTACCTGACAAAAACAACTCTGTGAGTCTCGTGAGCCTTCTCAATGCACCTTCGGGAATTTCTAAAAAGTCATTATAGGAAAGGTTTAAAGACTTTAAAGAAACCAAGAAAGAAATACTTTCAAAACAATCATCACTAATTCTATTATCAGCCAAGGTAAGGACCAATAAACTGTCAGCAAGTGATAACGAGGTGGTTTTGAATGACAAAGACAGAGTTGAACCTTCAGTGACATCTCCTTTATCAGATGAATCGGTATCTTGACTTTCGATATCAACCATTGGAGAAAAGTCACTGGATGGAGTAGGTGTATCATTTTGCATTGGTGAATGTACCGAAGGACGTCTAGAATCCGCAGGCGATTCCTTTCCACTGATTGGATCGGAAACAAAGTTTCTAAAGTTGACTGTCGACAGGATTCGTTTTGCAACGGGAAATGGTGGTTTGGGGAAGGAAGTCAAAATATTCGACGAAACATTCAAAACACTTAATGACTTCAAGTTCCATATTTCATTTGGCAAGATTTGTAAATTATTAGAATGTAAATCCAAGTATTGCAATGCAGTCAACTGACCAATACTGAAAGGTAAAGTCTGCAAATTGTTTCCATAAACAGACAAAAATGCCAACCTAGAAAGACTTCCAAGCTCAGTTGGCAAGTTTATCAAGTGATTCTTATCCAAAACAACTTTTTCGACATTGGGAATTTTGGAGATGAACAGGTCGGGGATAGATGTGATCTTAGCCTTAGAAAGATCCAAAATAGTTAACATCTCCAAAATATTTTCAAATTGGAAGTTTGTCGTTGGGTTTCTGTCCAAATGCAATAATCTAAGACTGTCCATCTTGTCATCAAATGTCGAAATATTGTTCTTCGATGAATAGAACACTTCCAACTTAGGTAAAGAACTCAAAACATCAACGTTGGAAATTTGATTATATCTAATGTCAAGTCTCTTGAGGTTTGAAAATTTCTTGAAGAATGAAGGAAGGGATTTGCTTAACTTGTTGGTACAAAGGTTAAGCTTCGTCAATTTTTCCAACCTGCTGATGGAGTCTGGCAAATTAGACAAGTCATTGTACGATAAGTCTAAATCTTCTAAGCTGACCAAATCACTAATTGGTTCAGGATAGGAATTGAAATAATTGGACGACAAGTTCAAGAACTTTAAGTTGACCAATTTTCCAAACGATTTGGGCAAATGGGATAGCTGATTTGAATTAAGCTTCAAGTGGGTAAGATTCATCAAATGATTAATTTTTGTAGGCAATTCATCCAAGAAGTTCTTTTCCATGTCAAGATATGTCAATTTTTTCGCTTCGAGGAAATTCATTGGGAACTTAGAAGCTCCATTCTTAGAAAACACAATAGAAGTAAGATTATTACATGATTGAATGAAATCTAGTGGGATATAGATGGATGGATTATCAGCAACATTTAATTTTTCAATCTCATAAGTATGTTGATGGAATATGATTGGAATGTTTTTCAAGTCAAGACCGGAGATGTTAACATCCACATAATCTTTCGAAAGTAGAGTTTCTTCATCGTGAGTAAGGTTTCTCAAAAAAATATTCTGCACCACGAACTTGCAAACGAATGACAAATCTTCGCGACCAATTATTCTGAAATTATCAGTTTCAGAATAACCGCTCAACATGAGTAACCCCATTTGGATTTTGAGGGGTTTTTCAAATGGCTCGAGGACTTTCACACAACTACCTATGTAGACAGATATTTGGTAATTAGATGTGGAGTCAAGGAAGAATTTTCTTTGTACAATGTTCAATAATTCTGAAGTGGTTGTTTCCAATGGGCACAAAATAGTGGTGAAAGTGTTATCTTCTTTGAATACTCTGACAGTATGATTGGGACCCCGAGTCAAGTTCTTGGCATCGGATTGTATTGGAACCACATGCGATGCCTGGCGAGAGCCGTAAAGAACAGGAAGATTGCTCTGGATCGAGGGCACGGTCTTTTTGACTTGTTTCTTCTTCGTTTTTCCTTCGATTGATGATTCCAGGGAAACACTGGACGAGGAAGAAGTATCTACCTCGTAATACTGTTGATTATTTGCTGGACGATCCTTGTCACTGTTGTCGGAATCAAAGAGTAGGAAGTCTTTCCGTTTGGGATCATCGAGCTTGACGTCCCAACTATCAGGAGCCTTCCATGACCCTCCCTTGGAATCGGAAAAGTTCTCTGTGGGAGAAACGAGTGCAGTACTGGATAATGACTTTCCGAGGGTTATTCTGGGAGGAAGCTGATCATTGATGACGCTGGAATCGGTTTGAGGAGACTTGATGATGCCCTTCATTTCATCCAAGTTCATATCGAGATTGAAGGTGTTTGCACTGGGAGCAAGCGAGGGTCTTGCAGACTCCGATTTGACTGTGAGAGGCGAATTGTTGGAGCTGGAATTGGCGGTTTGGAGGGGAGGAGTGGGAAGTGGAGGTGGATTGCTGGCGTGGTGATGCTGGTGGTGATCTAATGAAATTGAAGGAATTCTGAATTTATGCTTGGAAGATGCGGAAGACGTGGAAGAAGCGCTTTTTCGTTGCTGTTGGGGATTATTGGAGCCGATGGACGAGGTTCGGTTGCTGCTGGGGAGCGAGTTCTGCCTGCTTCTGTTGTCGGCAGCGGCGGGATTGTAAAATGCATCATTGTGAAGATCTGCCGTGGCGGGTTCGGAGTCCTTTCTGCTGGAGTAGATCAACTTTCCAAGCAAGGACCCGCTCTTTTTCTTGAACCGAGGCTTGATGGGGTGCGACAACGGCGGGGTGTTGGCCCGGGGATTCTGGTTGTGGTGGAATCCGCGATAGTTGTCCTTCAAATTGGACAGGTGCATGCCCAATTGGTCGAGACTGGCCACTTGCTCGGGATCTCCCAAGGCAGGGAGAGACACCACCGAGGACCGGGGACTGTAGTTGTCCTGCTGGTGATGGGAGGATGAGTCCTTCTGCTGGGTTTCGTGGCTGGCATGATCATCGTCGTACCCATAGGCAAACAACGCGTTCATCTCGTCTGATCGGGAGTGAGCCTGAGATCCCGAATTCATTGACGACGAGGAAGATATCACGGGAGAAATGGTTCTGGACGAGGCCTTTTTGACCATTCCCTGGTGTGACACGCTGTGTTTGCTTCCTGGAGACATTTGACCGTTGGGAGTAAGCGACAGGGAGGAAACGACGGTCGAGAGGTTTGGGGTAGAGGCTTCGGTGGAGACGTGGGAATGCTTGGAGGAGCCAGGCTCGGATTTGTGGGAGGAGAACTGGCCTGCAGTGAAACCGAATGAGGACTTTAGATTGATTTTGGATTTGTCACGTCTCAAGAAACTCATGGCCGGAGGAGGTGGGTGAAGATTGACGGTTTTGATGGAGAGTTCTTGTCAAGGGTCAATTAGGTCATGTGACATGCGGCACGTGCAAGAAATTTTCACGGAGACCTCGGCCTGGACAAAATGGCAAATTGGCAAATTGGCAAATTGGCAAATTGCAGAATCGAGAGATTCTGGGAAGCGTGGCGTGTCAGTAGCGGCGGGGCTAGCGCGGGGTACATAGCATCTTACTGCCAAATCGAGCCAATTTCAGGGAAATTTCATCGTGTCCCACGAAACTCTCCCCCCTCCCACCTAAACCCACTAACCGGATTGGTTTCTCCGGAACGCACGTGATTTGTCCCTTCACGTGCGCTTCCTTCACGTGCCACCCCGCACGACCCCCAATCACTTGCGTGTCACTTTTCCACAAAATCCATCTACGACACTGCAAGTCCTTCGGTGTTTCTCGTCCACATCTTCCGTTCTTTCCGTGTGTGCTTTATCCCATGTCATACCGTGGACCCAACCAGTTCAATAACCGTTTTGGCGGCGCCAATGGTGTCCCGGCCCCAACCAACCTCGGCCCAGTATCGCCCTCCAAGTCAGGCTGGGACCAGTTCGAGGCGGTTTCCAAGAAGGTGGAGGAATTTGTCGACACCAGTTGCAAGCCATTGAAGCCATATGTGCCGGCCATTGGTCGCGCCTTCATAGTGGCCACCTTCTACGAAGATTCCCTTCGGATCATCACCCAGTGGTCAGAACAAGTGTACTACTTGAACAGTTACCGCCACCTCTGGCGGTGGTTCACCATGACGTTCTTGTTCGTTAACGTGTTGGTGATGTTGGCGGCGTCGACGTTGTTGGTGTTGCGCAAAAAACCCGTGCTTGCCACCTCGGCCTTGGTCACAGTGGTGTTCTGCCAGGGTCTTGCCTACGGGTTGATCTTCGACACCCAGTTCATCTTGAGAAACCTCTCTGTGGTCGGTGGATTGGTGTTGGCGTTTTCTGACACCCTCGTGCGCGACAAGCGCTCGTTGAACATGCCCGGGTTGCCCATGTTGGACAACCAGGACAACAAGAAGTATTTCTTGTTGGCCGGCAGATTGTTGTTGGTGTTCTTGTTCTTGGGGTTTGTGTTTTCTGCATCGTGGTCGTTTACCCGGGTACTCATCATCTTGGTGGGCTTCTTGTCGTGCGGCTCCATCGTGGTGGGCTACAAGACCAAGTTCGCCGCGTTTGTGTTGACGGTGTTGTTGTTCACCTACAACGTGTTTGTCAACACCTTCTGGAAGTACGGCTCCCTGGACTCCAACCGCGACTTCCTCAAGTATGAGTTCTTCCAGACGTTGTCGATCGTGGGAGGCTTGTTGATCATCGTTAACGCCGGAGCCGGCGAGTTGTCCATCGACGAAAAGAAGAAGATCTACTAGGCTAGGTCCGTATGTAACAATAGGCATCACTGGAAACCGCGTCACGTGACCTCGCCTCCCAAGTGAGGCCAGCCTAAGTTGTGGCGGTCCTGGCTGTGGCTACTGCCCCTTATCCTGCTGAAACAGGTAAATATGTGTGATGTGAGTGGTTGAGTGTGGTGTGCGGCCTCTGTTTAACTCTTTGCATAAATAAATACTCAGTCATAGTTCAGTACTCTGTATGGAATCGAATCCAATATATATTGAGTCGAGTGGGAGTGCACAGATCAAATTTACCCCTACCTTCAGAAGGTTATTCGTGCGTCAGGAAGTATTTCCCCACCATTGGAATAGGGCTCTTTACCCCACGCTGGTGCCGTAATATAAAATTCCACTTTGTCACATGATCGGTCACGTGATCGCTCTCATTTCTCTTCACCTTCTTTGAGTACATTTCTACACCTTCTAACCCATGAGCCAGGACCAGCCCAAATGCCCGGTGGACCATTCCAGTCGCCAGACCTGGATGGAAACGACCCAAGTTGGAAAATCTGCTCCTTCGCCCGCAACTCTTGTGGAAGATAGCCCGAAATCAACCCAACCACTGTGTCCTGTTGACCTTAACGCCAGAAATGATTGGCTCAGCAAAGTGTCGGTAAGTGCTGCCAACGTTCCTGAGGCCATCGAAGTCAAGAATACAGACCCAGGCTGCAACTCTCAAACATTGCCAAACGATCCCAAGCTCACTTCTGACGTGGATCTTCCCATCGAACGTGAAATCAGTTCTATACCTCGCACCAACTCTCAATCCAACTGGATCTACCCTTCACAGAAACAATTTTATGAGGCCATGGTGCGCAAGAGTTGGGACCCTTCAGCACAGGACATGAAGACGGTGGTGCCTATCCATAATGCCGTGAACGAAAGGGCATGGAATCACATTCTCAACTGGGAACACGCCAATTTGGAGGAAGCAAACAAGCAATGTGGAGGCATCACCTTGACCAGTTTCAAGGGTGATCTGAAGAAGCTCACGCCTCGGGCATGGTTTAACTCTACATTTATGGGGTACCAGAAGCCATTTGACAGACATGACTGGACCATCAACCGGTGTGGTACCGAAGTGGAATATGTCATTGATTTCTACAGTGGAAACGGAAAAGGAGCGAGTTTTTTCCTCGACGTCAGACCCAAGCTCAACTCGTGGCAGGGAATCAAGCTCCGCATGGGCCGGTCTCTCGGACTCAACTAGGTTGGAGAGTATTGGAAATCGCGATTGGATCCTGGCAAAAGTTGGCTACAACGATGCTATTTGGGTCTAAAATCTCATGCAAAATGCTCCTAATAGAAGCATATCTGCCTATCTTCAATTTCCTGCAATTTCCTTATTGATATCCTCGTTTTTCACCATGATTTGCCACCAACAATACCATATTCTATCACAACCAAAATGAATCCCACACATCATTCTTCGCCATCTATTCCATCCCATTCTGGAGCTCCACACTTCACTCCCATATGGCATGCTCCACTCCACTGACTCTCTCCGTACACTTGTAAATACAATATCATGCCATTACTATATACACTTATTGTCTACCCATGAAGGCACCGGATTGGCCGAGCTTTTGCATGTTTTCTCCCACCTGGACGTTGGTCTCGAAGTACTTGGAAACACATCTGTCCAAACAGAGAGCCTCTTGCTTGCTGACATCCGACTCACTGTAGGCCTTGTTGATGCACTTGGAGTGACACGACGAAACCAATTGGTTGAACATGCCGGTGACCATATCTAACTCGGCCTCTGCGGCTTGCAACTTTTGCTGGGACGAAACTTGAGGGGCACCTCCACCTAATCCAAACATGATGAAAGTAGTGAATGTTGGTGGCCAAGGTTGCTGAAATTCAAATTTTTCATATTGACTTTACGTAAGCTGCTGTGGTACGATTAGGTAATGCTACTTTATTGCTAGCTTACCGAAGTGGAATCGGATACTGATAGCTACAGCCTTATCGGTGTCATAATGCATAAACTAGAGATCAGGGAAGGTGAAGTGGACGTGCCCGCCCCAGAGGAAAAGCTGGGTGGGCACCTCCTTCTTGATTTTCTCGAAATCTTCCCGTTTGCTCGGACTGAGCCCGACAAGACCATGATTAATGGTGATGCTCTTGTTGTTCAATGAAATGGCTCCTCCATAACTGATGATCCTCGTGTTCAACCACAACGGGTTGTAGTTGACCCTATCCACGTACATATCCGTGAGAACGTGGTTGACGTCGTGGTAGTACCGCAAAAACCGCCATGTCTGCGTCTGAAGGTTCAACACCGAGATTCGGGAGGTGTTGGAATTTTCACTCACAAAGCTGAATCGAGTAAGACGAGAGACATCAAACAAGTCGCTCTGGTACTGCTCCTTGTCAAAATGGCGGAGGAAATCGTTGCGGAATCCCCCAACAAAGAAAAGATAATCCTTGCCCTCATTGTTGTAGTACAATGCCGTGTGGTGGCACGATCTCAATTCGGCCTCTATAAGTTGAGCCTCTTCCACTTCGGACTCTTTGCTGAGCTTGGAGGCGTCTTCATCCTCGCTGGGATCTATGGGTGACTGGAAATAATCGTAGCAATAGGTGGTCATGTTCTGCCATTGTCCGGTGTCAAAGAGGAATAAGTGAAATCCACTAAATACTTCACCATCTTCATTGCAACCACCCTGGACCAATAATGCCTTGCCTTTAAATATCGAATCTTGTCCTGGTCCCAGGAGCGCAAGCTTATTTTCCTGACCGCTAGTCATGGTCTGGAAAGATGCTGCTGAAGACGTGCTGGCTGGAGATGGCACCCTCTTAGATCCTAAGGACTCGATTTCGGAATCACTGAAAATATCATTTGAGCAATGTTCGTGTCTTTCGTTGTAGTTTATCAAGGAAAATGCAAAGAATCCTCTGGGTGATGGCCACTTGTTGGGGTCGCTGGCCATGGCACGACAACTGTCAGAGATATCAAATACAAGACCCTCGTCATGAAACTCAAATCCTTTGCCGACACTCTTGCAGGCAAGGTCAATCTTGAAAAGGTCGTCAGAAGCAACAAAACTAGAATGACCATCTTGATGTTCTAACGATTTAAATCCCCCAAAGATAAATATGGTAACACCATTGATGCCTGTGTTCAAAATCGATTCATGAAACAAAATATGCTTCCTCTGTACCTCATCATCAGTGCTGGACTTGTACTCTAAAATATCCGACTTGCTTTCTATTTGTTCGTCATCTTCATCAATCATGACTACGTTATCCTTTGGCAGAGTCTTATTGTCGTAGCTACTACTAGCCTTTGAAGAGAAGTCTCGTTCAAAAGAAACCGGAGTAGTTGAACGGGAATCCGGAGAAGTGCTGTTGGCCTGGATAAAGTCAATTTTCGATTCTTGTTTCGCTTTCTGTAGAACTGGAGACACCGGACGACTGTCATTGGTACTGTGCTGAGAATTTGATCTATGATCGTTGACGTGCTTGGAGTAAGTATTCTTCAAAGATTGGGCTTGTGTTTGAGCTTGTGTTTGTACTGGAGTTTGTGGAGACTTGGGAACCGCGTTGCTTAACTGCCGTTTATGGTGACTTCTATGGAAAATTCTGGATGATTTGGATAATACATTACTCATTTTGGAGGTTTTCATGGGGGTAATGGGGGTTGAAGGTTGACTGTTCACGCTACCAGAACTCTCTGATACACTTGAATGCTCTATACTATGGGTCGAAGAGTTGGTAGAGATGGCTTTCAAGCTAGGCTTCCCTGTTGATGGATCCACGTTCGACCTGGTGGAAGTGGTGGAGTGAGTGGAAATTTTATTAATGGGGTTGGGTCTCGATTTTGAGTTCAAGATGGGGCTGATGGTCATCGATGAAGTACTAGCTTCTTGGACTTCCTTCTTTTCGCTGGCCAGGTTCAGCGAGGTGGTGGATGGGCTATTTGTCCTGGGATCGGGAAGTTTGATATTTTCTTGGGTGTTTGGCGAGTGGTTGGTTCCCAAGTCGGGACTTGTAGGACGAGACCTCACTGAAGAGGTGGTGTCGGTGAAAATCAGGGGCAGGGGGATTTTGGTGGGCTCATCGAGAGACTTGTTGTCTCGATAAATATTTGATGCAATGGCACTTCCAAGGCGTCCTGCGTGGAGGGAACTTCCTTCTTTGACCTTGAGATCGACCTTGGTGCATTTGAAGGTAAGTTTGTCGAGAATGTACCCGTCGCAGTTCAAAGCAAGATTTTTTCTGATGAGCCAACGGTCCAGGGCCTTGTCGTAGGACACGGACTCGATGATGATCAGAAACCCCCCGTACAAAAAGACGTGTCGATCTGAAATTCGGGTGGAAATCATGCAATTTAGGTGACAGGGGAAATTTTCCGAGCTCAAGGTGTCGAGATAAGTGGCGGTGCCCCGCTCGGGGTTGAACAGGTAGAAGTTTCTGTTCTGGCGCATGAACGGGCTGATCAAGATGTCTTTGTTGAGGAATGGGGGTAAGTCACAAGGGAAGTAGACGGAGATCAGGTCCAAACGCACCGTTCGAGGGATTCCCAAGTGTTCAAATGTGGTGTTGCTGCTGCAGTACAATCCGCCGAACGTGTAGGTGACCTCGTCGATCTCGAAGTGGTTCTGGTAGCAGAGTTCGGGGATTACGTCGTCAAACACATGGGCTTCGGGGTTGGAGGAATTCGGGGTGTTGAGGGTGAGCCGGGGAATGGCGAAGTGGCCGGAGAAGATGTTTCCGCTGGTATCGGAACGGCGGACATTGTTGTCGATGTCTCGCTGTTTGTGGAACACTGGAGGGTCAGTTTGGGCTGGCAGAGGCGCCAGATCCAACGCTTTGTGGTCCACGGGAGCTATCACCAACTTTGGGGCGAAAACCCCGTTGTCATGGAACTTGTTCAATCGGGTTCTGGTGCTGATATTGTTGACCCGGTAGTACTTGAATGCGGTGTAGGGAGTGGAGACTCCGTGGGTCCAGAAGCGAGATTCTGGATCCACATGCTGGTTCTCGCCATGGAGGGCATATTGGGCTTGTTTGGACCCGGGATTGGCCCTGGAAACGGGGCCCGTGGGTAATGGCGGCATAACAGGGTTGGAGGAGACGGTCCGGTGCAGCGGTGCCGGCACCGGTGCCGGCGACGCCGAGACTGGCGGGATGTGTTTGAGGCCCATGGACGGGCGGAGATTAGGGGAAAAATACAGTCACCGATGGAAAAGAAGCAGGAGAAAGGGTTGTCGCTATGAGGTCACCATATTGATTTTGGTTGCCCGGTTGAGGGAGTGCACACAGGATGGACGGAACAAGCGCAGAGGAGGTTGCTGGGGAGAAAAGGGTGGTATAAAAGGGGGGAGCGGGGGTGATATGTGGATGCTAGTTACACCGTTGGAGAGCTACGGGTACATAGAGTACTATGGTGCAATTTGTGAGTCAAAAGGATGAGTTCTAGCACATTTGACGGGTGGTGGAGTGGTTGCAGCCAGTGCTCGGTAAGCGAAATGCCGGATTTGCGCGTTCTGTGCGTTAGCAGTGCCGAAATACCGAAAGTCCGAGACATCGCCAGAACTGCGGTTGTAGAACACCCCAAATAGCCATATAACATGAACTCTTCTCGTTATTTGAACTCTATCACAACATTTTGTCGCTAAAATGCCCCTGAAACAAGGGTCTCGTGCCGTCCTGGCGCTGTCCAACGGCCCCAACGGCCCCAACGGCCCCTGCGATGGTTTATACTGCGGCGAGGGAATACGAATACGGCCAGGCACTTCGAGTGTGGGGAGATTAACAGGCAACAACGGCATGGGATTAGTGGGAATAGAGGCCCAGACCGTAAAGGAGGCTAGCACGAGCCGTTGGGACTTTGGCAGTCACCGGCGTTTCATTGCCATTTCACCGCCTTAGGCTTCATCCCCTAGTTTCCGTACGGCGGCTTCCCGAGAACTACCCCCGAGGGCCAGTGTTCGGGACTAGGAGTAACGATAGAAAGCCGGTACAGCGAGGTCGGTTTGGACGGTTTCCCGGGCAAGGAGCATGGGAGGAGAAGGGCATTGTGACGTGGTCGTGTCTGGAAGTATAAACCGGGGAGACAAGTATGGGAGAGTGAGACATAAGTAGGGACAAAATGATAATCAGAAATCAATAGTGACACATGCGGTAAAGAGAAAATTAATAGTGACACATGCGGTAAAGAGAAAATTAATAGTGACACATGCGGTAATGAGAAAATTAATAGTGACACATGCGGTAGAGAAAATTAATAGTGCGGAAATGAGAAGTCAATAGTGAGAAAATGAATAGAGAAATTGCATAGTTGGAAATGAATAGCGGCAAATTGTGGGACAGCAACCGGGGTGAGGAGATAAGTACGAGAAATGATAGATTTTCTCCTTTTCTACTCCACCGTTCGGCCTTTCTCCTGCCGAACACATGTTCCATGGCATTTGCATATGCCCTAATGTCGCCCGACACTTACCCTGTTTGGTAAGTATGCTACGGATGGCAGTATGGTCCCCGGAATCGGGCTACGGTGTCTGCAGTGTGGGCATATTCCATGTGGGCATGGCCCGCACCTAATATGTAATAAATATCTGGCTCATTAAATTTTGGATGCTTGGATAACTGTCGGGGTAGAGACTCCAACGTTGAAGATATACCATTGGAGTTATGAATCTGATGCTCCTTCTGGATTTATTCCTTCTGATGCTCCTCCTGGAGTCATATCTTCTGATGATATTTCATCAGGGCTATTGATGCCCCTTCTGGAGCAAAAACCTTGTGACTTTTGATAAATACCTCCTCATTCATCTTATGATTTTGGATGTCCCGAGAAGCCCTGATCGATCATTTAATAAATAAGTCTGTATGCCTCAAATGTTGGGACTCAACATGTCGGCTTTGACCAACGCATGGATCTAAATGTTAGTAGCTGCGGAGTGAGTGCACAAATTCCTATACGTACGTCTTGGATGGAGGCGTTGATGAACTGTCTCACCTCAAGCACCAACCACACCTTGAACATGCTCAACGAGTTCTCGTTCCGGAGAATATCTCGGCCCTCTTTCAGCACGCTGAGCTTTCTTAACACGGGAAGCGAACTAGAAGTTAGTAGTGTGCGGAGTGACGAGCTTAGCAGGTGAAAAACATCGAAAGCTCATTCTCGGTGGGAAACCCGAGCAAACAGGCATATACGAACCTTGCAAACAAGTCGAGGTCGGGGTCCAACCTCCGACCAATTCCCTCCAACAACAAGATGGCCACAATCACGGTGATGAAATCTCCCTCCATTCTCACATGATGTCCGCGCACCATCCCCAATACTTGGTCAAGCAAGTCACCAATGCTGATATTTCCCAAGGCAAAGGTTCTTTCCTTCATTCGGTCCACAAGCTTTTCCACCTTCAAGGCGAAAATCTCCTTATTAATGACAGTCTCTGGTGTACGCGACCGCTCCACCATAAGCTCTCCAGCCTTGTAGCCATCAAATTCGGACAATGCCTTGAAGAGATCGATGAAATTGACTCTGTCCTCGTTGTTCAACTCTGTGATGAGTCCCACGTCGAGAAAGCAAATCTCGGCGTGGTATCCCTCCTGGTAGAGCGATTCCAATTTACGGCACCAGGCCTCGTTGTCATCACCAATTTGTAAGAGCTCGCTGGTGATCTTGTTAGTCTCCTGTTCATTACTGGACTTGACGATCTTGTACTCCTTTTCATGGGGGAAGAGCTCGTTCTTGTAGAACCGAACCATCATGTTTCCTGGATGCAAATCAGCATGAACGAAATTGTCGAGAATCAACATCTTTAAGAATGCATCAAGACCTTTGTCACTAACCTCCTTCGATAAGTTCTTACCAAAATTGCTTTCCAAAGAGAGTAATTTGCTCATGGGAATTGCGTGAATAAATTCCTCGACCAATACATTTCTGGTGGTGAAGTTGAGATAGGGTTTGGGGAAATGGATGTCCAATCTGCTCTTGAAGTTGTCTCTAAATTTAGCCAAATTCAACCCTTCTATTCTCAAATCGAGTTGGAGTCTCATCAAAACCGAAAACTGCTCCACTTCGTCCGGTAACGAAAGCCACTCCATGGTGGGTATTAAATCTATGAAATTGGCAAAGAATTTTATGATGCGCAAGTCTCTGTTGATCTTGACTTCAACGTTGGGATGGAGCACCTTGATGGCCACGTGCTGGTTGTTTGTAAGGGTGTCTCCATGTTCTGTCACCAAGATATTCTCCAAGAATTGTTCGCTTTTCTTCAGCTTAATTGTCCGCTTGGAATCCTGTTTTTCCAAATCCTTCACCTTATCGATGGCCTTGTTGGATAACTTGGCAATGTAGACTTGGGCAATGGCACCGACTCCTAGGGGATTTTCCTGGAATTCGTCGAAGATCTCGTCAAAAGGCATGTCGCCAAAGCTCTGGCTGACAATTTTCTTGGTTTGTTCCAACGAGTGGGGCTTTGCGTCCGAGTGCAACCGGCCCAACTCCTCGCACATCTCTCTGGGGAAGATATCGGTTCGAGAGGCTGCCCATTGGCCCAATTTGATGAAGGAAGCGCCAGCAAGCTCGGCTGACCATCTCAAGTATCTGAACCACACCATGGCTCCGGAGCGGACCACGGCGCCCGCCTTGCGATGCTTCTTGCCAAACCAACAAATGGGAGAAAGTAAGAGAACCGGCACGAAAAT
The DNA here is from genome assembly GCA_030561465.1 of Suhomyces kunorum. Classification (NCBI taxonomy): domain Eukaryota; kingdom Fungi; phylum Ascomycota; class Pichiomycetes; order Serinales; family Debaryomycetaceae; genus Suhomyces; species Suhomyces kunorum. The sequence goes on along the minus strand of JAKTXF010000009.1, from coordinate 263,113 downwards.
GGCCGACAACTCAATGAAACGGGCAAATGTGACCAAGGGACTGAAGATGTAGTCGTCTAGATGGAATTTCAAGTAGTAGAAGATTCGTTTGAGGAAGAACCCATGGGAGGTCTTGTGGTGGCGGTACTCGGTGAACTGGTCGTATTCTTCCTGTTGAGACGCCAAATAGAGTCCGTTCTCGTAAGTATCCGCTCCGTCGGTAGGATGCAACTCATGGACCGAGGAATCTATGGCGTGGACGTCGTTTCTGATGGTGTTGTTGTATAAGAGTGTTCCGGAAAGAGTCCCCACCACTCCCGCTCCCACCAATTTCGAGACCGAAATTAGTCTGGGAGGAGATCCTAGAGGTCTGGTGGTGTAGAGACGGAGTCTTATTCCCCGTATCAAGGGGGTGGGTCTCAATCTGAACATGGATTGGAAAAGAATATAGCTAGGAAAGAGATAAATTCGCATTTAGTGATTGCTGCGAAAGAGATCCGAGGAAAAGGAAGGCAAGCAAGTCACGAGAAAGGGCCAGGGGAAGGGAGTCTATTCAAGCAATTGGGATTGTATAGGTGGTTTGAGACGTGTAGAAAGGGTATTGGGTGAAAGAAAGGTAATCTGGTTGCGAAAGGCTTCCGTTGTGGTGGTTGTGTCTCCGCAAAGGCGAAAATTAGTGATTAATGAAGTCTATTGTGTGAAATGTAGTGGAAATTGGTACGCTAAGTTGTATTGAGGGTAGGTTGTGGTTCTGTTGGTGATTCTGTAGATAATATCTATCATTGGAATGCAGGTGCTATGATATTTATATTTCTCTAAGTAATTATCATAATTTTGAAAAATTGGAAAAAGTATTCTGAGAATGCATTGAAAATGAACTAAATCAGATTTTTTCACAATATTTAATTCCAGTAGTACAATTGCACCACACCCTAACTACAGCTTGAAATATCTTCATTAAATTCGTCTAAATAATCCACGTTCTATCTTCCTCACGCCTTGTTCATGTCATCTAAGAAATTGCGCAAAATCGAACACCAGAAGCTGATGATGGACGTGCCCTTGGCATTGACCCGGGGTCCCCGACGGCTCACTATGGCATCGTGTGCATTCCAACAGTCAAGGTACACCGGAATCTTTATCCAGTCTAGCTTGTTGAGATTGTCGATGATATATCTTCTGTCACCCTGGATGTCCAACTTGCAGTCTTCTCTGAACAACGGGAAGTTGGAGGTATCCTTCTGTCCCAATGACTTGATTAAGAGTCGGGCCTGCAAGTCATTTCCAGCCACATCAATCTCGATGTTGGTGGCCTTGCCCAAGAAAACCGTTCCCTCACTGTCCTCAGCATCTTCCTCGGCATTTTCGTATTCTTCCACATTGTCGTCTTTTTCAGGATACGACCGGCCGTGGAATCTCTGTTCGGTGTAGATCAAGTTCTCCATGGCATTCTCTGCCATGTAGGATGTGTCTCCTTTGAACGACTCGTGTCTAGCCAAATGTCTTCTCTCTTCCCGTTTGTACTGTCCCATACGGGCATCTTCGGGGTCCACGGGAGAAGCCCCGAATACGGAATCTTTCACTCTGCCCCAGTGGTGCTGAATGTCGGGAGCTGTAATGATGCGAATCTTGAATAAGGAATAAATTGAAACCATGGTGCTGGTTAACAATACGAAAGGAATCCAGATTGGCAAGAACAACAGGGTAATGAGAATGACCACTAGCACACGGGCGACCTTATTTCTGCGCAAAATCGATGTTTCTTCCTGAACGTTTCCTCCAAAGGTCTTGGACTCTTCATGCGACAAAAGACTGGAATTGGCAAGGTCCACAAACTTGGGTTTGACAAGGGCGTTGCTGATTTTTGCTGCGGGCAAATCCTTGAAATAATGCACATGCACAAGATTCCATTCCTCAAAAGGTGAGTAGTCGGTGATATATGAGGTGTAGAACGCCACGGATCTGTCGTTCTTGATATTTGCCAATAAAATGTGCTTTTTGAACCGCGAAAGACCCTGGAAGTACTTCTGATCTGGGTCTGCCATGTCTCTCAACGCCCGATCGGTATCATGGATGAAAAGCTCGCGGCCAGACTTGCCAAACAAGTATCTTCCAAACCTGCTGGCGGTCTTGTCGAAGATGTTGTTGTTGAAGAACTCGATTCCCACGTGTGGTGTGGCAAAGGTTGTGAAGAACACCGGTTCCACGTAATCAAAAAAGTTCAATTCCTGCAAAACACCGATGATATACCGGGAAATCAATCCTCCCAATGAGTAGCCCACAAAGCTGATTTTCTTGACGTTGACGTTATTGTTTTTCAATGTCTCGATCTCGTAAAGGATCTCTGCAATCACCTTTTCAGCGTTTAATTTCAACCCATCGTAGGTCTTCCAGAACCGGAAACTCGACGGCTTCAACGTGACCACCTTTTCTGACGATTTGTCGTCCAAAAGATCGATCAACGACGTCTCGATGGTACGCATGTGATTGGGTCCTCCCCATAATCCGTGCACGAGTACGAAAAGGTGGCCATCCTCGGATGTTTCGGAAGCTGACATGGGTCGCTTTGTGTCGGAGGACGTGTCGGACATAGCTGCAAATACAGAGGAACAGAGACTTCGGTGGATGTGGCGGTTTAACGGACCAAATGGTGACTTGCAAAAAGTAGTCTGCAACCCGAGGGTCCAGATCACAAGACCAAGCAACACGTGATTCATATCATGTGATCAACAATCATCCAGGAAAAACCAGTGAAAAACTACTCCACTTCTCCAACGTTATATTCAGCACATCATGGCTTTGTTTGGCGGTTCCCCTCTTTCTACCAGCACCAGTGGCGGCAGCACTGCCAGATCCCAGCAAGTTAAGCAAGATATCCAGAACCAGATCACCCAGGAATTGGCAGTTGCAAATGCCTCGGAGTTAGTCAACAAGATCACCGAAAACTGCTTCCAGAAGTGCATCTTGCAGCCTTCCAACAACTTGACGGGTGCCGAAGACTTCTGTGTGAATCAGTGCTTGGAAAAGTACATGAGATCGTGGAACGTGATCTCCAAGGCATACATCACTAGAATCCAACAGTCCTCCACCAACTAGACGAGAAACGTGGTAGGACTGCCGAAATCGCCGAATGGAGCATGGGACGTCGTTATTGATAGACGTGGTCTCCCAGAGTGGGTGTTTGCTGATGTTCTGGGCCCAAGGAGTGAGCTGGCATTGTATATAGATGTAATAGACACTAGTGGAAGCGAAGTAGCGGGAAAAGAGGGCGAAGAAAGGGCAAAGAAATGATGGGAGGGATTTCTAAGCTGGATTTCTAAGCTACCAGTGGGCCATATAGAGTAATTGAGGATACTGGAACTCATTCGAGATATGTGATTTACTGATGTATGGAAATTAAGGTATCGAGAAAATGGCGATCCACTCAATTAAAATTTCCCAAAATTGGACAAGATCATCACCATCACTCCCGAAACATAATCTCCACATTATCCACACCCTTCCCTCAACTCCTAGCCTCTACCTCTCTCTTCCACTTGCTGCCTCCAATCCCGGTCGTGCGCGCACCCGTCTCACATACAGTGGCAATATGCCTAACAATTCAACCACTAACAACTATCACCATGCAAACCACAGTAGCATCCGAATACTCGGCCGAAATCCACTCGGTTCCTATCGAGCACAGATTTAATCCATACTCAGACAACGGTGGTACCGTTTTGGGCATTGCCGGAGAAGATTTCGCCGTGTTGGCAGGTGACACCAGACAAGTGGTTGGCTACTCCATCAACTCCAGATACGAACCCAAGATCTTCAATGTTGGCGACGACATAGTAATGACTGCCAATGGATTTGCTGCCGACGGTGCTGCCCTCATAGATCGCTTCAGAAACCAATTGAAGTGGTACAAGTTTGACCATGGAGGCAAGAAGTTGAGCATAAAGAGTGCCGCTAGATACATCCAACACTTGTTGTATGGCAAGAGATTCTTTCCCTACTATGTCAGCACCTTGATTGCGGGCTTGGATGACGAAGGCAAGGGTGCAGTGTATTCTTACGACCCCGTTGGCTCCTACGAAAGAGAACAATGCAGAGCCGGAGGAGCTGCTGCCAGTTTGATCATGCCCTTCTTGGATAACCAGGTCAACTTTAAGAACCAGTTCGAGCCGGGTTCCGACGGAAAGAAGAAGAGAGAGCTCAGATATTTGACGTTGGACGAGGTGTTGGATTTGGTCAAAGATGCCTTTTCTTCCGCCACCGAGAGACACATCCAGGTGGGTGACGGCTTGGAGATCTTCATTGTCACTAAGGAGGGCGTGAGAACCGAATACTACCCATTGAAGAGAGATTAAAGGAAGTGGAGGGTGTGTGTTTTCACGAAGAGCTTCAGATCGGCTGAATTCCACCGATATTCCGCCAAACTTACCCCAGACTGTGTTGCCCAAGTCCTCATGGTCACACGGAATACTAAGGCTGTGTACTACCCCAGGGACTAGATAGTACTATAGTCAATACTACGAATGCAAAAGAGTCAACCGTAAGTAGTATAGAGCAGTAGATTTCATGCGATCACACCACATACACTCAACCTAACTTCTTCTACGATTTTCAGGAAGCTCCTACTTACATTGAAATCTATTAAACGGGCAACTCGAACTTCTTTCCCTTCATCACCTTGGTGTAGTAGATGTAGAAGAAGTCAGAGTACACCGCTGTTTGAATGATACCAGCAAGAACGGAAATGTAGTCAAACCGGTTCTCGGCATAGTATCTCCATATCCAATTGGGTATGTACAATGCTCTGTAGATACCCAAGGCGAAGATATAGTGGGTGGTGATGTTTTCAGCCTCACCGGTTCTTTGAAGAATGAACAACTGGGGAATAATGGCCACGGCCTCCAACCACAACGAAAACGACCACAAACAGTCAGCAAAGGCGTACTTGTGGGTGAAAACCAACCCAAGGACGGCTGATCCTGCCAACAAGTATTTGGAGGGGAAACTGTCGATGTTGGCCTGAATGTCCTTCTTGTATTTGCTGGTCATCAAGTACACAGTGTAGCCAGACGAGCCGATGAAGAATATCTTGAGGAGGGTGTTGTATAACGAGAAGAACTTGTAGAACAAGTTCAAGTATCTGGTGACGTATACCAAGACGTACAACGACTGGGTCTTCAAGGAGAGACCTGCGATAGACTGGTTCTTCTCAATGGCATAGAGGAGGATGAATATGGAAGCTAAGTGGGAAAGATCTCCCGCAAAACTGAAGATGTTCATGGTGGCGATGTTATTTGCCAGTTGTTCTTGTACGATCTAAACACGTCGACTGCAGTCACGTGCTGAGAAGCACGTGATCTCAGTGGATGAGAGTACCCACCAATTCCACCACCCTGGCGGCCAACCCGTAGCTGCTTTGGTATCCGCCACCACCAGCACCGTAGTTGTGGATGAGCCACGGTCTTTTGGGGTCGATTTCGACCCGTGGGCCCGCCTTGCGGAAAGGACGAAGTCCCACGTTAACTCGCACTATATCGAGATTTTGCGGGTTGGAGCGAAAACCTGGGTCCACCAATTCGGGTGCAAATGAAACTGCCCGTTGGATAATGCGCTGTGTGAGCTCAGGATTCTCTTCTGTGGTGTCTGACTGTTCGAAGCAGCCGCCAATGATCGAACCTCCTTCTTTCCGCGGCATAATATAAAACATTTCTGTGGGATAACCTTCAAAACCTGTTACTGCCTTTGTGCACTGCGCAGTATTAGTCACCAAGAGAGTTTGACCCCGGACGGGATAGTTGGGACTAGGATCGTCCAAATCGGCCAATTTTGATGCTAGAATCCCCGTAGTGTTGATAACGACGTCCGAACCCAAATCTTTCACCTGTTGGAGCGATTTGAATGCCGTAGTTCGCTGAAGTGTGTTCCGTGCCTTCAAATTGCATTGCACTAAGTAATTCAAGTAGAGAGGCACGGAAATCACCACGCCACGATACTTAAATCCGTAGATTGTGCCTGGAAGTAACTGATGGGGCTGAAGCACCTCGAATCCATCGACAAAGTCCAGAAACCACGGCAAAAGCAGCGACAAATCGGACACTTCCAGAGTGGCAGTCGTAGTGAAGTACTCCACATCGTCTCTCTCTACCACTCCTGCTTCAGGCACCGACTCTGCAAGCCGAAGAAACTCTCTATAACCTATCTTATCGATCTCTTGAAGCTGGAGATCGTCTTTCTCCGCAAAAGAGTGCCAATTGGCCCCGGCAAACGGCAGAGTGTAAGCTGGATCTAAATCTCCTGGCAAATGGCGAGCCACGATGGTGATGGAATGATGGGGAAATGCCCGTTTGAGCTGGAGTGCCGTGGTCAATCCCAACACCCCGGCGCCTACTACGGTGATTTTCAACGAGGAAGTCATTTAATCGGGTAATGGCGAAAGGGAAAAAGGTCGCTTTTTGAGGTCAAGTGTAATAATGGCGATAAAACAGTGCGATTAAATAGTTTGAGAATTCTCACTACCCCCTTAGGAGAGAGCGAACTCATTCCAAATTTGGGAAGCGAATTACGGCGATCTTGGGGTATCTAGACTTTGTCGAGCTTGCTGGAATTTTCTATGTACTTTTTAGTGTGTGTTGCCGGGAATATTGTGCCGAAATGGTGGTGGTACCACCATTCGCATGAAAATTGGCCCTAAAGCTCAATATACTCCAAAAGTGAGTTATAATCGTCATCATCATTACTGGTTTCCTCAGAGAAGAAGTAGCCGTTGAAATTGAATCCCAGACGCTTGACGTTCCTGTGTCCGGTGTAATCTGACGACTTTTCAAGCTGGGCATGCAATTGATCCAAATCATCGTACCAATGGCCCAGGACATCGTCTGCATCTGATTCCGAGCTCAACGTGGCCATGAACTGCTTGATGTAGTCCTCGGTAAGTCTATCGTTGACGAGATGGTTCTGTGAATGGGTTTGCAGTGTTTTGAACCGGCCATTTTCGCCAATATAGACTAGTGATGGAAAGTTACTGATCTTGAACCCAGACACGGCAGGCGAGTTCAGGCCATGTGTAACATCAACAAGCGCAAACCGAACATCGGGGTATTCTGTTCCAGATGCAAGCTGCTGATAGAAATGCGTTGGAAGTCTGTAAAGAAGCCAGTCTCGCAAATAAGGCATAATGAATACCACTAGGGTATTGGGTAAGGCCAAGAGTTCGTCCATTGACGTCTCTGCCACGTCCACTATGCTGGTTTTAATATTATTGTAGTCTGGCTCGACTTCAGGAACATGATCCAGTATGAAATTCATGACAGACTCGAGGTCCCGGTCTCGATAATCGTAGTGGAAGATTTCCTTGGTATCGAAGTTGACGAGCTTGAGGGTGGGATATTGCTGGACCAGAAACAACTGTCCGAGACGGGGATTGGACTTGGCATGTGTTTTCAACACCTGGAACTCTGGTCTTGAAGCCTTTGCCTGTTTGGAGTCATTGTCGTTGTACAATAGACTGACGTAGTCGAAGGTGGGATTGAAGGCGTCGCAGTACTGGCAGGTGTCAGAAAAGAAGTAGATGAGGGAGAAATGGGCGCGTTCTAGCGTTTTCTCGATCGATGCATCTACGAGCAGTCGGTGGTGGGAGGCCAGGACTAGGGAAGTCCATAGTAGAAGAAGGAAGAGATGCATTTAGATCAAAAAGATAAAACCCGAACCTGCAAAAAATGCTCGTGCTAGGGCTAACATGCAAAATACCCCGGAACAGTCGCGCAGTTGTGTAACCATGAAGTTTTTCTTGCCTCAACCTGCAACGCTCGCCCAACCTGCAGGCGGCAACCCCTAAATGGCAGTTGGCGTTCCAACCCGCACTTTTGTAGCAGAATGCTGGTTCCACCATACTCAACGAGAAGTATTGTGTGGACAACTCCGAACAACCACTACAATCTCCTTTAACAAAAACTATTATCTCAACATCCCTTCATTCTCCACCGCATTATACGTCGCCAACTGTCGGCAAAAGTCGCCTAACCCCTAGGTATATCGAAAAATATTTCATGATAGGCCCTGAGTCTCGATCGGTACGTATATTGTACGTTCTCGGATAGTCGTAGCCTGCACACAGCCACCTCCTGCCTATTTGGGAAGGACACCAGCAGCACCTCCCCATTTTCGCAGCTATTTAGGATCTGAAACCAGCAGTCCCGTCACGTCTCGGTCTGAGCCCACAATAGTGACCTCACCACGTTCTAGCTATGCATGCCTAAACGACCACTTTGCCAGCACCGTTTGCGCGATTTGACGGCGCGTTGTGGCTGGCTTCGGTGACACGTTCCTTGTCGATATATAAAAGCAAATACCCACCTCAAACCCTCTTTCAAACCATAAACCTAACTTTCTACACTCGTTTGCTCATATCCACCAATGAAGAGATTCATTCCTGTCCTTGCCTTTGTCGCTTCTGCATTGGCCGTCTCCGCAGACCCGGTCCTGACCCCATTGGTACCCTCCGGGTTCCTGTACTCCAACCTGAGTTCGGCATTGCCTAGTTCCACAGGTCCTAACCTGAATGCTGCCGAGTTGGCCAGTTCAACTGGAAGTGATATTTCCAGTGCTTCCAGCAGTGCTTCTAGCGTTAGTTCTAGCAGTGCACTTCCCAGCAGTTCTGACATTAGTTCGCTTAGTTCTGGACTTCCCAGCAGTTTTGACATTAGTTCACTTAGTTCTGCACTTCCAAGCAGCTCTGATGTCAGTTCTGCCCTCAGTTCTGCCCTCAGTTCTGCCCTCAGTTCTTCGGCAAACTCGACCACTACATCCAGTACTGCCCCTTCCAGTTCCGCTGGATCCAGCTCCATAGGCTCCAGTTCTCTTGGTTCTAGCTCTATTGGCTCCAGCTCCATTGGCTCCAGCTCTGCTTCAAGCTCCACTTCTCTGTCTGACCCATCCACTGTGGCCTCTAGTGCCACCTCTGGGGCTGACATCAACTCTGATGCTGCTGAAGACAAGGCCACCGTTTCAAGCTCCAGCTCCATAAAACAGAGATCTACCATCTACGAATATGCCACAGCCACCGACATCGACAGCGAAGATGTCACCAAGACGGTTTGCAGCTTGGGCTCATGCTATGTCACCACCGAGGTCGACACCAAGACCACCTTGACTACCACTGTGGACGGAATTCTTACTGTTATCACCACCCAAGTGCCTGTCAACAGCACTTCCACCTCTGCTGCTTCCAACGGACCCAATTCCAATGGTGCTGTTGCAACCACTTCTGCGACCACTTCCAATGAACCAGTTAATTCTTCTCCTGCTGCGTCTAGCTCCCCCAAGCCCTTTGTTTCGTCTTCCAGTGCCGGCCCTGTGCTAGTTACTGGCTACATCACCAAACAGGTCACTGCCACCGAATACGGAACCACCGTGGTCACCATCACCTCTTGTTCCGACAACAAGTGCTTCGAGACCGTCCGGACCGAGGACTTGATCACCGTTACCGAGCAATCCACCACCTACACCACCTACCGTCCCATTTCGTCCTCTCCTGTTTCCAATGGTGCTGTGGTGACTTCTTCTCCTGCTGCTGACAATACCGTCACTGCTACCCATATTGACCACACCGTGATTACCATCACTTCTTGTGCCGACAACAAGTGTACTGAAATCCCCCAAACCACCGGTCTTACCACCGTGACCTTGGACAACACCGTCTACACCACTTTCTGTCCTTTATCTACCGAAACACATGCGGTTTCCACCCAACCCACTACTGTGAGCACTTCTTCCACTGCTCCAGAGTCCAATCCTCAGCCCCAACCCACCACTTCTTCCACTACCCAGACTGTGGCGGTGTCATCGGTGGCACCTGCCAAGTCTAAGGGCACGGCTGTTACCACCATTAATGTGATCCCCAACAATATCCAGACGCAGTCTCCCCCTGGAACCACTTTGGTGAGATCGACGTCATCGCTGGCCTCGACGATCACTATTCCCACACAAGTGAACGCAGCCAATGGCTTCAGACTCACCGGGTTGCTTGGCTTGGTGGCACCATTGATGTTGGTGTTATAGAGCCTAGGGGGCGCGAGTCTTGTATATTAGCCTGATATTAATGTAAAACTACGACATAGACAGATGTAGTGCGAATTGGGTTTATGTTCCCTAGTTAATAGGATGTCTTGTAAAGGATGGTGTCCAGATTGTGTGATATTATGAGACACGCCTGGATCAACTTATAGATGTTAAATTTTGAAGTATGTATTAATGTCATTTTGTAGTTTGATGCTGTAGATTTTCCGTAGAATACTGATCCTGCTCGGCTGGTTACTACTATACGTCTAGATATTCCTATTTTTTCACTTTCCCTCACCTCTTCATTGGCCTCTTTCTTCTCCAGTCTAAAGTAGCCGTTTCTGGTCAGCCAAACTATCTCCCTCCATCTTATCACCTTGCACAACCTTCTCTCTCCGTCTCTCTCCGTCTTTCTTTTCTCCTCCTATTGTCCTCCAACGGATGATCCAATCCCCCTCTACTCGCTTCTTCTTGTCCTTGCTCTGCTCTGTAGTCATACCTCCTACAAATTCCAAGATATCTCCCCATCAGCCTCTCCTGGCCACTACTCTCCCATACAAAGTCTACTCACACAATCTACCCCTATCTCCTGTCCAACTTTCACCCATTTCAGGGCTACTTTTTGAAAATTTCCATATATCCATAACGCCAAAGGTTTCCGCTATTTTTCTTAACCGCATTCCATTTTTGCCTTGCATGACGAGGGTGTCCAACAATCACTGGCACATTCGGGCATATACCGCCCCCTATACATACGTCCCCTTCTCCCATGATCTAGATCGATCCAAAAGACTCGAAAATTCCACCTGAGAACGAATCCACCTTCCCAACCCGACATTTGAGCAAGAGAATTGCTTCCTCCTGAAAACACTACCTGAGGTGGTCGGGGGTGTCCTGGTGTAGAAGTGCGATGTGCACTACCTCTCCCTCGCACGGAGTAAAAAACCTCTCTTAACCTGCACTTGCAAAATCTTGCTGTTTACCATCGAGTTTTCACAGCTTACACCTCCTACTCCATTGCAACCATGGATGCCTACCATGAGTTCATAGAACCGACCCGAATCAGTCATTGCGTGGGGGCAAACCTCATTTCGCTGTCAAGAAAGCATCTCATCGTGGCCAAAGCCACTCTTCTCCAGGTGTTTGACGTGCGTGAAGTAGGTAAAGACTCTAAAGATGCTGGTAAAGACGCTGCTTCCAATAACCACCTTGTCCTTGTGGACCAGTTCAAACTCCAGGGTCTTATCACCGATATCAAGCCTATCCGGACCATCGAAAACCCCGAATTGGACTACTTGATGGTGGCCACCAAGTACGCCAAGTTTTCCATCATCAGATGGGACCACTACAACCATTCCATCTCCACGGTGTCGCTCCATTTCTACGAAAACGTCATCCAGAACTCCACTTACGAGAAGCTTTCTCGGACCCTGCTTTTGCTTGAGCCTACCTACAACTCTCTAAGCTGTGTGCGGTTCAAGAACCTCTTGACATTCCTTCCTTTCGAGACATTGGACGAAGACGAAGACGACGATGTCAACGATTCGGAGACGTCCCATCCAAAGCTTCCCGATCAATTGTTCGATTCCAGCTTTTTGATTGACGCTCTGTCTTTGGAGCCTTCGATCGGAAACATCGTCGATATGCAATTTCTCTACAATTTTAGAGAACCCACAGTGGGTGTGTTGTCCCTGCCTGTGCACACCTGGACCGGCACTTTGCCCAAGGTCAAGGATAACATCCAATATACCGTGGTAACCCTCGATCTCGACACCAAATCTGGAGTATCGGTGATGAAAATTGAGAACTTGCCCTATGACATCGATAGAGTTATTCCATTGAAGGCCCCATTGAACGGAAGTTTACTTGTGGGCAGCAACGAGCTCATTCACATAGATAGTGGTGGTATCACGAGAAGAATCGCCACCAATGCCTACACGTCGTCCATTACAGTCACATCCAAAAACTACTTAGATCAGACCAATTTGGAATTAAACTTAGAGGGCTCCTCATACATCCAACTTCCTAACGACCACAGAGTGTTGATGGTGTCTGAAAAGGGTCAGTTCTACTACATCAACTTTGAAGTGGATGGTAAGGCAATCAAGAGCGTCATTATCGATTCAATTGATAAACAGCTCTACCCAAGCATCGAAGTATCCTTTGTGAATGACATAACAGTACTTGATAACAATCTCTTGTTCATTGCCAGCGCCAATGGTAATAGTCCCTTGATAAAATGGAAATATCAAGACCAGAGCAACGACGACAAGCCTACCGAAGAACCCGATTCAAAGAAAGATGAAATGGACGATGATGAAGACTTATATAACGACGAAGAGGAAGAGGTAGATAAAAAACTAGCAGTTTCAACTTCATTGATAGAATACACCCAACAAGATTTACTTCTCAACAATGGTCCTATTTCCAGTTTCACCATGGGTTTCTACAATACAGAAAAGTACAAATCAAAGCTTAAAAACCCCAATTTTGATGAGGTTTCAATCATTTCAAATGGTGGTACATACGAGCATTCCAAGTTGAATATCATCACTCCCAGTGTGCATCCAGCTATTTTCTCATCGCTCAGTTTCTCTCAAATCAACAGGATGTGGACAATTAACAGAAAATTCCTCATTACATCTGATGATGTAAATTCCAAATCCGAAATCTTCCAAATCGAAAATTCTTTTGCAAGGTTAACCTCCAAAGACTTCATCAACAATGATTTGACAATCTCCATGCATGAATTAAATGATGGAAAATACATTTTACAAGTTACCCCAAAGAAAATCAACTTGTATAACGAGGAATTTGTCCAGGTTTTATCCATTGACGAATTCCAAGAGGATGAAATCGTCAACACCATTGTCAAGAATGAATTCGTGATGTTGTTCACTTCTAGAGGTGAAGTAAAGATTTTCTCTGTCAACACATATGCAGAATCATACACTAGATTGGAAATTCCGAAAATTCTTGATGATACGATCATCACCACAGGTTACATCGCCAACTCGACATTATTGAATGCCGTACTGAAAGACGTCAATCTTCTTGTCAACAGAGGTGTCAAAAGAAGACTTGGTGCCAGCAAGGTTGATGAATCTTCAGATATGAAAACTGTCAACGAAACAAAATCAAAGACTTTCATTTTAGTGACAGGTGATAATAGAATTGTTGCTTTCAACAGGTTTCATAACCAAAGATGCTATCAACTCAATGACATTTCAAAATTCAGTGATCGCTTGAGCTTAGCATTTTTTGACCCAAGTTCATCTGATCCCGATCCTTTTATTAAACAGGTTATGTTAAACGAAATTGGAGATGAATATTCTCAGGATGAATATTTGTCAATCTTGACGATAGGTGGTCAGGTCTGGATGTACAAATTATTCCACGATGGAGAAAATTTCCAGTTCATTAAGGAGAAAGACTTACCGATTACGGGTGCTCCAATGAATGCATATCCAATGGGAACTGCCATTGAAAGAAGATTGGTCTATTTCCCCAATTTGAATGGGTACTCGTCAATTTTCGTGACAGGTGTCATTCCACATTTAATTCTCAAGCCTTCTCATTCTATTCCTAGGATTTTCAAGTTCACCAAGATTGCCGTGGTTTCAGTGGCTCCATACCACGACTCCAAGGTTCAGAACGGTTTGATTTTCCTCGATAATGACAAGAATGCGAGAATTGGTACCTTGCCATTAGATTTCAACTACGAGAACAATTGGCCCGTTAAGCATGTCCATATTGGAGAGCTGATCAAGTCGATTACTTATCATGAAACTGCAAATGCGTACGTGGTATCCACCATCAAGGAAATTCCATATGACTGTTTGGACGAAGAGAATAATCCAATTGTTGGAATCGATAAGACGAAGCCCGGAGCAGTGTCTTACAAAGGATACATCAAGTTGATCTCGCCGATCAATTGGACGGTAATTGACACAATTGAGTTGAATGATAATGAAGTTGGCATGACAATCAAGTCTATGGCTTTGGACGTGGGATCTTCTGTGAAACGGTACAAAAACAAGAAGGAGTTCATTGTCGTGGGAACAGGTAAATATAGGATGGAAGATTTGGGCACCAACGGATCGTTCATAATTCTCGAAATTATAGATATTATTCCTGAACCCGGGAGGCCAGAAACAAACCATAAGTTCAAAGAAGTCTTCCGTGAAGATACCAGAGGAGCCTCTACGGCTGTGTGTGAATTGAGTGGAAGATTTTTGGTTTCCCAGGGCCAGAAGGTTATTGTGAGAGATTTGCAGGATGATGGAGTGGTTCCTGTGGCTTTCTTGGATACTTCTGTCTATGTCACTGAAGCAAAGAGTTTTGGAAACTTGTTGATTTTGGGAGATTCGTTGAAGAGTATTTGGCTCGTGGGTTTCGATGCGGAGCCTTTCCGTATGATCATGTTGGGCAAGGATCTTCAAACCTTGGATGTGAATTGTGCCGATTTCATTGTGAAGGATGAGGACATTTTCATGTTGATTGCAGACAACAAGAATATTCTCCATCTTGTGCAGTATAATCCCGAGGACCCTACATCACTGAATGGACAACGGTTGGTAAATAAGGCGTCGTTTGCGGTGAATTCCTCGGTGTCTTGCATGAGAACCCTTCCTAAATCTGCAGAATGGTACAATGCCGAACAAAGCACAAAGGAATCGAGACCTACGGGAGATTTCCAAACTATTGCGTCTACCATGGATGGATCGTTTATCAACGTTTTCCCGTTGAATGAGACAACATATCGTCGGTTGTATATCATCCAGCAGCAATTGATAGATAAGGAATATCACTTCTGTGGATTGAACCCTCGTTTGAACAGATTCGGACCATTACTGGTCACCATGAACGATGTCAATACCAAGCCGATTTTGGATTACGACGTGCTCAAGATGTTCACCAAGATGAATACTGAGCGGAGAAAGTACCTTGCCACCAAGGTCAGTGCCACCAATGGACTATACGAGGTGTGGAAGGATTTGGTGGAGTGCGAGACGGTTTTGCGGAACCTATAGATGGAAATACAGGAGAGCTGCGGGTGCATGTAAAGTATATAGCGTCAAGATACTGGTGAACGTGATCACATCTGAATCTACCAAAGTACGAGTTGGAGCCTAATTCTCATCAACGATCGAAAATGTAAGCCAGTGACCAGTAGTTCGTTGCAACAGCAACAGGTGCTGCCAAAACTCCGTTCTTGCTCACAAAGGAAAATGCATAGCTTTTAGATGGAGTCGTACATACTTCTACGGGAATATCTTGATTAATATGGCCCTCTCAGCATAATATGGTATTTTCAGCATTCTCACGGTGTTAACAATGCTTGAATCATAATTAGAGGCAAAACAATTTTAATTCCCAAAATCATAGGATTCCCTCCTCGGACCTGATGCATTTTTCTCCGTGCAATATGCCACCTTCCATCCTCTCTACCCATCTCTGTTTCCACCCATTCTCCTTCCTCCCAATCCTTCAGTCACGTGACCCCTATATCAACACCACAACACCTACACGAAACATCACCACCATGCCCAAGAGATCCGCCAAGTCTGTCTCGTTCCAGGCGTCGCACAACGACCGCCATGACGACGCTCTGGAGTCCCCCGTTCCCAAGTACGTGTTTCCCGCCCCAAAACACCCCTGGGCCACGGTTCCCTACCACTATCCCGTGGTGTTGGCAGGAATGCTCGCTGGAGGAGTTACTACCAATGTTCAGGGTGTGCTAGCCAAGGGATTAGTGGCGTTAATTGCGCTCCAGGTGCCCTATGCCGTGGTTTTGTTGAACAACATGGGATCCAAGCACACTAATGTGCCGTTGCTTGTGGGCAGCAGCTTTTTCGTCACCCTAGTGTTGAGCGTGGCAGTCTTTGCTGGACTATTAATTATGGGAGCACCATTGGCAGCCCACTTGGTGGAAACCATGCTTTTGGCGCTCCATTTGGCGATACTCGTGGTCAACCCCGTGTTGATGATGTTCAAGCTCGACTTTGGCAGCATGGCCAACGTGTTCCGTGCCGACAAGGTGTACCATGTTGTGTTCAGTAATCCAGTGCTTGGTGCGGGTGTGGGAGGCATAGTGGGAACGTGGTTGGGGGTTGTGCCCATTCCGCTCGATTGGGACCGGCCATGGCAGCAATGGCCTATTCCGTTAGTGGTTGGAGCCTACGTGGGGAGCGTTGTGGGGAGTGTTGTTGGCGTTGTGTCGTGGTGAGACCATCTGAGACCATGTGGTGGCGATGTGATTGCGAACGCGTGAATAGTGTTGGTTCTGGAAAAGAGGAAAGTTTTGCTCGCATTAGATGAATTGCCATGGCATGGAATTAAATGGATGATCAGGTTCTTTTGGTCTAGAGTTGCATTGGATCTGTGGAAATGATGCAACCGTCGATTATGTTCTGGAAATTCTACAAACACCAACATGTTGCACCACCCACGTTTTGCAATCCATTAATCCTCTACAACCATTGTACCATCATCTCCAGATATACTGTTTCCAGTGTCTCTACCCATTCAACTACCATCTAGCCCACCATGCTTTCTAACCCAACCCAATCTAGACCCTCGAGCCCAATACTTTCCCTCCATCCATCTGTCACAATTCCTCCTGTCACTGCTGCCGAGCCCTATCACACCTATTTCCGCCTTTATCCGGTTTCACCCAACATGCCCCGCCCACCGTGCCCTGCATCCCCGTGCATCAGTGGTGCCGATCCCATTTGCAATCACCTGCTTTCTCAGCAAAATATGTCCTCAATAATTGGACGCTCCCAACATTCATTCTGGTCTAGCCCACGCGTTGCTTACAATGCACTCCTAGAATCCTACATATTCTTATTTGTGGCGCCCCAATGGTAGGAACTCCGCAATGCGACTCGGACTTTTTCTCCGCACCCCACTATAAAGGGAGCCTACCTCCGGGGTAGATTTTTTTTATCCCTATTACAATTCTTTTCATCCTTTTAGCTCGGTTCCATTGCCCCAATTAACCTCCCCCTCAACCCATAACTCAATTTCCCCTACAATGTCCCACTTCCCCACCGAAATCACCCCCAAGTACATCCCCTACACCGCTTCCCACAGCGAGATCGTGGCTTGTGCCAACCCCATCGACTTGAACCTCGCCAAGGAGTTTGCCGGCAAAAAGGTGGTGGTCACCGCCGCCCCTGGTGCCTTCACTCCTACCTGTACTGAACAGCACATTCCCGACTACTTGGCCCACGTTGCCGACTTCAAGGCGAAGGGCGTGTCAAGAATCATTGTGTTGACCGCCAACGACCCCTTCGTCAACGCCGCCTGGGGTAAGGCCTTGGGCTACAAGGACGAGGAGAACTACGTCGTGTTCGCCACCGACCCATTGGCCAAGATCTCGGCCGAATTGGGCCCAGAATACACCGCTGACTTGTCTTCGGCTGGCTTCGGCTTGAGAACCGAAAGATGGGCTGCCATTGTCGACAACGGAGACATCACGTTCTTGCAAAATGAGCACGGCTTGGGTTTCACCGAGATTTCCAAGGCCTCCACCTTGTTGCAGAAGCTCTAATCAGGCTGGATCGTATTTAGTTCAAGTTAATCCATTTCATTTTCGCACAGTGCAGAATCGGAAAGTAGGCCGCAATGAAAGCAATCACGGGATTTCGTGGTTGGAATTGATTCGAAAGTTGAAGGGACGTCAATTGATGTCAATTGACAACAAACAGCCGTTCAATTGAGCCGCAGTCCCGTGTAAACCCAATTTGGAGGTCCATTGCTCACTCGCATTATCAGAATGAATATAATGTGCATCGCAAAATTGCTCAATATATATTCGTAGATCGTCAAATTAAAACTGGAGAGAGAGTCGGATGCATAATAAATATTATCCTGTGTAAAGCACCTAGTATGCGTGATTTTTCAACTCCAGGTATTCGTTCGAGCCATTCAAGAGTCATTAATACTCCACCAAGATTGCTCCTTTCGCATGAACGCTATTTTTCCTTTTGTACCCGAGTGTGATTACAATTATAGAAATATCGCCGTTGCCAGATTTTGATTTATGCTGAGCCCTGGAAGCTATTTTCTTCTACCAACCTTGGTCTGCAAACGCTGGATAGGGTACAGGAACCAAAACGGAGTTTTCATCGACTGTTTGGACAATAAAGTATCATAATCCGTTCAGAACTGTGGTGATGACGATACGCAAAATATTTTAGAGCCAGATCTACAAGGTGATATTTTATGGAGTCAAGTGTGTTTCTAGGCGGTAATGTGTGGGTTTTCTAGCAGAAAATTGGCAAAGGTCATCGTTGTGGTTGAATGGGTGGCTCAGCAGACATTACAGTTGGAACAAGACCAGAAAGGTTGGATTGTGGTCGAAACACAGAAATATAGTTCCAAACTATCGTCAATCTCCTCACAGAAATCTGAATATGGTTGTACTCTTCACTGTACAGTTTTATTGAATATTTTGCGATTAAATTTGATATTTTGCAATCAATTCCATGACTGAACTCTATTTCAGGTGTGTAGGAGGTGATCCTGGACTTCATGGTGTATATATCTCATTCCTGACTACTCTATACTATTTTCATCAATCATTTCCGTTGAATTGGTCTACGTTGTAATTCTCTAGCTTAACCTTCCAACTCCTAGTTTTTCACGTTTGTGGTTTTCTTGGAATTGTGCAATATTTCAGACTTTTCACTAATCTATGATCCAAACCGATTACACATAAGCAGTAGTAGGCCCGTAGTCAATGGAACCACATTATATCATACATTCACCCCAAGCACTCCAAATTCCCTCCCATGTAGATCCCCCATTTCCACTTCACCTATCTCTCTCACCATCTCATCATAATTTAAACAATCCTATTCCAAAAACGCGTCTCACAAACTTACCACAAATGGCAGGCTTTCCCCGGCTACCTCATATCCAGGGCGATACCGACGACGACGCGTCCATCCACATACACAGACAAGTAGGCCCCTCGCGGCCTCTTCAACGACACGCTGATACCGAGGACCAGGTGGTTCTGCTTGCCAATGAAGACTCCGATGACGATTCAGAAGAAGATCTAGAAACGCAGAATATGGACCGTTACTTCGAGATATACGAACAGAAAGGTGCTAGTTTTCTCGACCTGGACGATTCAGACCATTCATACCGGCCAGAATCCGATTCCGACACCTACAACGACAGTGATGACGAATGGGATGATAAAGACCACTTTGCCCCCGTGCCCAATGGCCTGACAGAGGTGAGATACGATCAGTACAAGGATGACGATGACTACAGCGACGAGGAGAGGCCGGATATTCCCCTTTATAGAGAGCCTGTGGATGAAATTGATGAGCTTGATGCAAATGATGAAATTGATGAAATTGATGAGAATGATGGAATTGATGAAAACAACAAGAATGGCCCCAACAGCTCGAAAAGTTCCAGATACACCGCAGGTGACAGCAACCATTGCAGCATCCCAGACAAGGCAGTGCCCGCAGAACCCACTCACGCCTCCAAAGAGATACTAATGGCCTTGTATGTCTTCATATTCGTGCTAGCATTCGTGGCGGCATTTGGCAGTGGTCTCGTGAACCGCAAGCTCAAACTCGAGTCTGAGCCGGACAATGCCTCGATTATTCGCCGATTGCGAGGAATCGACAACTCCATTGCCCAGCTCCAAGACTCCACCAACAGCATTTCTGCCAGACAGGATTTTCTTGAGGCAAACCACGAAACGCTTTCTTCCAGCTTGAATGCCCGATTTGAGCGGCTAAATGAGCGGTTCCAAGCAGTGCAACAGACGTCGTTGACCGACAATAGTCAATTTGGCGAATTGCAGCGACAATTTGCCGCATTGAACCGGTCTGTTGATGCAAATGAGATCGAATCGATTAATCGCAAATTGACGCGGTTTACTGAACTTAGTGACAATGTGGACGCCATCAAGACCCACATTCTCGACCAGTTGGTAGCCGCCTTGCCCCTGCACGTGCCGATGTACATCCAGAACAACAAGGTTCACTTTGTGCCCGAGTTCCACCGGTACTTGTACAAGTTTATCGACAGCTACAATGCTAATCGCAACAGCACCGCGGTATCGTGGGAGGAGTTCATGGAACACAACGGGGCGCAGATGCAAGCGTGGATCCAGGACCATACTGGGACAGGATCGCTTCACAACGTGACGCGAGACCGGTTTGAGCGAGTGTTGCTGCGGCGGTTGCATGAGAACAATCAGTATGTGTTTGGCAAGATCAACGAGCTTATCGATGGGTTGAATGTGGTGGATGCGAATTCCACCGCGAATTCCACTGCCGCGATAAATGAGCGTATTGGCCATGGTTCCTCGCAGATTCTTCTCAGTTCCTTGCTTGAGCTTTTTGCCAAGGGCGCCGTCAAGGTCAACTATGCCGATCACAGTCTCGGGGCCCGAATTCTCGGGTTTCTCACCCAGTTGCTGCTCTCTAACTTGCCCCAGCCCTCGCTAGCGAGAAGAGTTTTTCTCGGGTGGTACGACTACTTAGGGGGAAATCGTTCGCGCGGAATAGTGAACTCGTCCCAGTGGAAGTGCAATGCGAATAACTTACTATTGGAAAACGAGCAGCTGTGGGTGTGCCAGTCACACCAGTGTTCTGTTGGGGTGCGGCTCTATACCTCGGTAGTGGTTACAGACCTCGTGGTTCGCAACATCGTCAATGAAGAACTGCTGCTGCTGCTGCTGCCGGTGTCTATGCCTCGCACCATCTCGGTGTACATAAAGCCGCGCAGTAAGAATCAAGCAGTGCGACTCCGCAACCATTTGGCTCACTACAACTTGGAGGACGAAACAACTAATCCCTATTTGACGAAGTTCGTCAAGGTCAAGGAGGTGCGGGTGACCGTCCCCAGCCCCGTGACCCACATAAAGATGCCCATCAGTGTGGTCAACCTTCGCGTGCCAGTGCGAGACATTTACGTTGAATTACACTCGCCAAAAAATACCGTTACTGGAGTAAATCGCCTCAAGGTGTATGGAATCTCCGAAGTGGACGCCTACCGCTACCATGAGCAATTTGGGTTGCTACTCGATCTGCTCCACCCCGAGGAATCCCTCGAACCGCAATCCCCCATACTCGAACAATCCCCGTTCGACGACGACCCGTGGAAAGAGCTTCTTTTAGGGGAAGACGAAATTCTCTGAATTCCATCCCCACCACAATTTCGGCGGATCCCAGCGTTGCAGCAACCTGGGAACCCCCACACAGGGATCCCTGGCGTGGGGGCTAGGGATGGTCGTCCTTGTAACTCGGGTATTAATAGAAATGTGTGCATTTAACTTTTCAAGTAATTATTACAACTGATTTGGATTAATTGGCACCGCGTTTCCTGCTCAACCCTTGGAGTGAGCCATTTATTGAGTATTGAGTATTGAGTATGGTTCCGGTTGCGAACCCCGCCGTTCTGTGCACCACCAACGGTGTTGCAGACGCTAATGTAGCTTTCGCTTTTGCTTTCGCATTACACAGTTCAAATGTTCATAAATTGACGGACTACCATTCCTAATTCTACACCTAGTCACTAGCCTATGCCTATGCAAAAACAATACACCAAGCCACGGCTGGCAACAGGATACCGCCAGAATTGCGCCATATCTACGGTTGCTGCAATTATCTGTAATTTATTACTACCCGAAAATCAAGATGAACAATCTGAACATTTAAAGTCGAAATTAAAATGACCGGTTGAACCGCCACCATGCAAGTGAGGCCAACAAAGCGCCAGTTAAAGAAATGTAGTCTAGCTGCAAAACGGATCGGTGCCAATCAGGACCAGCAGAATTGGATCAACACAGCTTAGAGCAAGGCCAAGGCACCGATCAAACCGGCTGCGAAAGCTGGAGCCACAGCAGCAGCAGCGTTAGCAGTGGTGATGGCTGGTGCCACGGTCTTTGGTTGCGAAGAGCTAGCTGGGGCAGCTGGAACAGCTGGAGCCGATGGGGCAGCTGGGGAAGCAGGTTTAGAAGGAGCGGCTGGAGCGGCTGGGTGCGAAGGAGCGGCTGGAGCACCAGG
This sequence comes from Suhomyces kunorum, assembly GCA_030561465.1. NCBI lineage: Eukaryota > Fungi > Ascomycota > Pichiomycetes > Serinales > Debaryomycetaceae > Suhomyces > Suhomyces kunorum. The sequence continues at coordinate 241,034 of JAKTXF010000009.1, read as the reverse complement.
AGCACCAGGCTTGGATGGAGATGCAGGGGCAGCTGGAGATGCTGGAGCAGATGGAGCACCAGGTGCAGCAGGCTTGGAAGGAGATGCTGGAGCGGCTGGAGCAGCAGGCTTGGAAGGAGATGCTGGAGCGGCTGGAGATGCTGGAGCAGATGGAGCACCAGGTGCAGCAGGCTTGGAAGGAGCACCTGGTGGAGGTGGTGGGGTGGTAGTGGTTGGTGGCAATGGGCAGAAGGTGGTGTACACGGTTTCGTTCTCAGTCACGGTGGTAAGACCGGTGGTTCGAGGAACTTCCGTGCACTTGTTGTTGGAACAAGAAGTGATGGTAATCACGGTGGTCTTGATGGCGGTCTCGGTGTGAGTGCCGGTAGTAGCGGTAGTAGGGGTAGTGGCAGGAGGTCCTGGAGGAGCGGGAGTGGTGGTGGTGGGCAATGGACAGTAGGTGGTATACACCGTCTCGTTCTCAGTAACGGTGGTGAGACCAGTGGTCTTGGGGATCTCGGTACACTTGTTGTTGGAGCACGAGGTAATGGTGATCACGGTGGTCTTGATTGCAGTAGCGGTGGAGGTGGTGTTGGAATACAACGCGCCGCCAGCCAAGGCGGAGCCGGCAGAAGTGGACAACAAAACAGCGGTGGAGAATTTCATTGTGTAAGCGAATGGAATGAAACGAGTTGATGGATGGGAGCAAAAGGGAGAAGAAGTAGAGGTCCTTTTATAGTTTTGATAGACGCCAGAACTGTTGCAATTTGCGGCAGCTAAGAATAGGGTGTTTACCCGTAGTTCTCTCAGGCCCGGGCCCGCAACCGAGATAGTAGAGCCCCTGCGGATGCAAAAAGGCTAATTGAAAAAATAACCATCGATGCAGGATGGAGGTGAAAGGGGGAACCAGGCCACACACCACCTTCCAACAGACGTCGATAGAGGTTACAGCCGCGATCCAGGTACGTCCTGTAGTGGAATGTGGAGCCTGTGGTCTTCACTGTGGGAAACTTGCACAGAAAATTGAGGCCAGGTAAATCGAGTATTGTGCCTAGTAGTGGACAATTTGCCATTGCAACTGGGACCTTGACGGGCATTGTGCTCCACAATGCTGGCGGCAATCAGGTGGATCAGTTGCAGACCGCGGGGTGAGTCAGGCTACAGATTAGGGGCCTAACAGTAGATAGAATTGGTTTGTTGTTTTGGCACAACAAATGCGCCAGCCTACGGTCTGGCCGCACAGTACGAGGAATGGATGCATGTATGCACAGATTCACAGCATTGATAGCATGTGCATGGAGACAATAGAATATGTCCATGACAATGGGTGCATACAGAGACATAGGCATGATAATCGACTCGAGCATCCCCCTACTCATGCAATGATACGCATCTGGCCGATTTTCCGCAGCCAGGATGCCCCCTGCCTACGAGGATGCGGCTTCGGAACCGTCTCCTAACTTCGTGCCACACTAAGCCCCTTGGTTGTACATTGCTAGTCCGCCGTTCCAGGAAGAGGTATTTCCTACCGCAGCCCCCCGGTTCATAACACACATTTCTTGGTTTCTCTCTGGTGTTCCCCATGGTGGTTCCGTTGCTGCGCATTCATGCATCTGCCGGGGTATTTTCTCTACCTGCATGGGTTATTGCGGAAGCGACGGTTGCGGGCGCTTTGTGCTCTGTTGTGCAACAGGAGCTACAGGGGCTACGGCGGACGCATTTGGTCCAGCAAAGTGGCAATCAGGAGCCAAGTGGCGCTGGTCCAATGTAGAGCGGTTGCTTCCATATTCTGCAGCCTTGGGGTTGCCCCCTTACCGCAGTTTTGGCGGCCCCACCCACCATGGATGTCTCATCTGATGTGCGCTCCACAAAGTTTTCTCTGTACTTCCGCGGAGGCTTTCGCGTCTCGCTAACTGGTGCGAGCACTTGCACAATAAAATATCTGTGTGTGCCTGAGCCAAGATATGGGCTGCAGCATCCATAGGAAGTAGCAGTATGGGTTTACGATCTCACCCTATTCTGTACTCTGATGAGTCATCGCAACACATCGGCCAGAAGCGTTCCATGGAAGTGCCACGGACATGGTGTCCCGAGTGGCAGCGACGGCTTCACCACATGGTCTCAGCTGGAGCTGCGGTTTGTGGCGTTTTGGCCGCATGGAATGGGTGCTATGCAGGACCGCTCATATGCCCGATGGCGTCAGCACATGCACGCAGAGGCCAGCATGATGCCTCGATGTCGTGCTGCAATGGTGCAGACCAAGTGTGGTACGTAAGCAGCCTATCTCTATTGATTTCTGCGTTCTTTGCAGCTGTAATGGAACCCATTCAACAAAGCAAAAGAGGTCGGATCTTGCGCTCACCACCAAGACAATGCCGCGAAGAATTCTACGGAACAACAGCCTCCAAGCTTCCGCAATCAGGAGGCTGCGAAACCGCAGAATCACGCATATGCGAGGGCTTAATCACGTCAAAGTTGCAGTCATCGCGGCTCCAGCCTGAATCACCAGTTGGAGGCACCCGGCCATGCTGGTGGTTGCAACAAAGTTTAACTTCCCCGGTGAAATTGCCTACGCCTTGGGTAACCTGGTGCCGTACGGCAAAATAGGCGCCTAACCTAGTAGCCAGCATGTTTTGACAACCCGGGCTATTTTGGTAACCAAAACAACGGACTTTGAGTACCCGACGGGAGCGATGGGAGGGAGGGAGTTAACTGCTAGTTTCCAGATGTTTCCGGAGTCACGGGGAAATTTGGTGACATTTTTGCTGGAATTCAGTGATTTTGGTAAGTTCCGGAGATAGCCAGCTTATTCATGGAATTCAACGAGGGAAGCTTGATCATAAAATGGATTTTTCATAGAAATTAAATCAAACATGAATCAAGAATGAAACGGATTTAAATCGAAAGAGAAATCAACTGTGATGTCACAAGACAACGTGACACATTGTCATTCAAATCCTGTTTGATTTGCATGGAATGACTTTGCAATCATGTACAGACTTGATCAAATTTCTCTCTTCCTGAATCCCCCTATTCTTGCTTGCAGAACTACTGATCTATCTGATTTTCATTCTTTCTTCCATATCATCGGATATCTTTGATTTCGGTTCATTCTTTCTTCTGATTTTGATATCGGTTCGTCCTTTCAACTAATCTTTTTGATATTGATCATCCCACTCCACCAATATACATGCAATAAATCTGACTTTATTTTTACTCTCTAAATATCATGTGGGTTGATTTTGCAACAAGCTATATATTTTTTTGGATTTTGGATTTTGTTTTCATCGGGTCGTATTGATTGGTTGGTTTTATCTTTGTACTTTACTTCAAGTACACCTTGTAAGTGCCAATTTCAAACGCACCCAACTTGATGTCCACAGAATTGTCAGAAACGTCCAATTGCTTTCCAAAGACTTCGTCGTGTTCGTCTTCCAATGCATTGGTCTTAAACACCTTGTCCACTTTGAGCACACGGGAGTCAAACTTGATCGTTCCTTTAACAACTCCTCCCAACGAATCATAGGCTCTGAGAACCAATGACTTTTGTTCTGAACCGGTATTGTAAGCTTCGTACTGATTGACGTCGTGGTCATTTTCACCTCTCTTAATGTGAGAGAGAATCAAACCTGGGTCAGCATTTCTCAATTGCACAGAATTGAACAACGAAGAAATCTTGGAGGAAGAGCCAGAAACAATATTGTCCAACTTATAGTTGAAGTTGTACGCTAACTTGACGGTGTCTGAACCCAATGGACCGGCATGTGGGTACAATGCATACTCAAAGTCGTGTTCTCCCATGTCAGCTTCGTCATCAGGAGCCTTAGCACTTCTCAACAAAGATAATCTGATCAAGTTACCGTGAATGGCACCTCCGTACTTCGAATTGTTCAAAACAGACACACCATAGTTGTTCTCACTCAAGTCCATGAACTTGTGGTGAACAACTTCGAACTTGGCCACATCCCAAGTAGTGTTGAAATGAGTTGGTCTCTGAGTGATACCAAATTGGGTTTCATAGTTGGCCTGCTGAGCAGTGTAGATGGTAGTTGGGAACTGCACCTTCAAGAACTTGTAGGTTTCGTGCCATTTAACATGAGTCTTGAACTTAACGAAATTGTTCTGAGTGATATTACTGGATTCTCCCAAACCTTGGATGGAAATAACAGTTTCAATGTGAGACTTGGATGAAATGGAGTGCTTGACTAACAACGAGGATTCAAACTTATTGTTTGATAAGATTTCAACAGTTCCATTCTCCAAGAAGCTGAACTTGTTCAATGAGTATAACTCAGTATCCCAAGCAGGGAAGTTCAAGGGCTCATCATCGAACAAAACGTACTGGTTACCACCCACTTGTCTGGTGCCATTCTTCTTAGTTTGCTTGGTTGGTGTAGAGTCAATAATTTCTCTGTCATTCACAATGTCTACCAAGGAGGTAATGATACCATTCTTACTGATGGTTGCTTTAAGCAACTTGTTTGTCAAGATGAAACCATCACCTTTCGCTTCAACAGAAGCTGGATAAGCAATGGAATCGACTGAGTTGAATTTGGACTCACCTTTGTTCGAAGTAACTGATGCAATCAACTTCCTATCGAGCTTCGCAATCTTGGAGGAACTGTCCTGAAGTGACTTGTACAACTCTGGTTGTTCTTCCTGTGAAATCTCAACCAATTCATTTCTTCCCCATGGTAAAGTATTGACAAACTGCCAATCCTTAGAATTGGTCTTCTTAGAGTCCCCAATATGCTTCAACGCCTTTTGAATCAACTGGTTGGTCTTTCTCAAGTTTTCGGTCAACATAGGTAAAACTTCATCGTAGTAAACCATACCAATACAACTTCCTGGGATGACATCATGGAATTGACACAAGCACAAATCCTCCCACAATGCATGGATTTCTCTGGCGGGGTACCTGTAGGAAGGTTCAGTAATGGAAACCAAACCAGCAACAAATTCCAAGTCATGCAATTTGACCTCTCCGAATCTAATCAATTGCTTTGTCTTGGCTTGAGTAGTGTAAGTACCTCTGTGGAACTCCAAGTAAATTTCTCCAACCCAAGTAGGCAAATCAGCACCTTGGTTAGAATTCTCCAAAATATGGTCATAAAAGTCATCCACAGTAGAACTCAAGTGAACAGAAGGAATTGCACCTGTGGTGTTAGCCAATCCTCTGCATCTTCTGATTTTCTCGATCATTTCTTCGGTTGGTCCACCACCTCCGTCACCGTGTCCGTACAACAACAAGCCAGCTGGAACGTCTTCAAGATTCTTGTGTTGACGACTGGATCTTACAACATCACCGAAATGAGCAGCAGCAGTATAAGTATTTGCAGGAGGCATGTGCACCAACACTTGAGAACCGTCAAGGGCTTTCCAGTTGAAAGTACTCAATGGGAAGGTATTGATGTTATTCCAAGACAATTTTTGAGTCAAGAAACGGTTAATTCCAACCGTTTGACAAATCTGAGGAATTTGAGACGAATAACCAAAAGTATCAGGTAACCAGAAGATATTGGAGTAGAATCCAAACTCATCATATTGGAATCTTTGACCGAGCAAGAATTGTCTAATTAAAGACTCACCATTGGGAAGATTGGTGTCATTCTCAACCCACGAACCACCAACAGGTATGAATTGATTTGTGGCAAACTTTTCTTTGACCTTTTTGAAGATTTCAGGGTGATATTGCTTCAACCACTTAAATTGTTGCATTTGAGAAGCAACAAAGACATATTCAGGATACTGTTCGGCGATTTTGATCTGGGTGGTCCATGATCTGACAATTTTTCTCTTTGTTTCAGCAAATGGCCATTCCCATGCAGTATCAATATGACAATTACCCACGGCAAACACATCAATTCTTTTGTTCTTGGGATTGGCATATTCCTCGAAGACTTCTTCCGAGTCGATTTTAGAACCAAGAAGCGACTCTGCCAATTTTCTTCCCTCATTGATGCTGTTAACGTCATTGGGGTCGAAAGCGTTCATGATCTGGTTACAAATTTCACGAGCACGGTGTTTCTGCCAATTGTCGCCCGGCAACTCTCTGGCAGCGTCACCCAAGATCCAGAAGTCCCAGTATAACCGTCTGGCTTCAATGTTAGGTAACACCAAATGGGCCCGGTTCAAGTGGAAATACCGGTTGGGATCTGGATGACCGTCGTCACCGTTTCCAAACATGCCGTTACAGGCAACTTCGATATAGAACTTTTGGCGGCCAGTTTTCAAGTAGGGCTCGGGGATTTTGAACAAGTTTCTGTCTCCACCAGTGAAGGCCTGTAAGGGTAATCCATGGGCATCGTAGATCATTGCCTCGGAGCTGGAATCCCAGTCAATTTCCACCCATTTTTCTTTGACCCACGATTCGGGAATGTCAATGTGGAACTTGACCCAGAACGTCTTCCATGAGGGCCCAAAGTTGTAGCCCAATCCAATGTCTTCCCAAGGAATTGAGTCGAAGTCGATTTCCTTGAAGAGCGGTCTCTGGGTCTTGTCGTTGATGTCGGGCACCCGCCATGATTTCAAGTCTCCAATCTCGACTCTTTCCTTATCGTAGAACTTGGGGAGATTTAACCCTGGGTATTGGCCCCCGGTGTTGGTGAATTGGCGTAATCTTTCTTCAAATAGGTGCTGGACCGGTTTGAAATTGGGCTGGAGGTTGTACCGTTGATATTCTGAGGAATTGGACATTTCTGGCGAAGAAAAACGGGTAGCTTTGACTTTACAGGGGCAACTGGGGTTCTAGGGGTGAAAGGGGTAAGGAAACTGGGGAAGCTGTGTGCAGGACGTCATGTGGGGTGATGGCGAGAGATTGGCAGGTTGGGGGTGGCAGTTTGGGGTTTATGACAGGTGAAGATTGGGAGTTCGTTGTTCTACGACAATTAGAAATTCTATCTAGAGGGTAATTGTGAAGTTTAGAGCCATTTGGCTCGCTGGGGCCAGAGCATTGGGAGGTTGTAGAACTTCTGGTGGAGCTAGCGAGAAACTGAAAATTCGCGAATCTTCAATCCCACCGCAAGTGGCGGGATATTGTTCTTTCCGGGGTGAAACTCTCGGGGCTAGCGGTACAAAATCCGCACTACTTCTAAGATTAGACTGTGACTGTAGGGAGCTTGGAGTGGCAATTACTGCGAAAGAATCAGCTCTAGCAACAGTTGTAGGAAGCCACAGAGAAAGTACATTGGTGGTTACGGCAGATAAGAATGGAAACGTGTGCACCGATTGGTCTAGAGGACATAGCAACTACACCGTACGGAGGGAGTGGGCACATCCTCGCTGTTCCGGGGCAGCGGCGTGCTCAATAGAGCAAGCTTCTTTCTCATCCATTCTGGGCTGTGGTGTAGGAAACAATATTATGAGACATCGGGTTGCAAACAAGCACATTTTATCAAAATGTGCAGACAAATTGGGCAAAGATGTTGTGCATGCGGTGCAGTGGTAACCTAACCATCAGACGGCCCGAGGTAGATACCAAATGGGAATTGAATCGACACATTTAGAGAGATCTCCACCACAGGTGTGCAAGAATACTGGAAAGGTTCAGTTCTCAAGTCAATTGGGCCGTTGCAATGTATAAGGATGGATATTATTGGATCCTAGGGGGTATTATTGGATACCAGTGGATACGAGTGGATCCTAATGGATATTACTGGATATTGTTGGATACTAGCTGATACTGTTAATATTATTGGCTCTAAATGTTGGTTGATTGAAGATTCGAGGATTGGATTATTTTGACGAGGAGAAGAAACAAGACAATTTGTTGTAGATAGATATGATCTGAAACACGAGACATAGTCCATCAATATAGGGAGAGAAATGGTATCTTCGGCACAAGATAGGAAAGGATTTTTACCATGGATATAAACCATCATCGAATTCTAGAAGAAGTCTTTCCTATATAATTGGAATGCTGGTCTTGCAGTAATTTTAGAGTGAAATCCTCGGAGATATCGTATTGGCCACAGAGCCAGAGAACCTAGGACACAATTGGGATTTTAGCAGCCACAGAGACAGAATATGGATGAAATTAGCTTCACAGACCCTTACTGATTCAATTGAACATTTCAATCTAATTGGAGCTCATTCACTTGTTCAATTGATCATCAATAGTCATTCTAACATCTACTAAGAAGAAAACACACTAGCAATTGACTGACTTGACAGACTAGTTCTGTACCCAGTCAATGCCAGGAAAGACCATTGCAACTCCCCAATTGTATCAAGTATCTTCTAGCGAATGAGCTATTTAAACAATTATCTCCTAGTCATATTTGGGCTATCTTTCCGCAACTCACATCACATTAATACAATGCAGCAACTGAGTCCAAACTTGGGAAAAGGTCACACAATCACAAGAACAAGCGAGAGCATAACACCTACCCTATCCTTGCGATCAATGCAATCATACTCTACACTATGTTTCTAATCATGTATTCCTATAACCTCCAGGGCCAGTCTCTCCTAATTCTGGATTGTCACCTCCTTGTCCTCCTCAACACTCAAAACGTGCTCGTTGGTGTGGAGGGCGTCGGTGTGAACTTCGGGCAAGTTGGCAGCAAAGCCCTTGATCAAGGAAAACTGTGAGGTGACCTTGCCTCCCCATTCACTGATCTTGCTCTGCACGGCAGAAACATCGGCGTCGGAGGCAGTCTCCTTGAAGGTGATGATGTAAGACTTGAGGCTGGACATGTGGGTGGGACGGGATCTAAACTGCGTAAGTAACAAAATAACCAGGACAGTGGCAACTAGGGTGCATAAAACCGGTCTGCTCAACATTACAACTGGATTAGCGCACCCTCTTATACTTTATACTCAGGGGTAGTGATATCACAGTTTTGCCACTGATGAAGGGTGCGTTGTACCCAAACAGGCAACATTGCCTGTTTGGGCACTGCGGGTCCTATCTTCGTGGCAATATAGTGGGAAGGGCTGGCTTCAGAAGAGCCACCACTGTTGGTTGGAACCGTTGCAGCACCAGATGTCATGGCGTTTTTCGAACGTATCGAACGGATTCTTAGAAGTATCCGCCGCAATTCCTTCTACTTGTACACCTCGCTTGTGGTACTTTCCACGGCTTACTTGATGTATTCGGTGTCGCATATGCCTAACTTGCCTCCTCCGCCACCCAAGAAGCACCGCCAGGAGGGCAAACCCCAGCCAAAAACGCCCGGAAAAGCCGCTACAGCCAATTTACAGCATCAGGGTACTAGTCTGTGGTCTCATCCGGTGGATTCGTGGGATAGACGCCAGTTGTACCGCTATTTGACGTCACAGAACATTGTTGTGGACGTGGATTCCAGCATAGTGGCAGTGCGAAAACGCACAAAGGAGGTTTACGACGCGAAGGTGGAGACCAAGACGTCGAGGCTCCAGAACGACGAGACGTCTCGGGCAGCACAGGCTGCAGCCATTGCGGCGGAGATGGAGGCAGAGGTGGCCCAGGCGGCGTTTGCGGCCAATTAGAGCTGGAGAAAGCTGATTTCCTGGGTGTTTTTAGTGGTTTCTCATGGATTTCTTATGGATTTCGCAGACCTTCAACGCTTTTTCCGGGCCTATGCAGAGCGGCCGATATCGGGCCATTCCAGCCGATCCAGGGCCCCAGAAGGAACTCCCTCCTCCCCAAAGCCCTACAAATCCCTTCAAATCCCTCTCTACATGTCCAGGCTCTAATCATCAGCATTGTGTGCGAGCCGCAATGCTCGCTCCCCAGAAAGCTGTGGTGTCAACCTGACCCTGGAGTTCGTGAGCAATTTTTTTACCCCGGTGGTTTTTAATTTGCTCTAGCTGTATATATACCCCGGATTCCCAGGTAATGGGGGTTGGAACTATTTCATTCTTTTAATAACACCATACCACGAATACCATGAATGCACCAAAATGAAGTCTTTGATTTTTTGGTCAATTAGACAAGTAAAACCGAGGCATTGCTCTCTCTGTTTCGGCCTTTGATTGCTCCAATGAAATTCCCCCCTCGTCTCAATACCAACAACAGAATCCTATTTGACCACACCTGCAGGCCAAAATCGGGCAATGAAGGCCTCAAACGACCTCAAACGAGTTGCCTCTACCCAACAAGGGGAGGGGACGAAGGTGTCATCATTACCCGGCCATGGTTGGGTTGCCCAGATTCAGGTTATTTCTCAGCATAGGCGTGCTGGTTGGCACCGGTGGCACGTGATGGAAGGCATTGTGGGACGTGACAAATTGCTTATAAACAGCCCTTTCCCCGTACTCTGAGTGCGTCATTTTTCACTGTCAAATATGGTTAAAGCAGGTATGTTTGGCGACTTTGGCCCCATCGGGCCAATATCCGACACAAATAGGACATTCTGAAGCCAATTGAGCTTCTAGTGGCCCAATGGATGGAATTGGTGTATTCTGTTTCGATTGCCACCGCAGTAAATCCCCAGTTCCGTCTGGAGCAATAACTGCAGCCCATCAATCAAACCGAGGCCGATTTCGCTTCAATTGACCCCGGAACCGTGTCCATTGACCCCCAAAACCCATTACTAACGTGCAGTTGCTGTCTTAAGAGGCGATTCTAAGGTTTCCGGCGTTGTCACCTTCTCGCAAGAGAAGGAGTCCGACCCCACCACTATCACCTGGGATATTTCCGGCAATGATGCCAATGCCTTGAGAGGCTTCCACATCCACGCCTTCGGTGACAACACCAACGGATGCACCTCTGCTGGTCCTCACTTCAACCCCTTTTCCAAGGAGCACGGTGCCCCAGAAGACGACAACAGACACGTTGGAGACATGGGCAACATCAGCACCGACTCCAACGGAGTTGCTAAGGGCTCCAAGCAGGACACCTTGATCAAGTTGATCGGTCCCAACTCCATTCTCGGTAGAACCGTGGTTGTTCACGAGGGCACCGACGACTACGGTAAAGGTGGTTTCGAGGACTCCAAGATCACTGGCCATGCCGGAGGTAGACCTGCCTGTGGTGTCATTGGTCTTACCCAGTAAGTAGATGACCTTGTGTAAGGAATATCACGATATTATGAGTCGAGAGCAGAGCAAGAACTTTTCAGTTGATGTAGTAGTGCATGGAAATTGGTCAATTAACTGCATGTACAGGTCAATTGATTACTGCATGTCAGGGCAATTGATGTTTCAAATGCTTGGCGTGGTTGATTACGAATTTACGTCCTTAGCATGCGGTGAATCTCATTATCATCCTGCCTATTTTTATTCTTAGTCAAATCCTGTTTGTGGCATGGATGTGACTGGTTCATCTGTGCCGTAGGCTTGAGGAGGAACATGTGAAACCCGTCGATAGGAGAGGAGTAATCTTCTACGTATTGGAGGCAATTGCCGGGGCATTGGTAGCATGCGGAATCAACTACTCCTGCAAGTTATGTCCACATCCGTTATGTTTCTCGTATATATAGTGTAGGGGCAGAGTGCATTTTAGCCCCATAACCGGGCGATAAGCGGGTTTGAGCGGGCGTAGAGCCTCAAAACCACCGCTAAATGCAAGTACCCATATTTCTAGAGAGATGTGAAACATGGAGCATTGCCCAGGAAAGCATTCCATTCAATGGTAGGAAATGCGGGGCACCACACGGAAAAGGTGAAGCGATACTGGAGAGGCAAGAAATGCCTCGAAACGAGTCAGCAAATAGAGTAGATTTAGACATCCGGATCTGAATGGCCAGGAATAGACGATTAACGAAGAAATCTCTACATTTCAATCCAATTGGGCCTTTCTGAGCGGATTTCAGCTTCCGATGCCATTTCCTCCAATTGGAACCTAGTGCCGTCCCAATTATGGCCTGCCTCGGGTGGAAAGGCATCTCGAGTGATTGTAGATCAATACTGCAACTCCTAGGGCCTGAACAAGTACCCCATCTCCCACTTATCACTCTGGCACCGGTTTTCAGCAGTCGCTGGAGAACCCGATTTCCTCCATATCTCTTGACATGTTTGACAGCATGCACGGACGGATTAGGAAGTTGCAACCTCAGCGAGACCACACTGTATTCCCCCATTGCACTTGTTCCAAACCCCCAATCGCCCTCCCTCTTCTCTTCTCTTCTCTTCTCTTCAATTCCACCCTTTCCTCCCCTTCTCTCATTCATTCCCTCCTCTTGCCTCTCTTTGCTCCTGTTCGCATCTCATCTCGGCACATTCCGTCACACGTGGAGAATTATGCCCACGTTTGGTCGAGGCGATCTCCCCGAATAATGCGGCCACTTCCCAATACGGCACGGGAACCTCCCAAACCGCACGGTAGGCCCGCCAGGCTGCATACGGCTCGTACCTAGACCGATCCCAAACCCCCATGCAGCAGCAGCTGCCATCAAGGTACGGTACTCCTGGTGCCTGAGACATGCCCATTTCGTCCGTGACATCGACTGCCTTCATGGTATATAAACCCTATTCCCGACATCTATACCATCTCATCGCCTTCTATTCTCCTTCTACATCCCTCTTCTAATATTCAAGGTCCTTCGCACTCTTGCGACTGCTCTCGTTGCAGCCAAGGCAGACACCACCCTTACCTCCAGCACCATCACCGGATGCACCACCTACACCACCACTGAGGTCAGCTCCTATACCACGGAATACTTTGTGGTGAACAACATTCCTGCTTCTGAAGCCGATGCCGATCACGAGTACCCCGTGCAGAGCTGCAATGCCTTTTTCAACAGTCCCTACTATGCGTTCTCGTGCCAGAACACCATCGCAATCCCCGATGAGTATTCATGCTGCTTCGAGGACTACGGGGTGTTGATGCAGACCCAATTCTGGGACTTTGACGAGAACTTGTTGGCGGTTGTCAAGGCCGGCAACGGGGCCCAGATCTAGGCTACTTTGGCCAATGCGTCCACCTTTAACGGAAACCTGCTGCCAACTCGTTTACCATTCACGGTCTATGGAGTAATGTGTGCGACGGTAGTTACAAGCAAAACTGTAACCCTCCCTTGGAAATGGGAGATTCCGAGAACATCACCGACATCATTGTCGACCAGTTCGGCCAGGGCGACCTCTACAACCACATCATCGATTTCTGGGTCAACAACGACAAATCCAACGTGCCCAACCGAGAATCCATCTCGTTGTGGGAGCACGAGTAAAACAAGCACGGCACGTGTATGAACACCTTGGATCCCAAGTCTTTCACCGGCACCTACACCCACCACGAAAATACCGTCAACTTCTACAAAAAGGTGGTGGAATTGTTCAAGAACCTTCACACCTACGATTTCCTCGCAGGAGAAGGCATCTACCCTTCGCTTACCCAGCAGTACAAGTTGATTGAAGTGGAGGATGCATTGGCCAAGAACCACGCTGGAAAGCAGGTGTACGTGGGATGTATTAACGGCTCTATTGACGAGATCTGGTACTACCACAGCCTTCACGGAGAGGTGTTGACCGGAGACTACAAGCCTGCCGACACCCTCACCAACTCCACCTGTCCCGACTACGTGTGGTACATCCCCAAGACCCAGCCATAATGAGAGAGGAGAATATGAGGATAATTAATGAGAGGAAATGAGGTAGATTGTCAATAAAATATGATAGTTTGAAGAGAGTAGATGATAATTGAGGTAGTCAATAAAATATGATAGTACGAAGGGAGTAGATCATTATTGGTCAATAAAATGAAGAGAGTAGAGAGTAGATCATGATTGGGGTATTCAATAAAGGAAGAGATTAGAAATGGAGGATAGCGGTGAATAATGAGTAGATAATAGATAACTGAGAAATACTTAGTGGTAGACGATGAATTAGAGAGTGAAGTCGGGGACAAATTACAGGAGAACAATTTGAGGTAAATAATCATTGAATTGATGAGGAGTGAGAAGAGAGTGGATATTTTGCGGTAGAAAGGGATTGAATTCTGGAGGAACTGGTTCAACTGCAAATTTGCACCAAATCAATCTAGAGACTATATAAAGAAAAACGTTGGACCAGCTAGTGCGTAGATAATACTATCCCTATGGTGTCTATTTAGCTAGACCCATAACGAATTGAAAAAGGATGGCCCAATCGTTACAAGTGCATTTACTAATTTCTGCTGTCTAGTAATACCCGCTGCTAAGCGTACAAACGCATTAAACAAACAGCCTGAGTTCTTAGCGGTTCTAGTCGGCAAATCTCGACACACACAATGACATCTCCGGGAGAAATTGACTATGCCGTAATTTTATTGGGGACAATATAGCACAACGTCGCCAAAGGCTTCCTGTGAAACGCAAATCAACAGAAGATGGCACCAAAATTGATACAAACAATCACACGGCCCCCCAAAGTCATCTATTTGCCAGATTCGCCATTTCGGAATGCAGCATAGGTTCAAATCACTTTTTAGAGCAGCATGCACCATTCCTCTCCATTCACTAATACCTCGAAAACCTCCAACATGCGCTCTTTGTCCCATTGCAACCGTTAGGGCATCGCAACTGTCGGGACCGTTTTGTGGATCCAAAACGGCACCCAATCGGGCCCTCTCGCCACAAAGTCCGGGGGCACCAGCTGCTATCTGACCCTCTCGATCTGGATCCATCAGGCACGCTGAACATTACTCTTGGTGCAGATTATCCGGGATAGGTTCCTATTTGGCTTAGGTGCTCACTAGCGGAAGTAATTATACCATTCAACACAACTCATTGCAACGGAATACAACTTCTGGTTGCGGAGTTCTCCGGAACGCTCGACTAGCGGAGCTCCGGTGGGATAGCGGCGCCTTGTGCTGGCCGTAGGCTGTAGGGAGCGAAATTAGAAATAGGGAGAAACAATGAGAATTCAGTGAGAAATAGTGAGAAACGGCCAGAACGAGATCACCACAACGGCCACACCATTCGCCCAATCTGGCAAGATCTCGGGTCCTGGGCATCGACGACTGATCCCGGTCCATACAAGGCGGTATGGTACGAGTTCTTCCAATGGGCAACCAACAGTCGTTCCGTTTCCATCGCTTATCGCACCGCACCACGTCTCGTGCGAGGTTCCCCCACTACGGTAGGCAGAGCAGCATGCGGCATAAATTCCAGCGGGAATACACACTGTGTCAGCCTCTTTAGGTGTCTCCACTGTGTCTCCCATCTATCTCCACTGTCTCTCTACAGTATCAGTTACCCTTGGTCACCCCCCACCCACTCCCCAAAACTCTTCAGCCCCGGTCTATTGCAGTCCCGGTCTATTCCTCCATTCCTGTCGCTGTCTCTGTCGCTGTATTCTCGCGCGAGCGAAAGCCCGGTTCCGCCACTGGGCGACACTAACGAAGCACAATAGCGACACCGCACTGGGAACCACCACCACCACGACCACCACCACGACCACCACCAAAAGCCCCACATTTCTATCAACTCTCTTCCTCTTCTAATCCCTTCTTCTCTTCTTCTACTCCTCCTATCTATCCTCCCCATCCATCTCCATTTCTTCCCCATATATCCTCCCTTCTCTTCATCTTTTCCATCTGCGTGTATTCCGAACCTTTTGTCCCTCGATCTTTTTTTAGATCCACTTCCGCGACTGTTTCCACCACTACAACCACCACTTGGACCCGTTGCTTCTCCCGCCAAAGCCCTCATCTCGGTAGGCTACTTCCTTCATCGGCAATGTCGGACCCTCCTCAGTCGTTTCCCGTGTCTTCTTCCACTCCGGCGACCCGGCGAAAGAGAGGACTCTCTCTCCGGACGCAGCTCTTCAACAAAAGCATTCTAGGACAAGTCCTTGACCAGACCTCTCCCCGAGATGCCACCGCCACAGATTCTGCCGAAACCACCTCCAGACCAGGCTCCCGCCGTAACACCCTAACTTTGCCGTCCATCGAGTTGCAACCCATGCCTTTAGCGCTGCCTTCTCCTCCACCTATTCCTCCCCAGATCACCATCGAACACCCCCCCGTTGACGAGCCCATTCCCGCCGTTAAATCCTACGATCCCTACAACGTGCTAAATTCCAACCTCAGCCGCTCCACTACCCACCTCACCACCGCCTCCACCTCCAACGACACCTCGTCGCTTGTTTCCAAACGAGAACGCGCTGCATTCAAACGCTATCATACCTCCAATCACTTTTTACGGTCTGTAAAGGCTTTCTACAACCGCATCACAGGAAACCGCGACTTGCCCCCCACCGAGGCCGGCCGGATCATCCCGCTCTCCACCAGCCACAAGGACATCAACCAGTACTTCCTGGACGAGTATTATGATCTCTCGCGAAACTCCCTCCTCGACGAACGCACCAGCACCCCCTACATCGATAACAGCATCATCTCGTCCAAGTACACATACTACTCGTTCTTTCCCAAGCAGTTGAAGGCCCAGTTCTCCAAGATCGCAAACTGCTACTTCTTGGTCATCGCCATCATGCAGATGATCCCCGGATGGTCCACCACCGGCCACTACACCACCATCATCCCGTTACTCATCTTCATGTCCATCTCCATCGCCAGAGAGGGCTACGACGACTTGAAGCGTCACAGCCACGACAAAGAGGAAAACAACAAGAAGACTCGCATTATCATGGAGGACGAGGACTTCTCCGCCTACGACATCCACTCCATCGCCACCGTAGCCACGGAAACTATGTCGTTCTCGGGCCAGAGCAGCTTGGACCCCAACGACTCCGATCCCAAACTCGCATTGCCCAATACCTCCCCAAACTCGTCCTTGTCCGACATCGACAACAGCAACTTCACTAACAAGGCCTTGATGCAGAAATACAACTTGAAGGAGTACCCGAGAAAGTGGAACGAGGTCAAGGTCGGAGATATCATCAAAATCAATGAGAATGAATGGGTTCCTGCTGATATCATCGTGTTGGCCTCCAGCAACCAGGAGACACAAGAAACGTTTGTCGAAACCATGGCCCTCGATGGAGAAACCAATTTAAAGTCAAAGGTGCCCCATCCAGAAGTCTCCAAGCGGACGTCATCTGTACCAGGATTAAAATCTACAAAAATGCTTTTCACAGTGGAAGATCCAAATCTTGATTTATACAACTTTGAAGGGTCGTTTGAGGTTGACGGTGAATCCTTCGGTTTGGGCCCTGACAATATCATCTACCGTGGTAGTATTCTCAGAAACACTAATTCCGTGTTGGGATTGGTCGTTTTTACCGGTGAAGAGACCAAAAGTAGAATGAACAATTTGAAGAATCCCAGAACCAAGGCTCCAAAATTGCAGAAAAATATTAATTACATCGTTATATTCATGGTATTCGTGGTGATTTTATTATCTGCATTTTCAACCATGGCTGAGAGACTTCAATATAATAGCAATAGAAGAGGAGCATGGTACTTATTGGATCAAGATGCGGGTGTTGCAGCAACATTGATGGGGTTCATTATCATGTACAATACGTTGATTCCACTTTCACTTTACGTGACAATGGAAATTATAAAGGTCATGCAACTCTGCTTTTTGCAGTTTGATATCGACATGTATCATGTGGAGACCAATACTCCGGCAGATGCCAAAACAGCCACAATTTTAGAAGAATTGGGCCAAGTTGGTTATATCTTCAGTGATAAAACTGGAACATTGACCGACAATAAGATGATATTCAGAAAGTTCAGTGTGTGTGGTGTTAGTTGGATACATGACCTAGACATTATTCTGAACGAAAGAGAGAACCCCAACAGTCAGTTCATCATTCCTTTGAGTCCAATGCGTACAGCTACCGTTCATGGGGCAATTTCGCCGAGAAATAGCTCCGATGTGAGGATTAGCTTGGATAGTACAAGAAAGAGTCTCACATCAATAGCTCGTGAAAGTCTTGAAATATCCAAATTAAAATCAAATTCAACTTGGATATCCACAGCACATCCCACCAAAATTCAAGATTCCGCTAGTTCATTGCAATTATTGAAACATATTCAATCGCACCCGCAAACTCTCTTTGCAAAGAAAGCAAAGTTCTTCCTAATGAGTATTGCATTATGTAACACCTGTTTGCCACGGAAAAACGTCAAAGCCAATTTATCGAATACTTCATTAGATTCTTCATTTTCATTAACTGACGACAACTCGCAAGACGAAGATGAAAATATTGCGTATCAAGCTGCCTCACCGGATGAGTTGGCATTAGTACAAGCTGCTAGAGATTTGGGATTTGTTGTGTACGATAGATTGCAGAACTTGTTAACCATAAAAACATATCCCAATGGTTTTGAAGGAGACTCCAAACTTGAAGAATATCAGGTATTGGATGTTATAGAGTTTTCCTCCGCTAGAAAAAGAATGTCTGTGGTGGTTAAATTTCCAGACAATAGAATTTGTCTTGTTTGCAAAGGTGCTGATAACGTCATCATGGAGAAATTGAAGAGTCACGAGCTTGCAAAAGCTAAGGCCAAAGAAATTTCTTTAAACTCTGCTGATAGAAAAACTATGGAAGCCGATGTCGTCTTGCTGTCAAGGTTTTCCCAAGATGTGCAAGCAAGGAAATCTATGAGTTCATTCCGTCAAAGTATGGGACAAGCTCCTAAACTAGATCGTATTAGCTCAATCGATAATGCATTACTGGGGAAAGAAGATAGTGAACTTACTACAATTGCCAGCAAAGTAAGAAAATCCTTGCACATTCAACAAGCCAAGAGATATAGCTTGGATTCCTCTGCATATGATAACATCACCGAGACTTCGTCTTACAACTCTCCAAACAAGACTGTGAGCCTTATCCCCAACGATAAGTTATTGGTCAATGAAGAGTTTTTGATCGAAAAGACTTTAGAACATGTGGAAGAATTTTCTACCGAAGGTTTAAGAACTTTGATGTATGCGTTCAGATGGCTCGATAAATCCGAATATGAGGACTGGTCTAGAAAATACCTGGAAGCCAAAACCTCGTTGACTGATAGAGCAGCAAAGGTCGAACTGATCGGTGGGCAAATCGAAATCAATTTTGAGCTTGTTGGAGCTACTGCCATCGAAGACAAATTGCAAGATGGTGTTAGTGAAGCCATTGATAAGTTAAGACGAGCTGGAATTAAAATGTGGATGCTCACAGGAGATAAGAGAGAAACTGCTATAAACATTGGTTATTCATGTCGCCTTATAAAGGATTATTCAACAGTTGTCGTTCTTTCAAATGATGAACCATCGGACGTTTTAATGGATCGAATAACTTCCACAAGCCAAGAAATTCAAGCCAATCGCGTAGCCCATTGTGTCTTGGTCATTGATGGAGCGACTTTGGCAGATGTCGAGGGTGATCCAACATTGTTGAGTGTTTTCTTGGATTTGTGTGTTCAAGTTGATTCTACCATTTGCTGCAGAGCCACTCCATCACAAAAGGCTAGTTTAGTAAGTGCGGTAAGGAAATTGAAGAAAGAATCAGTCACCTTGGCAATTGGAGATGGTGCAAACGATATTGCCATGATCCAGAGTGCTGATATTGGAGTGGGAATCACAGGAAAAGAAGGTCTTCAAGCAGCTAGATCTGCTGACTATGCAATTGCTCAATTTAGATTCTTACTCAAGTTACTTCTTGTGAACGGAAGATACAACTACATCAGGACATCGAAATTTGTCTTGTGTACGTTCTACAAGGAATTGCTATTTTATTTGACACAGTGCATCTACCAGAGATATACCCTCTTCTCTGGTTCATCTATGTACGAGAGTTGGTCTTTATCCATGTTCAATACGTTGTTCACGTCATTGCCAGTTTTGTGTGTCGGTATGTTCGACAGAGACTTGCAGGCTTCGACTTTATTGGCCGTTCCTGAGTTGTACAATAAGGGAAGACTATACAAAGGGTTCAGCTTGAGAATCTTCTTAGGGTGGATGGTTTTAGCCGCATTTCAGTCAGTTGGATTGACATTCTTGTCGTTCAAAATTTGGGGATTGTCCGCATTACGTGATAACTCAACCTTACCTTTAGGCACTATGGTATTTGCCATCTTAACAATTCTTATCAACGCCAAATGTGAATTCATAGAATTGCAAAACAGGCAATGGTTGGCCTTTGCAGCATTCATCATTTCTGTTGGAGGCTATATTGTGTGGAACGTATTAATTATGTTCTTGTACAGAAGAAAGGAAGCTACAATTTTCTATGTTTCGTATGGGTTGATGGAATGGGGTCAGGACCAAACTTGGTGGGCATCAGTCTTTGCATTGACAATGTTGGCCATTTTGTTTGATCTTGTCATTAAATTGTTCAAATTTGTGATAAGTCCCAATGATGATGACCTATTCAGAGTGTTAGAAAAAGACATTGAAATGAGAAAGTTATTTGAAACGAAATCCTATGCAGAGCTTCACCAGGGTTGGACTTTCCCCAAAGAGCCTTCTACATTCAGGACTTATGCCGTTCGCTTGATCAACCAAGCTACTTCGTTCATGGGAATTTCAAAAGATTTTGAACTTCCCAAGATCGCTGAAGCTAGCCGCCAAATGGAAGCACATAGTGCCATCAACAGAAAGAGAGCAGGAACTAATCCCACTGAATATGAACTTCCTCCCAGCGGGGAAGGTGAAGTCGTTACAAGTTCAGAAGTGGAACCAACAAATTTGGAAGGGTTTGAGATATTGCCCAGTGGTAAGGTTGTGAAAGTGAAGGTGAGGAAGGTATCTTGGAATTTGAACAAGATATTAAATCGGAGATCCAACTTCCAAGAGAGTGATGAAGTCATCGATGCTATTATTGACGAAAGATTAAAGAATTTAAGAAGAGAGGAGGAAGGAGTTAACAGAAATTAAAGTACTTGCATTATTATTATTATCATTATTATTATTATTATTATTATTATTATTATTATTATTATTATTATTATTATTATTATTATTATTATTATATACACTGGTATTGAACCACTTCATTGCATATTCTATAAGGATTCACGTAGATGTTATTAAGATGGACTATATCCCAAATTTTTGCTTTGCACCGGCATTGAGATCATATTCTAAGTTGAGGATGATGTTTTTAATATTTCTTGCCTTAGAATTATGGGTAAGCCAAGCTTCCATAGATTTTCGGCACTGTCGTAAATCATTTAGTAATGGGACTTTCTTATGCAGCGTAGGATATGGATTCAAGAGTAACTCAAAGAGTGGTACCCATAACTCTAATTGCCAGTATCTCTTTAGGTTTGCCTCAAGTTTAATCTTCCCGTTATCTTCTTTGACGCGTATGTATTCACCAAATAACATTGTGTGGATTATACTAGCTAATCCGTAATAATCGGCTTCATATGACCAAGACTGTTGTTTGTTCATTTGGGGACAATCTTGTTGATCTGGTCTCCAATTGCACAAGAATTGGGTATTATTTGGGAGGAGGGTCAAGTCCAACGATCTACCGAAGTCAATGATTGTCAAACTCTTCTTTCTCCAGTTACTGGATGATTGGGTACTGTATTCTTCTGTCAATATATCAGTTTCATCGAATCGAATCATACAATTATCAGCCTTCAAGTCCCCGTGAATAATTCCAATATTATGCAATGATTCTACTGACTTTAACAATTCAATTGTCAAAAGAATGCACAAGACTTCCTCTACCTGAATTCCTAAATTCTTGTAGTGGTTAATAACGTCCAAAATCGTTCCTTGGGAATAAAATTTCATTATCAAGTAACTTTCGTCTTTGAAGTTGAACAAGCTCTCTGGCTTGATAAAGAGTGAGGAAATTGATCTGTCCTTCCCAAGAAGTCTTCTGTTTACTTGGTTGAGGATATAAAATTCCCATTTTGATGCAGGTGATTCGATTTTTAAAGCTTTTAACTCCCCTGTACTAGCCGTTTCAATCAAATAGACATAGCCAAATCCTCCTTTTCCTAACTCGTGTCTTAAGCAATAAATTTCGTTGCCACAAAAGTCTAACATGGCACTTTGAGAACCTTTAGAAAGTGCTTTTGAATGTTTGTGGGTAATTTCACGGTAGCACTCCATTTTAGAAATGATTTCTTTGGACTCATTATAACCAGGATAAACACTGATAGGAATTGACAAAGACGCAAGTAGTTCGTCTCTCAATTTATGATCAACAGCATTGACAATATGGGGTAAGTTGTCCAAAGTGGGTTGTTCAACAAATGGTGAACTATGATTACTTTCTTTATCAGTAGGTGGAGTTTCAATAGGAGCCAAAGGGATGTTCAGATTTTCATTATTGGTCATATGGATGGTCTCTGTCACAAATCCATCGAAATTTGCTGTTGTGGTGTCTTCCTTTACTTCTTCGTCATCGGTATTTATATCGTGAACTGCTTTATTAAACATGCTGATGACATCATTAGTTGCCATTCTTGAAAACATTGTAATTGTTGGTGATGCAGGTACATTTTGCGTAATGGTGGCAGTATCTTCGTCTCTTAATGGAACAGCGAATGTATTCGACATTGGATTTTCGTAAACCTGCCCATGTTCCAGTGAGGGGGCTGCAGTTGTCTTTGGTAAATGCTTCTCTTTCTGTGATCTCCTTAATGCCAATATTTCCTCAAAACAATATTCTTCATTAATTTTGGGATATAAGAGATCGATGTTGAAATGAGCTCTTTCAGTACGTTTTCCTGGAGCTTTTATTATGGTACGAACTGTACCATCAGATGCGAGTTGAGTTTCTTGACATGCATTTGGTTGATCACATTGATGGGTATCAACTTGGTCACGGTAAACCTGGAATTTTGCAGAGGAACCAGCAGAAGAGCTTTGGCGATCAAGAGTGATCTTCTGTTTCAATATTTCACCAGACCACGGAGTCGACTGTAAGGTGTTTTCTTTTATGCGAGACTTAATGGTTCCAAGCTCGTTTCCATCTTTTGAGCCATTAAATATAGAGTGTAGTACGCTTTGGACAGGTTCAGCATCGTTGAAGACATCCAATTTGGGCCGTTTTCTAGAGGGGCCCTCTACTGTGCTGGGTAATGAGATTTCGTCGCCCCTTTTCAATGCTAAGATGTTCCTACTGGCCGTTGCAATGGAATCTGGAAGAGATGCATTGGAGATGCGTTGTTTGAAGCGATCAAAGGATCTTTGGAGTCTGCTGGTAGGCCGGGCATTGTTTTCAAGTCCCAATTGGTAGATATGCGTTGCATCCTCGTGTTTTCCGTTGACTTCTAAGTAGTTGGCAAATTCCTCATAGTATACTGCCAATTGGCTTCCGATGTCCTTTCTGGCCAAATATACAAAGATATCTCGGGGAGAATCGGAGTAATTAGTGTATTCAAGCCACACCTTCAAGTAGCGAGGGTCATTCTTGTAATGGGAGACGTCTCTGAAGCAGGAGGTGCAGCGTTCGAGGACATTCAAGAGTCCACTCTCGCTGTTATTGCCTTGGGGGTAGTTGCTATGGATCCACAGCACATAATCCACAAATGTCTGCAATGGGTCATCCGATTCATCGCCTACCTTGAGTTCTTCCTCGAAGGCGTCACGTTCTTTGCGGAGTTGGTCTTTAAAGGCTGCACCCTGGGACAGGGAATTCTTGATGGAATTGGCCAATTTCGAAGCAGAGCGGCCGCTGGAAAGCGGTAATATGTTTTCTTTATGGCTCTCAATGACCGAGGCGTCGGCTGTTCCTCTCAGCATGGCCTGGGCGTGGACGGAGCCGTGTTTTCGAGTAGATGGATTCAGGTAAACAAACACTAAAAATCAACATGTCGCGAATGTCGCAGCTACTCCGCGTTCCTCCCACCCTACGTGTGCAGGACGCGGGCACCAGGCACAACGCGACATTTCATCGTTGTTTTTAATACGTATCCACCACGACAAACTTCCCCATGTTTCCGTGGATCCCCCTCCTCTTGCTAGCAGTTGGCGGTGTCAATGCGGACCGCGCTTATAATGAGACGCTTTCCTTGAAACCCTTGCCGCAAAACAACTTGTTGGCGTCGTTCCAGTTCCACATCGAGTCTCAACCCATTGATCTCGCCTACTACGATGAATTCAACAAAACCGGCCACACCAATCACTACAGTTACTTTTCTCGGTCATTGGGGCCTATTATGGAGTCAACAAACACAAGGGAGTTGCATCTCCGCTTCACTCAGGGCTGGTGGGACTCTGGCACTTGGGGTCTGCTTCCATTAGCAGGACACTACAGTGGCGGTACAGGAGTGGAAATGTGGGCAGTGGTTGAAGCTCCATCGCTGGATATTGCCCGGGAAAACTGGTTCAAATTGGCCAAGACGCTTTCGGGATTCTTCTGTGCCTCGTTGAACTTCATCGATGCCTCCATCACCACGTTTCCCAGACACAATGCTGCTACCCCTGATGCTGTGGTGCTGAATCCCAACAACCACGCCTACTTGATCCGAGCAGCCTTGCCTAGTGAGCCCATCTGTACCGAAAATCTCACCCCATTCTTGAAGTTGTTGCCCACCAGAGGAAAGGCAGGCATCTCGTCATTATTGGATGGCCACAAGGTGTTCGATTCGTTGTGGCACGGCATGTCCATCGACATCACCACCGAGTGCTCCAAAACCCAATGCAACCTTCAAATGGACCAGTCGATCAACACCATCGTTGATATCACCAGGTCCTTGAGGAAAAAGCACGAAGGTGGCATCCCTAAGCCAGTTCCCGGTGAAGAATTGCGCTGTGACGACACCAAAACCTACAATATCTGGCAGTGTTTCCCGCTCGACGATCCCACCAACCTCACCTGGAGCTTGGACACCATCTACGGCAGATCTATCAACGGTCCTGCCTTTATCGACGACGCCGAATCGTCGAAAATCGAGATTGAAATCGACCCCAACCATTGGGACGTCGATGTCAGATTGGACACCGACGACAAGATCCTCTCGTGGAAGGTTTCTGGCTACAAAAAGACCCACATCACAGAATACATCAAACAAGCAGGACTTCATAATTTCGAGTTTTCAACTTCCGACAGTACTCACATTGCTCCCGTCGAACAAGCAAAATTATCTGCTTCTCGTTCCTTCACTGGGTATTCCTTGGATAAGGGAGGTTTCCGTACAGTTCTTACAAACCCATCGGAGCTGGAATCTGTGGAATTCGACTACTTTGAAATCTTGCCTTGGTACATGAGGTTGTACCTCCATACCATGACATTGAAAATCCAGAATTCTGAGGGATTGTTTGACGTGAAGGATCAGAGCAACTACATCAAGAACAGACACTTCCAGCCAGCCATTGATAGAAAGAGACCATCTCATTTGGAATTCAGAATGTCCATACCTCCCAAGCTGTCATTGATCTTGACTTATCAATTCGACAAGTCCTTGTTATTTTACCATGAGTATCCTCCAGATGCCAACCACGGATTTGCCATTGAGCCGGCCGTGATCTCTGTGTTGAACAAGGCTAATGAGAAGGTCTACGAATTGCGTACCACCAGTCTCATGTTGACCCTCCCCACTCCTGATTTCTCGATGCCATACAATGTCATTATTTTAACATGTACAGTGATGTCGTTGACCTTTGGAATTGTGTTCAATTTATTGACCAAGAAGGTTATCACCGAAGCTGAGCTTGAAAAGATCAGCGAACAGAGCAGGGGCCAGGTATTGATTTCCAAAATACGGAATGTAGTGGCGCTGCTCAAACAAAAATTCAGGAAATAGCTCTACTAATAAAAAGTTATAGATTATGCAAATTTCATTATAAGAGAAGGGGATCGTTTCAGAAGGGGTCCTCGTAAGGGTCCTCTTCGTCGTAATCATCGTCCTTTTCAAATTCGTAAACAATAGCACCACCAGCAGAACCAAGTGTTTCCTGTGCCTCCATAAATGGAAGTTCCACCTGTTCTCTGGCCAATTTCTGTTTGGAATTGGTAGTCAAGTTGAAAGTGGTCAAATCCTTCAAGAGCGATTCGTCTTCTGGGTTTGTCTGGTTTTGTTTTTTGACAATTTCGAATTCATGAGTTGAAAAATCAAATATGAACGAATATACCAAAGAACGTCCGGATTTTCTTCTGTTTGTCAAAATTACCTTGTGTTTAGGATCGTTGAGGCCTGAGCGGACGGGTAACACCAATTTCTCGATGCTGGTTTCCAATTTCTCTTCATCGAGATTTCCTTGTATCAATGGATGAACCTCGAATATCGAAGAGGCAATGTAGGACAACAAACTCACTGGAGACGGGTAATTGACGATCTGAGATTGTGGCTGGGGACACGATGTATGGAACGTTGCCACTAATGTAATTGCTGGCTGGCAAATGCCTCCAATAAACTCGGTTAAATCCTCATGTGCGAGGTAATTCAAGGAATCGATAACTACCAATGTCTTATTCAGACCACCAATCTCCTTGACCTTTTGCTTGACGGCAGTTTGTATCTTCTGAGGAGCTAATCCGGCACAATCTATGAAAGAATTCGCCCAGGAAGGCTGATTTATCGTCGCAAACGAGAGATATATTATGGCATTATTGGTGCATCTGTGGACAAATTCCTGGATCAAATAGTGCGAGGATTGGGCCAAGGTATCCAAAATTAGTATGAACGGAGAGCTTTCCTTGAGGGCAACAAGCCTAGAAACTAAAACAGTCGAGTTCTGAGTGGCCATGCCTACTTTTGCTGGATCTTGGCTTGAAGGAATTAATGATATATGGCTTCGCACGACTCATCTTCTTTAGTGAAGGCTACTGCATAGTGCGCTCCACACTCCCAATATCATTATCTCCATTACGCTTTTCCCTTCATCCCAGAATAATCATTCCAGCCCAAAACGTGACATGACCTCGGGGATTCACGGAAAGCGTAATTTGGTCGGAAACTACACCATTCCAGCATCTCTAGCGGAAGACTTACTGCAAGATCATCGAGCAGAGGATTCCATCTCTTCCAATGAATTGAAGCACAACTTGACCAGAAATGACTACCAACAGCGCAAATACAATCGGGTGGTCGACTTTGACATGGAGAGCTCCAAAAGTTACAAAGAAATCATGGAAGAACGTGAATTCGAGCGAGAAGAGCAAAGAGTCAAGCATTTAATCGACCAGGGCAAACAGAAACCTCAGGAATCGCCCCAACAATTGCCTCCACGGTTGAAGCTCGAAAGAAGACAGCGAAAGAGAAGATGGGATGTTACTCCAGAAGAATACGAGCAAAATAAGAAGCTCGAGACCTCCCGTGATGAAAACAGTATCGTTCTGAGAATCCTACAATTGGCCACAAAAGTTCCTATTATCAACGGAATACCGTTGACAGACGAAATTCTAGATAAAATTCTTCCTCCTGGATACATCAAGGTTGAGCCACCTGCTGGGTACCAGCAAGTCAATGAAGGAACTGCGCCTGATATCTCAGAATTGCCTGTTGATTACTATGTGCCACCTTTGGCCGACCAAACTCAAAATACTATTGCATTATCAAGACAAATTCCCACAGAAATCCCTGGAGTCACTGGCATTCAAAATTTGAAGAAAGAAGACATGAAATATTTCGGAAAATTGGTCACTGTCGATGATACCAAGTTGGTAGGTGACGAGAAAAAAGAGATAGAGGTGATGAGATTGATCTTGAAGATTAAGAATGGATCACAAGTTGCAAGAAAAAAGTCCATGCGTCAGTTGACTGACGGTGCTAAAAAGTTCGGACCAAAAACCCTTTTTAATCAGCTCTTGCCATTATTGCTCGAACCAAGTTTGGATGATCAGGAACGGCATGTACTAGTGAAGGTCGTGAGACGTATTTTGCATCACTTGGACGATCAAATCAGACCCTATACCCACAAGATTCTTGTGGTTATATCTCCATTATTAATTGATGAAGATTTTACTTTAAGACTTGAAGCCAGAGAAATAATTTCCAATTTAACCAAGGCTGCTGGATTGGCCAATATGATTGC
This sequence comes from Suhomyces kunorum, assembly GCA_030561465.1. NCBI lineage: Eukaryota > Fungi > Ascomycota > Pichiomycetes > Serinales > Debaryomycetaceae > Suhomyces > Suhomyces kunorum. Next base: position 213,318 of record JAKTXF010000009.1, on the reverse strand, counting down.
AAATTTAAGACCTGACTTGGACCATGTGGATGAATATGTGAGGAATATCACAGCTAGAGTGTTTGCTATTGTGGCAAACACTTTGGGCTTGGTTACATTCTTACCGTTCTTAAAGGCGGTAATTAAATCTAGGAAAAACTGGACAGCCAGACACACAGGTATACGCATTGTTCAACAGCTTTGTATTATTTTGGGTGGAGGAAATGGAAACTCCATATTGCCATATCTTTCTCAAATGGTTGAAATATTGGCACCCACTATCACAGATGAAATTTTACAAGTCAGGACTATCACAGCTTTGACTTTGGCTCAGTTGGCCGAGAATGTTAATCCATATGGAATAGAGTCGTTCGAGAATGTTCTTGAGCCAATATGGGTTAGCTTGAGGAAGCATCGTGGAAAAGGATTGGCCAGTTTCTTGAAATGTATTGGAGCAATCATTCCATTGATGTGTCATGATCCAAACTATGAAGAGTATGCTAATTTCTATAGCAAAGAACTTTTGGTAATCATCACCAGAGAATTCAACTCTCCTGACGAAGATATGAGAAGAACTATATTGAAAATTCTTATTAGCTTACCATTGTCCCGGCAAATAATTGGCAATTATGAGACCCAAATCTTGAAACCATTTTTGAAGTGCTTTTGGAATAGAAGAACAGCCTCGGATTCAAATCAAATAATTAGATTGGTGGTGGACTCCACAGTTGAACTTGCTAAAAAGTTTGACTTTTTAGAGGTGTTGGAGTATATTGTTGTCAATTCAAAGGACAATAATGAACTGCTAAGACGCATGGCAGTTGAAGCTATTCATAGGATGATAGCTCCTAACTCGGATAATCTAATTGGGTTGGATTCACAATTGGAAATCAGATTGGTTGATGGTGTATTATTTGCATTTCAAGAACAGACCATTCAACACAATGTCTATTTACAAGCACTTGGAACTGTGGCCAAAGCATTAAATGTGAGATTAAAGCCACATTTGGATTCGATAATCAGTACCGTGTTGTATCGTTCGAAAAACAAAGAGCCAGAAGTAAGACAACAAGCAGCAGAGCTCATTGCCCTCATTGCACCAGTTATCAAACAGTGTTCCAATCACGATGATGAGATCTTATGTAAGTTAATTTTGATCTTGTATGAATCATTGGGGGAGGTTTTCCCAGAGGTGTTGGCGTCTATTATCACGGCATTATTCTCGTGCATTGATACCGTTGATATTGCTACTTTACAAATGATGTCCAATCCCTCCATTAATCAGATTCTTCCAACATTAACTCCAATTTTGAAGAATAGACAGGAAAAAGTGCAGGAATCGTGTATTAAGCTTGTGGGATTAATTGCCAAGAAGAACTCCGAGACTATCAACGCAAAGGAATGGATGCGGTTATGTTTCGAATTGCTTGAAATGCTCAAGTCGTCCAAGAAAAGAATTAGAATAGCAGCTAATGAAGCTTTTGGGTTTATTGCAAAGACAATTGGCCCTCAGGATGTTATTGTGATGTTGTTGAATAATTTACGGGTGCAAGAGCGTCAGTTGAGAGTTTGTACCGCAGTTGCCATTGGAATTGTTGCAGAAACATGTGCTCCATTTACAGTTTTACCGGCAATCATGAACGAGTATCGTATTCCCGAGAAGAATGTGCAGAACGGTGTGTTGAAGGCATTGAGCTTTTTGTTTGAATATATTGATGGAAGTATGGCCAAGGATTATTTATTTGCTATTACTCCATTACTTGAAGATGCTTTGACAGATAGAGACCAGGTTCATAGGCAAACGGCAGCCACAGTGATTAAACACATCGCATTGAATTGTGTGGGATTGGCAAATGACAAATATCATGAGGTTTTCATGCACTATTTGAATTTGCTTATGCCCAATGTGTATGAGACGTCTCCTCATGTGATTATCAGAATCTTGGAGAGTATTGATGCCGTGAGATTAGTATTGGGAGTGGGAACATTTTCGAACTACATATGGGCCGGACTTTTCCATCCTGCTAGAAAGGTGAGGTATCCCTACTGGAAGTTGTTCAATTCGGCATATGCACAAAATAGTGATGTGTTGGTTCCTTATTATCCGCGAATTGAGACTTTACCAGATAACGAAGACTTGGATTATTCCATTGACGAGCTTGATATATTTATATAAAGTGGCAGGAAAGACTCGTCTGGTGAGTATATTCTAGCTTCGGCTAGGAAATATCAAGCGTTCCCGGTTGCTACCGGAATCTACGCTGATGTTGCTTTCTGTATAGCAGTCCAATAACTCGCTCAAGTCTTCTTGCGAATTCTGTCGATGTTCCTGTTCCAAAAGATAGGTCCGGGTGACGTATCTGGTAATTTTGCGGGCCTGAAGCTCAAGAAGGGCGTCCTTATCGGAATAATCGAAATTTCGAGACAAGCTAGAAGAAGTGGAGTCATTATCAGTGATTCCAGGATAGCATTCCACGTTGACTTCATGGTCCTTGCCATACGAATAAGGCACCTGGAGAATCCATTTCAGTACCTTTTCCTGGGCACTCATGTTCTGGGCCGTTCTGGGGTTGAAACTGGAGGGAAGTTGCGGCTGGAACATCACCGAATCGTGTTGGTTGGTATAGAAGATGCCACAGGGAGGTGCTACCTCACGAACGTACAGAGGAAGGTGCAGTTTGGGAAGAAGTCGTGGTTTGGCTTCTGTGTGTGGTTCTTGATAGATATGACTGGGTTCCATTGGCCTGGGAGGCAAGGGAAGGGGACCTCCAGCACAAGTAGGCATCATAATGGGTGCGAAATTTGCACCCAGTGTACAAATAGGTAAATAGAGAAAATAGAGGAGACAGAGAGGAGTACAGATAGGAAGTACAGGAGAGGTGGAGAAGTGGAGAAGTACAGGTAGATGTGTTGGGGATGTGCACAGAGAGGATGCGGGAAAGTGCAGGGTAGACAGAGAGGATGTGTACAGACTTCTGCGTATGTGTACATATAGAATAGAGATGTGTAAAGAGGGAGTTACATTAGGAGATGTGTGCAAATAGGATATAACAGAGTTGAGTGAAATAAATAACAGAGAAGCTGTAGTACAACAGCGATATGTAGAAATAATAAGAGTTGATCTAACAGAGCTGTGGTCAATGAAATGAGGTGCTAGAGAGGATGCGGAACATATGGGTATAAAGTGAGATTCACTCAAACATACCCAGTCTGTTGTGTTGGAGCCGAAGTAGTTTAATCCAGTTTGAACAAAAATGAAGTCCCCGTAGCTGGATTCGTGACCTCACTGGTCTTTGCTTTCGCAATTTACAAGGACACCCTTGGCAGCTTTGCACCCATGTTATTGTGATCACAGGAAAGGTTGATGCCATGGAAGACACTCTATGCCCCGAAATCACGCCAAAAAAACTCCAATTCTTCCAAAAATGAATCTTCAAAGCAACCCCCTTCTCCTGACCTTCCTTTCTGCGTATTTATGGCCCACTCCGTCAATTCTCTCTCTACTCATTCGACCCTCGCACTGTGAACATTTGTGCTCCATCGCGTGAGTCTTCATCTCATACAAACCACCATCTCATTCGAGCCTCCACCTCTTTCAATCCTGCATCTCATAAGACAATCCCGTCCACTCTCCTATCCATTCAATCCCATCCCATTCGATACTTCCTCGTCAATCCCTCCCTTCTTACCCCACCTCCTTCAATCATATCTCATCTCATTTCTCGATCGCCAAATCGCACTATCACTACCGCGTCATGCCCAAGAGAAGAAGATCAATAGACCAAGAAAGTGACGGTTCCGACTTGGAAACCACTCCAACCCAATCGCATTCCGCATCCACACAACCTCCCGATGTTTCTGACCCCGATTCCTACGATTATACCTCCGATTCCCGCGACGACGATATTGCCGCCGCTGTGGCCAAAACAGTGCGTTTGGTGGTTGGAAGAGAGGCCAAAGGCCAGTTGATTCGGCGAGAACACATCACTGCTGTTCTCAGTGGCCGTCGGGTGCCATTCGACTCGATTTTGACCCAGACCCAGGGCCAATTGGAGGAGATCTACGGCATGCGCTTGGTGGAAGCGCCTCACCAGGGAGAGTTCTCGCGCAAGAAGACCAAGACCAAGACCAAGCCCAAGGTGCAATACATGGTGGTGAACAATCTCGAGGACGCGTCACGACGGGCCCTAGGGCATATCTGGGCCCGGGCCAGCGAATTTGAGGTGGACAACGGCAAAAAGTTCACCGACAGAGGGTACTTTCTTCCTCGCTACCGCCATACCGACACTCCGATGAGCAACCTTGATCTCGTGCGGACGGGCCTAGCGGCCCTCGTGGTGTCGTTGGTGATCGTGGCCGAGAACCACCTTGCTGAGCCCGAGTTATTTAGGGGATTACAGCGGTTTGGCGTCAGTTCCCGGCCCGACTACCGCAACTCCAACCTCCATCTCTCCCTGAAAGAGGTGGTGGCGGAATTGGCGCGCCGCGACTACATCAACCAAGAAACAGTGGAAGGCGCCACAACAATCAGCTTGGGCAAGCGGGCATTGGTGGAGTTCAATCCCCAGTGCGTGTTCGAGTTCCTTGGCGCCGTCTACGGCACCAGTTTCGACTCCTCTGTGCGTCGCCAGGCCTTCACCACTATTGAACGAGTGTATGGGGCGGTGGCCCTCGAGGAAATGCGGAATGACGCCGACGAGGGGCCACCGCAGGATACGGGGGCGGAATTGGCAGGCCCCAGACCCCAGGCCTGATGAGGCCTAATTGGGCCATATCACAGGCGCCTGAAACCAGGCAACCTCAGGCATGCATGCTGACCAAACTGTCCCTGCTATCCATGCTACAGTCCTTTGTTCCTGCCTAAATGGGCTTGGAGACCTCTCCAAGCCCCCCCATGCTCGCTCCTGGCTGTGCCCAAACTGGAACGCCGAATTGCGGGCGGATTGCGGGCGACACATGTCGTTATTGTTGAAGAGGAGGTGCCGGCACGACGTGCCGTTGTCCTCGTGCGGTGTCGCTGCTTGAGCCGTGTCGCGCTATACCCACTCCCCATACTGTCCCCCCCTCCCCCACCTCCCCTCCGTTCACATGCCCATCCGTGTTATCACAAGATCAGGAACGAGCAATACGAACCAGCCCCAGAGCATCGCGTCACAGCAACGGCACCCCCCCTCCTCCGGACCTGACGGCATGTGGCCCCATGGCCCCAGCCCTACCCAGTGGGCTCACCCTCGCCATTCCATTCCCGCTACCACCACCGTCTCCGGCCCTGTCTCATCCTCCCACTACCTCCTCCCCGTTCCGCCCCGTGCGCACTCCCTGTTGCTGTTTCTGCTTCTCCCGCACCGCACCGCACCGTACCGGAAGCCTCCTCCCCCCCACGCCCAGCGTGGCCCCATTCTTCTCCCCGCTAGCGCGGTTTTATCACAAGATGCCCTTCGGACGCGGCGCCCACGCAAAATATATTTGCAGCAGATTCCACACTTCCACACCTAAGGCGCTTTTCTTGCCACCGTTCGTCAACTGTCAATTGTGCTCCAATGTCTTTAACCACCTTAGACTACTCCGTGTTGTTGGCGTTGGCCGTGGCCGTCGTGGCCTACTACGCCCGCCTGATCTTATTCCCCGACAACATCTCCAGCGGCTTCCTTCCCCAGGACGGCGCCGTTGGCGGCCTGTCCCGTAACTTGGTCTCCAAAGTCAAGCAGAACGGCAAGAACGCCATCTTCTTCTACGGCTCGCAGACCGGAACCGCCGAGGACTACGCAAGCAAGTTGCTGAAGGAATTGAGCTCCAAGTTTGCCTTGAAATCCATGATCGCCGACCTTGAAGACTACGACTACGACAACTTGCACGAACTCGACGACGATGTGTTATGTTTCTTCTTGGTCGCCACCTACGGTGAGGGAGAGCCCACCGACAACGCCCTCGAGTTCATGACCTTCTTGGAAAACGAGGCCGACACCGTGTCCAACCTTAAGTTCGCCGTGTTCGGCTTAGGTAACTCCACCTACGAGTTCTACAACATCATCGGTAAGAAGATCAACACCAAGTTGGAGGAGTTGGGCGCCGAGAGATTCGCCGAGTACGGCGAAGGTGACGACGGTGTGGGCACCATGGACGAGGATTACTTGGCCTGGAAGGACAAGGTGATCGACTCGTTGAAAAACAACTTGAACTTCGAAGAACACGAAATGAAGTACGAGCCCACCTTCAAGCTCTTGTCCTCGGATTACACCATCAAGGACAAGAACGTCTCCCTTGGTGAGCCCAACAAAAAGCATGTTTTGGGCACCTCTGACTTGACTAAGGGTCCTTTCGACAACACCCACCCTTACTTGGCGCCCATCAAGCACTCCAGGGAGTTGTTCAACTCCAAGGACAGATCTTGTGTCCACGTCGAGTTTGACCTCTCCGATTCCAACCTCAAATACTCCACCGGTGACCACTTGGCGGTGTGGCCCTCTAATAGTGACCAAAACATCAACTCCTTTGCCAAGGCCTTTGGTTTGAATGACAAGTTGAGCGAGGTGTTCGAGTTGAAATCCTTAGATTCCACCGCGTCGCTTCCCTTCCACACTCCAATCACATATGGTGCTGTTTTGAGACATCACTTGGAGATTTCTGGCCCCGTTTCCAGACAGTTTCTTGTGTCGGTGGCCGCCTTTGCTCCAAACGAGGAGACCAAAAAGGCTGTCCTCAAGCTCGGTAACGACAAGGAGGCGTTTGCTGAGGAAATCCACTCCAAGAAGTTCAATATTGCTGACGCGTTATTGGCTATTTCCGGTGGTGAAGCCTGGGATGCGGTCCCATTCGAGTTCCTTATTGAATTCGTTTCTCACTTGCAACCCCGTTACTACTCTATTTCTTCGTCTTCTCTGACCGAAAAGAGCACCATTACCGTCACTGCGGTTGTGGAAGCCGAAGAGGTTGACGGACGCCCCGTCACTGGTGTGGTGACCAACTTGTTGAAGAATATTGAGCTTGATCAAGCCAAATCGAGCACCAAGCCATTTGTGTCTTATGATTTGGCGGGTCCAAGAGGCAAATTCTCTAAGTACAAGCTTCCTGTGCATGTTAGAAGATCCACCTTCAAATTGCCCACCAGCTCCCTTGTGCCAATCATTATGATTGGTCCAGGTACCGGTGTTGCACCATTCAGAGGATTCGTTAGAGAAAGAGTCACGCAAAAGAAGAATGGTCAAAATGTTGGTGAGACGGTTTTGTTCTACGGATGCAGAAACGAGAATGAGGACTTCTTGTACAAGGATGAGTGGCCACAATACTCCAAGGAGTTGGGCGACTCTTTCTCATTGCATACGGCCTTCTCCAGAAGCGGGCCAAAGAAGGTGTACGTTCAACACCAATTGTTGGAGCAATCCAACAAGATTAACGAGTTATTGACCAAGGGTGCTTTCATCTACGTGTGTGGAGATGCTTCGAGAATGGCCAGAGATGTGCAAAGTACACTCACCAAGATCATTTCCCAAGAGAGAAGCATTTCAGAAGAAAGAGCCGCTGACTTGGTCAGGGCGTTCAAGGTGCAGAACAGATACCAAGAGGATGTGTGGTAGACAAACAAATTTATTAAGTACATAGATAGGAGTAACCGGGCTGTTTATTGGCACTATAAACTATCAATCTAGTACTCTGTTTAGAGTTAAAAGAATCTATTAATTGGAGACCTGAAATGTAACGAGTAGAAAACATGAAATGCTATGGGGACAATGCAAACAACTGAAGAAGTCCATAAAACCCTTCAGACAACCATTCGACTGAAGGATAGAATTAAACATTAGGAATTAAAGCATAGGTTGTGGAAAGACGAGGCAATAAATAGGGAGGACATCTGAAGCTGGGAATGAAGGAATGTGATGGGGAATGAGGAAATGGGGAAATGGCGGAATGGCGGAATCTAGAGTTCGAGCACATCCTCTTGGTTTTCCACCCGAATACAGCATTTCCAGTCCTTGTTGGAGGAGTTGTAGATGCTCTGGAGTTGTTGCTCCGTGTCGAGCCAGTGCTTGTATTTCAACTTGGACTTGAGGTCCAAGTCGTAGATGTTGCAGGTGACCAAGAATTTGCCGTAGCCGTCGATGGTGATGAGGTTGTTGACGTTGTTGTGGGAATTGTGGATGTTGTTCCACTTGTCGTACGTCTCGAACTTGATGAAGAGCCCCACGTCACGGAGAGTCATCACGAGGGACAAGTTCTGCAGCACGTCGTCGATGGAGGTGAGGTTTTTGATGAGGTCGTTCTTGTTGTTGATGCGCTGGTACTGCTTCAACCGCTGGAACACGTTCTGGGGATTGTTTAGAAAGATCCGGAACAAGGCCTTGAGAGGAATGCGGTTGGTGGACTCGATGGTGTCGAGGATGTGGGTGGGGATGGGAGAGAACAAGTCGTCGAGGCCCACGTCGATGGAGGACTCGTACAAGAGATCCAAGGGACAGAAGTGGCGCGGGAGCTGGCGCAACTGGTTCAAGGAACAGGTGCGGCAGTAATTGGAGGATTTGTTGTCGTAGAGCCACTTGGGCTTGATTTCAAAGATCACCGAGGAGATGGCGTCAGGGTGGGAGTGGTGGAGCGAGTCGTAGTAGAGGTTGCAGTTGCGGGAGAGCGGCTGTTTGGTGTAGTTGCCGTCGAGAATGTTGGGGATCAAGAGGCCATAGCGTTCCACCACCATCAACAGGTTGCCCTGGTTGTCCAACTGATTGATGAAGTCGGTGGTCAACACCACGAGCTGGATATCGATGATTTGCTGGGGGAAGAGGTGCTTGCACTTCAACTCGATGAAGTCGTACAATTCACACGTCAGGATGTACTGTTCGTGCTGTTTGAGGAGCCGGAGTCGCAAGAGTTTGTGACGGAGGTAGTCGTTGGTGCCGGTGTACTTGAAGAGGATGTTGGCGTTGCCTTTGGCGAAATACACCCAATCTTTCGGGGTGGTGATTTTGGAGATCTCCATGGCGAACGGCCGCAGCAATGGGGAGAAGGGAAGAGACGTTGGACCAGCCGACAAAGGGACACCCAGGTTTAATTTTGCTGGCCGTAGTATTGTCATGTGACTGCCGTGGGGGAGTTGGTGGGGGCGAATTTTCAGGGCGGGACCTGCGGTCAGGACACGAAGAAACGAGTGAGGGAGAAGCGAAAAGTGCGACAACCGATAGGGGAGGAAAGAGTAGGGGAAAAGGAAGAAATAGAGAGAAGGGAAAAGGGAAAAGGGAAAAGGGAAGAAAATGGTGAGCAAATGGTGAGAAAATGGAGAGCACAAGCAAACATTTTGGCTACAGTGAGAGTACGGCTGATTGGATTCTCTGGAGTATTCTGGTCTAATTGCAAGGGGCGTCCCACGACGCCCAGAGGGCCACAAACGGGCCCGAGGTAGCGGCACTGTGCCTGTTCTATTTTTACCTGGGCAAACACCATGGATTTGCGAGTCGCGTTACCCTTTACATGAGATCTGTACCCCGGAAATGTCAGGGGCCGCGGTAAGGAAGCGGCAAATACGGCGGGCCACGGAGGCTTTCGGGAAGCGTCGGGGTCTGGAGGGGAGTCGGGGCCACGGTGGTGGCAGCGGCGGTGTGCCAGGGCCGGTTGCAAGGCAGGGGAGATAGCATGATGGAGGAAGGGTCCGCGGCACGACCCTTTGGCGATGAGACGCAGGGCGGTTGAAGTGGCATGGGATGATGGAAATGGAGGAGTTTGTTTGACGTGATAGGGAGGCCTGGGTGGAGGGAAGTGAGTGGGGAGTGGGGAGTGGGGAGTGGTGATTGGGTAACGGAGACTCCAATGGTTTAGTCTGGTGATTTGTGACTGGAGACCGAAGTATTGAAGTACTGTTGGTAGGGCTCTGGTTCGGCATCGTGTGCCTGCCAAGTCAGCCAGGGCGCGTAACCGGATCAATCATGAAGAATAAAGAATAGAGAATAAAGAAGGGGCGGACATTCATGTCATAGATAGTCGTAGACATCATATAGCCAGAGACATCCACATAAAGTCTTAGATGACTTCACATACCATAGACTGAAATCATATCATATCCACAGCCCTTTCTCTACTTCGTCCCATCTACTAACACCCGCGCCGGGCCCCTGACCCTGAAGTAAACAGGCCGGGCCACCGCCGCCAACCCCCACCTCACCACCGCCCGGGTAGTAGCGTTCCACGCACCGGATGCAGTCCGGCGCCATTGCTGAGGAATCTCAATAGAACCCAAGCCCTGGGGCCCCGTGATTGTCGCTGTCGCTTTTCTCACCGTGTGCACAAGAGAACGCCAATATGGAGTGAGCGAAAGAGACGCAGGCCACCTGCGTCTAATCGCCTGTATGATGCCATGCACTGGCTGAGTCATCTGATGCAAGCTTGTTTTGGCTGCAGTTATCCAGTCAGAGCCGCCAATGTGGTGGGACCCCGGGATTCGCGAGGTGGCCACTAGGGACTCTTGTCGCACCACGAATTCTTCCCCCTCCAGAACCGCCACTTCTAGCAATTGCCCGGGAGAACTCACCACCACCACGCCCTTACCCGAGGTCTGGAAGCTATGGTGCCGCTCAAGGAGTTGTACCGGTTCCAATGCAAGATTGAATCCACTCCAGGCCACGATGCTGTCGTTTCGCAAAATTGACCACTTTTCCTGCGAATCTTTGATCTCTATCGTGGTGTAGTTCTCACCATTGCCATTGACCACAATGGATGCGGCGGCTTTGCTCCTCACCTCCTCATACTCGGTGGAGGCAGTGAGCCAGCACGTCTTGCTGGTCACGTTATGTATCTCGCCATTGATGGCAACCATAGACCCCGTACGGATATTCAACATCGATGACGCCGGCAATTGGATGTTGAGAAGAGAGCTGGGGTTGCCGATGGGAACAAACTCCGGAAGCGCCACAAAGGGCCCTGCTCCCGTGACCTGGGGCTTCTCAATGGCTACGCCTTGGGGTTGGCCACGGAATCGAGCGAGAATATTGAGGCGACGGACGCCCAATGTCAGAGGGGACTTCATTGGTGTGGTCAATAGGGTTGGAATGGATTTTGGTGATATTGTGTCACGTGATTGTAGTTGTGTCACGTGATTGTAGTTGTGTCACGTGATATGTGGTACAAAAACTGGATAAAGGCATGAAGACAACGAGCAGTTCTAGTTGGTTAGATGTGGTGTAGGCAGAATCTCTTTATCTGTTGGCAACTATGCCTATTCTGGTGTGATTTGGTTTGGTTCAATCTAATTTTTGGTCTTTAGTTTTCAACTTTCTTCGAGGTTGAGAATTCAAGGGTTGAAGCTGTTAAAGTTGGCAATAATTAAAGCTGGCAAGAAGGATAGTTTGTTCTTTGGGTAGTTATCTTGTAATATAAGACAATCACTGGTCACTGTGTAAAGAAACTAACATGTAGATATTTGTGTTTTTGCAGCTACACAAATGCAGAGAATTCGCCTGCGAAAAGGAACTTCGTGGAGATCTCTGTATTTTGACCATTGACATCATCTCAGAAAGAGATAGATAATCTATGGCAGCATCCAATTTACCATGGTCTAACCCCAGACTCTTCTACGTTTAATACAGTTTTTTTCAAATCTTCGGAATAATCGCATTTTATGAAGTTGACACTAACGGCACAAGTCGGGATTGAAATACTAGTAGACAGTAAATTGTTTTTTTAGGGGATCAAGCAACCACGAGCGTAATATAATCACTGGATAGAACAAAAGCTACGATTTCTTAGATCAACCATGCAAAGCCTTGGAAATTGAAGAAGTCAATTTGAAGTATTAACTTACTGAACAACAAACCTGGGTTGCACGCTCATTCTAAACCATACAAATTACAGACATCTACAGAAACCTTGTTTACCTCGCCTCCTTTCCTTCCATTCCCATACATGTATCGTGGTGAATTCGTTATATTCATTTCCTTATATAAGTTCCTTCAACCACACGCTAGCCTTAACAATGTCAGCATAGTAATCGTCACTCACCAACTTTTTGTCTTTCTCATTGACAACTCCGGCCAATGTCACGAAGTTATCCCAAAACTTGACTCCATTGTCAAGGTCAGTCAACAATTGCTCCGAGGTGATCGAGTTAACTCCATTAACATTAATGTTGAAAGAGGAGTTACTGATCTGATAAACTTGATTGAGCAAATGCTCCTTAGAAGCCTTGACCACCTCTTCCTTATTCTTCCCCAATTTTGATTGTCTCCAAGCAAATTCAAAGTAAATCTCAGCCACAATACCCAATAAGGTGCTGTTCACATCTTTGAAAAATGGCACTTGGTCAACCAATTGATACCAGTCAGATTTGGCATTATACTGATCTTTGAAGTTATTTTTATTCTGATGCACAAGGAAGTCTACCAAAGTACACTGAATCGTGTTAACCAAACTTGAAGAAATAAACTTGATGTGAGATCTGAAGTTTAACAAGTTCCTCGAGATTGGGCCTTGGTAATTGATTGGAGATATGTTCAACTTATGAAGTGAGAACACTCTGGATATCAACGTGATATGCTTGTTTTCCAGACTTGACAATTCGATTGGACCAGATTCCGCATTATTTGATTCCTTGAAGAATTTGGGAACATTAGAGAATTCCCTGTTGCTTTCGGTGAGTCTTAAAGTATTGGCTTGAATAAAAAGTAGCACAAGGAAAAGCTCTTCCAATACTGCCTCACTAACCTTTGTTCCTTGTATTTTTTCCACAAACGCTTTGAAAATCGTACCAATAGAATTCAATTTCAAGGTCTTGTTGTCAACAATTCCATGAATGTAAAGAGTTCTCAAAAATGCTGTGGCAATGGCGTCACTTGTGGTCTCCACATTACCAGCAGTAGCAAGTTTGGCACGATCTCCATCATCAGCCAACCCCTTGAAAAATTCGATTAACCCGAATTTATTTTTTGAATTGCTTTTGACCACCAAGTCTTCAATTCTCTTGAAAACTGGAGGTGTTAATCTATTGTTAACTTCAATGACTTCATCTTTAAACCAATATTTTACTCTGATTTTCTTCACCTGGTAGTACCTCGCTAACAATTGAGTCAATAGGTTGGCTTGATAGTCTAAAATCTCCGTAAACGATTTTGATGTAATAAGACGCTTGTAGCTGTCGCTTAATCCACTTTCTAATGCTGGTCTTATGTCTAGTTGCCCTTTAGTTATGGCCTCTAATAAACCAATTGGGAGCAAGCCAATTGAGTGGTAGAAATAAAATTCAGGAGGTAATCTTTGTGAGATAAGGTCATGAACATCGTTTGGAACTTTGACAGTTGACGTCTGTTTTCCTTTAGGACCTTCTGGAGCAGGTGAACTTTCAGCTGTGGAGTTTTCGCTTGATGGTTCAGTAGTCACGTTGAATTCATAGCCTAATTTGGCCAACTCCACGCTGTACAAGTCCACATAACCATCAACATTCAAAACTGGGATGAACTTAATGGCAGAGTGGCCCATGAAGTACAACTCCAAGAGTTTGGGATCATTGAGATTGACAATGTACCCGTACAAGTCATTGTTTGCATTTCCACTGAAAGAATTGTAGCCATAGATGATATCCAAGCCCAACTTAAAGTAACTCAATTGAGGATATGGCTGTACTGGGTTTGGCTTTGGCAAAGGAGGGAAATTAGGGAATGTGATTGGCTGAATACTACATCCCACCATAATACTCAAGTCCAAGAATTGTCTGTCTGTAAGATTCAATTCAGTTAATACCTTTTGTTTGTCGATGAATCTGAAGTCTTTTGACTGGAACTCCATACCGAGAATGAACTTGTCGATTCTAGTTAATAACAAGTCGGTCGAACCGTAGATGGAGTCAATAACGTTTTTTTGGTACAAATAAGACAATTGAAATGAGGCATCATAGGGAGCAACCAAGTAGTCGATTCCAATTTCGATGAAGTATTTGATCAAGTCGTTGATCATGGGCCTTAACGGCAAGGGATCGGTGAATAATCTGAAGGACTCGATGCTGGAGTATGAATGGTTTTGCTTGTTGCCCAACTTGGACCAGGTGGTTTCGAGGTGTTGTTCTTGGGGGGTCAATTCGTTGGTTTGATAGTTGTGGGATTGCAATTGAATTCCCAACCCCGAGATCACAAATAAGGGTTTAATGTTGAATTCCTTAAACACTTGGAGGTCGGATTGGATGTAGTCCTTTAACGAGCTAGGAATTCCTCCGATTCCCACCAAAAACTGCTCTTTTTTGAAGGTGTAGATCCGGCTGAGATAGTGTTCCACGTCAATTCCAATGGTGGCATTCTGTAAGATTTCGATGGAGCTGGTGTTAGCCAACTTCCTCTCGAACAAGTACGACTCAAGCGATTTGATGGGCATGATGCTGACGGGGTGTGCGTGGACCAGAAAGTTGCTGGCAAAGTAGACGACCGTCGGTTCCGGAAATTACTAGACGTGGAGATTGTTTGTTGTTGGGGTTGTGGAACTAAAGTGAGAATGGTAGGGACACGTCCATAGACGCGTGATCACATGACGTGATCCACTAGATATGTGAAGGTGTAGCATGTTGAACCAGGAGTGTACACTGATATCCGCAAACATGGATCTGTTCGGTTTGGGTCCGTGTTTCCGATTTATTTGTTTTGGCGTTTCAGCTTGCAAATGCGTTAAATCTGGAAATTGTGAGGCTTGATATTCTTGCGATAACGCGAACAGTGAAATACCTAAGCAGGAAAGTTGGTACTTCTAGCTTCTTCATTTGCTACTAAGCCCTTTGTGTTCTGTGAAGCAGCATGGATGCTGGAATTGTTTCAATGTTAAACAAACTCCAATTAGGGATAGAATGCATTTTGCAGTATGGGTTTGCCAACACCACGGTATCTTGTGCACAAAACCAGTAAATACTATGTTTTTGCCTAGTAGCAGTTTATACTTGCACTTCTTGATTACCCTGGTGTTTCGTCAATAATGAGTTGAAAAATGATGATTGTACAAATAATAAGTGGACTATGGCAAATTAAAAAAACGGGTTTCCAAGATCAAACACGGTTAAATAGGAGAAATTATATTGTGTCACAATTCGTAAGCACATGGCAACAGAATTCCCGGATTTTGTCAGCTCCACAATGTGTCAAAATACGATAGTTCAATCATACTCCCTATTATTCTGACACCTCAATGAACAAGCTACTATTGTTATCATCATCATTTACCAAATATCTACAGACTATCAAATTATATAGTTAGTGACACTTGAAGGGACAGAATTTCTTGTATGGTTAGTTCTCCCCAAACAACTTGTCTAGGGCACTGTTCTCGGTGAAGGGGTCGTTCATCACGTCGACTGTGAAATTTTTCTTCTTACGGGCAGCAGCAGCCACTTCCAACTGCTTTCTCCGATTGTTCATCTCATCGTAATCCACCCCAGAGCCGTTCTCTTTGGCAATCTTAACCAACTCTAACAAAGCTGCTCTTTGATGTTTGAGCGATTTGGAACTCACAAGCAAGGTCTCGAAATTGCTGACATGCTGAGTGGTGATGTTTGGAAGACATTGGATCAAAATCCGGGCCGGATAATCATTCTTGGAACGTAAAGCACAGTAAAGTGTTGTGAGGGCAATCGCCGCTTCACCATGTGTTTCAACGAAATAATCGTCCATCAATACATGTAACAAGGACTTGATCAAGTTGTCACAAAGGTATTTATCCACCTCATCATCCTTGAGCAAGATATCCAGTAAAACATTTCTCACTACCAAGATCGTATTGAATGAACATTTCGTATCCTTGAAGGTGATGATATGGCAACAGATCTGCAAGAACGGAGCCATGACCTCTTTGTTTTCTATGATGAGTCTTCTGCACGCAAATTGAGTATCAGTTACGGTTTTTGCGTTGAACTGACTAACCACATCCATCAAGAACCTCACAACCGTTGCTGTGAGTTGCCTTAACATGTGTTCCTCCATCATTTCTTCAGACAATGTTTCGTCATCTTCATTTCCTTGCAACTGTAATCCGTTATTGTACACCTTCTCCCACTTACTGACAATAAGCTTATCGATATCCATAAATGCTTTTGGCAATAATTCGGCCATAAACACGTCAACGAACTTCACGGGACAAAACTTGATGACACTTCTCAAACAACTATTGATCATGTGCTTCCAGCTATGCAACGTAATACCCACGGTATCACCAGCCACAGCCTTCCAAATCATGCTTGCGATATTGGGAATTTCATAAAGGGTATCTTCAAGTTGAGACAATGATCCAATGGTCAAAAAGGCGTATTCTCTTGTATATCTAATCAAGTGTCCTACTGAATCAGCAAAATCTCTTAATGTAAGTGCTGCCTTCACGTTTTCTTCAATAAATGTCTCCTTGGATTGAATAGAGACACCTTGTTGCCAGAATCTCTCTGTGCAACTATACCTCACAAACGATTGGACTGCGTCCGGCAAGTCTTTCCAATTGTCAGGGTTGTGATAAGCTTGAATTTGAGTTAATAATTGTAATATGTGTGGAACAATTGGCTGGACACGAGGTTTCCATAATTTTAACAAATTAAGATACTCGGAGGAATCATGGTCGAGTTTTTCGATACTGTATTGAATGAAAATTCTGGTGGCTCTAATAGGGAATATGGAAGACCAATGATCCTTCAATTTCTGTTTGAGTAATTTTCCTTCCTCGTCCATTTCCGACTCTAATAAGTTTGCAGTTGCAGTTATTCCTCTGCGTTGGAAATATGAGGCAATTTCCACAACACCCATTCTTTCCATGAACCAGTGCAAATCCATTAGACCTTTCTCGGTCTCAGGTGCTGACCAAGCAGAAAGTTCGGGATCAACAATCTTGGCAAATAATTCATTCTTATCGGTAATAGAAGATCTGGAAGCAATAACCAATAAAAATGACTTGAAGGCCACGTTTTCATGATCTGTTACCTTTTTCGAAGACAAAATATTTGCAACAACATTTTCTAAATCATTGAATATCTTTTTCAATGATTCTGGCATGATGTAGGCCAACCTATTCAATTCGGTACCGCAACTAGTCCGTAAATCACGGATCAATTCTTTTTCTTCATCGGTAATATTTGGAGGATATTCAAATGTCGCTGTGATTAAGATCTTCTCTAGTACTTTAAACATCAAGGGGCTAACATCTTTAAGTAATGGAGCAAATTGAACCAAGGTTTGAACTCGCTTTCTGATTAATAATGGGCTGGCCAAGTTCATGGCTAATAGTCTTTCACCTAGACTTTCCACCAACTTATTTAATCTATCATTAATGACTTCAAAATCCTTTCCACTGTACCAAATCCTCCATCTAGATATTCCCCTGATGCAATTTTCGATGATGTTAAATTGAGATGAACCATAGTTTAATTCGTCTGATTTTTCATCCAATTTGTATTCTGTGATACATTTACTTCCAAGCTCTGAGCTGAAGAAGACTTGTAATCTGTTTTCTAACCACATTAAACCTTCTTCTGGCTTTTTGCAGATAGTGATTCTAACTATATCTTCGTTAAATTTTTTGTAGTTTTGTAAAAAGGAATTAGAATCTGAATTTGAATCAAAATCCATATCTAAGTACTTCTTGGATATATGTTCGTCATTATAGGTATAGTTGATTGTTCTGTTTGCGGCAATTTCTAACAATTCTAACAAGATCTTGACTATGGGAACTTTTGAGCTGAGCTCGTCGAAGCGCAAAATCGTTACCCACATTTGTAAAGACAATCCACTGATAATCAAACTTGGATGGTTGGTGGTGTTTAATACCAAGCTAAGGTAGTTATCAATATCTGAAGTCTCCCATGAGACTTTATTCTTGGAGGAGATATTCAAGTATTCACTGAGTGAAACGATCATCTCCACTGTTTTCTTCAATAACGAGTACACCTGCTCGTCAATATCTTCAGGATCTATTTCTAAGGACTGGTAGAACCGTGCCAACTTTTCAATACCTTCGGTACTGAAAATGGAACCTATGAAAAAATTGAAGTCTTCGGTACTAGAATAAGTCCTGGTAAATAAGATATGCAAACAATCCACCGCCAAAGTTTTCAACTTTATGTCTGGCAAACTTAAAATGATGATGAGAGTTTGCATGATGTTTTCATTTCTCAACACTGAAGGTTGAATCCAATGTAAGCATGTTTTGAATGTTGATAAGATCTTTGGCACAAATGTTTGGCACGCATCGCTTTTGATGTCATTATTGTTCAAGATTTCCAAGAGAAACTGGCTCCACACCACAAACCATCCATTAGGGGTATATTTGCATCTGGTCATGGTGCTATTGTACTCGTAAAGGGAATTGAGGACCGATTCAGGCGTCACGATCAACACACTCAATTGGTTCAAAATGACAGTACGTTTGGAGGCTATGGGGTCATCGAGAAGATAGATGTCCTCAAACAATGTTCTGAGAATAATTAACGAGAGCTCACGGGAGGTGAAGTTGTTGGACCACAAGTTCCACAAATCTTGATCCATGGACATCCAGCCGTTGTTGGCGTCTTCTTTGGAAAGGCCGTTGGAATCGTCCTTTTCTTCCAGTATGTCATCGGGAGTGTCCAGAATGGCCTTTTCTTTGGATCTATTTCTAAGCGAGACAAAGTCGCCCCAGATGCGTTTGGCGATGGCCACCCAAAGAAAAGCCAACTTTTCTTTGATGTAATGGGGGTCATCCTGTTCAACCTTACTGGCCAATTCCACTAGCCAATTGCGAATGGCCAAGGTTTTGGTGGAATCAAACTCGTGGAACCGAGTCTTGATAGAGTTCTGGATAAGTGACAAGCCGAAGTGGCGGACAATGTAGTTCTTGCCGTTATTTTCCGGCAATGCCAACTGGTAGCCCCAATAGGGTGACTCTTCATTGGACTTGATGCTCTCCAAAAACTCTTGCGCTTCTCTCCGTTGGCTGTTATTGGACTTAGGGTCGTAGACTACCCCCAAAGCACTGATAATCTGACCGACGCCACTGCTATCCATTGTCATTGACTTTCGGTGCTGAAGATGCTATAGCTCCGTTGCGGATAGGGGCGGAATTAGGCTTCAATGGGGCAGAAAAAACGGGAGGAAGGGGAAGTTTGGGAGGAACGGGTATTGACCAGGCGATTAGTTCAATGAATTTGCGAAGTGGGGGTTTAGGTTCAACGGTTCTCCATCTAACCACGAGTTTTCAAGCTGTTTATCTTTTTTCCCGCATTATGGGTGATACAGTATAAGGCGTTTCTCCTGACACGTGACTGAAGATAGATGTATTTGTGCATTTGTGCACACAGAGGCTCTGCACCTCGACGTGATGGGTACATAGGGGGGTTCTGCACAGGGTATTGGGGTGGTGCACGAAGGTTGCATTGATGGGGAAATAGAATAGCGGCGGAGATCCAATGGTTGCTTTCATTACTTGCCAGGGATGAAAAAACCGAAAGGGGAAGGTCACGCTATTGAAGTCCGAATGAGTTCTTCGAAGCTTGGACTGTTTTGTATGGGTTTACATAGCTAGTTAGAGGTTGATACTGGAAGAATTGAGAAGTATTCAAAATGAATTGGTATGTGGGGTAGATTGGAGAAATAATTAGTAGACATTGTATGCTGACAATAAAACTAGAATAGTGACACGTATAGTTTGTCCATAAATTAGACGGAATTGCAACAAAAATCTCGAAACTGTAAATCGGAGTTTGAGTTATGAACGAAGTGTAGTAGAATATTAGAAATCAATCAGCGAACAACCAGGATTGGAATTACGCGAAGATCGCATTTATACCGAAGAATAGATTGGAATGGGAAGTAGCCCGAATATTGTTAATTGTCGAGAGGACCAAGGCAAAATGGGAAGATAAGTTGGTACAAGTTGGTGAAGTAGTATAATTGTTAATGTCCGCGGGAACGATTCGTTGGGAGCAGATGACCGCTGTCTGTGATTTATGGTGATAGAATTTGTTTTCGCAGTTTCAGAGTGGATGTAGAGGATATGATACCTTCTTTAGGTGCAAAATCCTGCTCATTTCCAATTTTTTGCATTAAATCGAATACTTTGGGCCACTATCAAAATTTGTGACTGTTCAGTATCCTTATTCACAAAGGCCAAAGTATACTTGCGTTTGGAACTGATCACCGGTACCAGCTTGCCGTGGTGGGTACGTAATTAAACTTTGTCCACTTTAACTGCAAGAATTGGAATAGTCAGTTAGAAAGGAGACTGCATTCCGGGCTACTCTTCAATCAGAATAAAAGTAAAGATTAATCACAAAACTTCAAATTCAAAGAGGCTACCTAATAATTGGGAATTTAACTCCATGTATGAAGTTGTCTAATTCTCTAAGGAAGCAAAGTTTTCATAAATTTTCCCAACAATTGAACCCTTTGAGTTCTAGGGTCTTTTGTCCCTCGATATGTCAATAAGATCTAATTCAATCGCCATTGTATTAATCATGGCAATTTTTTCTTGAGAAGATAAACCTATTCCCTCAAAATCGTATACCTCCTAAATTAAAGAAACAAGAATAAAAACTCTTCTTCTGCTCCACTCTGTAACCTTCTTTGACATCTAGACATTTACTCAGGAGATCTGGCAAACAGAATTGACTGTCCAAACTTTCTGATTCACTTTCTTGTCCTTCATCAACGTACACAAATAGAAGTGCACAAACGAAAATTCCAAGAAACCAATTGATGGCCCAATATTCAATAGACTATCCACACAATATCACTCTGAGTACTACTGTCTTGCTCCCATTTTCTTATTCCTCTCTACATTCACTCTGAGTATCATGTCATTTATCTATTATCCATCCTCAAAACTGCACTTGACTATAAGTAGAACTTCTTCTTGTCTCTCTCCATGTCTGGTCTGTGTTCCCACACGGTTTCACCCTTAATGCCCTTTTGCATGCGACGAAGCTTCAACGTAAACTGGGGTCCCAATTCCTGGAGTCCTACCTTCTCTTCGTTGCGGAAAACGTACCGATGTCTTCTGAAAAAGATGTAGTCACGTTGGTTGTGCAAGGTGATGACCTGACGGCCCTGTATTTCCGGTTTTTTGGGGAAAATCGACTGGAAGAGTCTTCCAACCGTTTTACCGAAACGAGAGTTGAAGTTATTCAACACTAATTCCGGAGTATGCTCTGTAGCACGGCCGTGGCCCTGAATGCGTTTGCCGTCCACGATGGAAGAGATGGAGAAGTAGAAACTGGGGCCCTCGGGCAAGTGGATCAACGAGAGTCCGGTGACTTTCTTCTTGTCTTCGTTGATTACGGCAAGGGTGGTGTATTCTCTGTTGGCACAGAACTTGGCCATGTCCACCATAGAAAACTGTTTCTGGCGCTTAATGAAGGTGGTGTTGGGCAAAAAGTCCATCAACATGTCTGCAAATTCGTAAGCTGGCTTCTTGGCTTCAGCCGATGTAGTCAACAAGATCTTGGGTTCTTTGGCGGCATCAGCGAAGAATTCGCCGAATTCGTCGTCTCCTTCCACTTCAGCGGCAATGGTCTCATCGTAAACCCGTTTACTATCGATGGTTTCGGGAACATTCTCTGCTAATCTCTTTTCTCTCAATTCGGGGTTGGCCCGTTCTTCCTGGGCTCTTTCGGCCCGGAGCTTGTGCTTTTGCTTGCTTCTTTCAGCCTTGATCTCCCCGTACACTCGCTGCCTTCGTTGCTTGTTTTTGATGTTCTTGAGGGCCTCACTAGTCTTGGAACTCATGGTGTGGAGGAGAAATAAATGAGATGAGATGAGATTAGAACAAATAAATTATTTGGTGCGCACTATTTTATCATCACCATGAATCTGGAGTTGGCCCGATGGACGGGTCTAATCAAGCAGAAACGGTGGAATTTGCGTGATACTGTGTCGCTAGGGCCTCTAGGACGCTACAGAGACCTCATGAAGTCGCTTTTTCCTGAAATTCCCGAGGGTATACTGTCGCTGGTCGATAATGGAGCGCATTTTCTTTGGTGCAACCAGCCTAACCAAACCTTGGGAAATGACGGCTACGACAACTACCAGGCGCCAGTTTGGAACGGAAATGAGCTCTACCACCGTCGTATGTGGGTTCGGGGCAATTTGCGCTTCTTCTCCCGTGACTGGAAGGTGGGAAATGCCATCCAATGTGAAGAGAAGGTAATGGCAATACGAACAGTAGGACTGTCGGTATTTGTCGGTATAGAGCGTGATTTTGACAGTTATGGACCGCTATTGAAGGAATTGAGAACTTTGGTATACACAAACCAACGATATGAAGCGTCTAACTCCAAAACTTCGGCAGAATCGGCCCCAGTAGACTCTTCTGTCAGTGTAACCATCCTTCCCCATCACTTGTGGCAATATAGTTGGCTTACCTCGAACTTGCATCGGATCCATTGGGACAACTCCTACTGCCAATCTGAAGGCTTGGATCGAGTGGTTGTCCATGGCCCTTTCATGGTATCGATGCTTTTGTATTGGTTCGGTCGTCATCGACATCGGGTTCTGCTGTTCAAATACAAGAATATGGCTCCTTGCTACGTCTTCAGTACCATCAGGATGGGTGAGACGAAGGTGGGTGAAGGAAAATACCGTCTAACTATCGATTCTGATGGTGTCCGCTTCTTCGAAGGTGACTTAGAAATTCATAATTAATTAAACGGTACCGTATATCAGGATAGAATGGTTTAACAGTATGGTGCATCAACTGGAATTATTTGGGCTTCTTCATGATCGCCCAGTATGGTGCTAATTTCAGTACTAAACCAGATGAAATATTCTTGTAGATAGATATAATGAATTCATGAAAATAGAGAAATGTCTCCATTAAGCTTCATGTATATAATGGAATTTGAACATCGAAAAGGTACGGCAAGTGCTCCCGTCGCGGTTGCCTATTAGTTCAATACCTTTATAATTTGCAGCATTCATATACATGGCAAAACACATTTAGCGTAAAAAGAGAAAATCATACTAATGCTGAATATAATATACCTATACATGTATGAGAGACAAATCAAAGCATATATGCTACAGGTTGACAGGTATTGTTTGTATTAAATAATATCATTACCTTCTACATTAGTCTGTTTCCTGAAGACTTGATCTGTCACGAGACAATGGATGGAATATGGAAAGTTCAAACAGAGCATCATTGCTCGTCTTGATGACATTTCTACTCCTATTGTGGTTCTCTATTGTAAACCCCATTGGTGATCTCCATTTCGGACCTATCTCGACGGAGTATGGGTTTGTGCACCTCAATATTGTACTGCAGCTGCAAAATCCAAGTTTTCTCTCAATCCAACTCACCCATGTCACTACTCCATGTACTAAAGCTATACTAAGTAATAGCCCTTCTATAACGGTGCTATGGTGTATAAACTGTAACAGTGGTGTTCTTCTGGTGGATGATACTATCATTGTGCTCTACTATACTGAAAATATAATGTACATACTGAAAATTCAATGTACTTTTTGAATAGTTACGATCTTTATACTGATGATGTCATATGCTGTTTGACTCATATATATCCTGTTTGACTGTATATGTGCTATATGTTGATACTGTTACTTTGGTGCTATACATATCTATAAGTGCTCTATATCAAAGGTCTAGTGTGGCCCTCACCTTGCCCACACAATAGTCCTTGTACTCCTCCACATACCCCTTATGGTTGAGTTCAACCTCTCCACTCAATTCCGACACAATCTCGCCATTTCCTGCCACCAATACCATGCCTCGAGGCATTTGCGTGAGATCAGGCATGGGTTCCACCACTTTCGCATCCAATATCAAGCTGGTGATATTATTGGCTGCCTGACGGCCCATGTACATGGCCCAGCCGGCGCTTTTGATGATGGGCAACTCCACCAAATCGCCAATGACAAAGAACTTGGGGAAATGCTCCGTGTCACTATATAACTGGAGATATTCATTGACACGAATATTGTTGGCAGAAGTGACAAAGCTCTTGTGCAACTCGGGGGTCAAGATCTCGGTGTTGTTCTTGTGGCTGTTACACCATTGGTTGAACAGCGAAGGGATGATGTCACCTGTGGTAGTTTCGAGGTCGCCATTGGGCAATTCACGGGCTACTCTGGTATTGATGTAGACCTTGACTCCAGCCCGTTCCAACGAGTCTAGAGTCATGCGTTTGAAGGCATCAGAGAGCGGTTCTGGAGGAAATAAACCATGGGGATGGATCAAATTGACGGTTTTGTCGGGATATTCCAACTTGATGTCGCCTGCCACTTCTATACCTACGGCACCGGCCCCAATCACAGAAACAATGTCGTGCTTCTCGATAGTGGCCCGGAACCGCTTCAATTCGTCCACATACGACTCCATGGTGTATCCGGCGGGAGTGGTGGGCCATTGGCGGTTGCGGCCCGAAGCCAAGATGACATAGTCGAAGTTAATAGTGGCAGTTTCTGAAGAGCTATTCAAGGCATAAACCGCACTATTGGTGGAAAGTCTGGTCACTTTGCCGTGGATATAGGTGATTTCGATGCCGGCGTCGCGGTTGGAACTGGGACTGGCGGCATGGGCCGAGGCCAATGCCTCCACCACCGCCAGATCCGGCGACAACACTCGGTCAAACGAGAGTTGGTGCAACTGGTCCAACGGAACGTACTGGGTGCGGGCAAATTGCGAGTCCACAAACGCCCGGGGGATGCCGATGATGTTGAGGAACCCCAGACGTGGCTCCACCAAGGTGATGGAGATTTTGGGGTACTTGTTGGCCAAAGCAGTGGAATAGAGAGGGTCCTGAGAACGCAGCTGGAAGTGCTTCTTGAAGCTCTTCAAGGCCGCCAAACCCGCGTATGCTCCTCCCACCACAAGCACGTTGGTGGTGAAGGAAGCGGCGGTGTTGGCGGCGGTATAGGCCGGAACAGTTGGGGTGGAAAGCGGCATAGAGGTGCCTAGATGGGACCAAAGTTGGGACCAAAGTTGGGGCACAGACTGGCCAGGACACGGAGAGCAAGAACGGCGAGTTTTGCTGCCGAAACCAAACACTGGGGGGAGGGAGACGACCAATACTGGCAAATTCTCGAAATTATCTTTTCGATCTGGATTTTTCACTCGCCTCAAATGCTGGAACCAATACCCGAGTTCGGCATTGTGTCACCTGCTGTATACAGCTCATAATCAGATGGTGCTATCGAAAAAATCAGTGCGTGTATTGCCCAATGGGGCCATAGAGTTGCATCCCCCTCGTCGGAGCCGCCACTGTGGTGGGTGCAGGGACCCCCCCCTGGGTCCCAGTACCCAAAGTGGTGCCACACGGCTGATCCCAAGGTTTTTCCCGGTGGTTTCAGCCCCTGATCCTCGTTTCTCGTGCCACTCTTCCATTGTGCGTGCATTTGTGCGGATTGCGCATCCCCCACAAAGACGTTCCTGGAATCAGGTTCCTGCCCCCACACATACCGTTTTTTTTCCCCCAAACCCTGCCACCTGTCCCCCACACAATGCCCCAAGTGGTGGTTCTCGGAGCAGGAGTGCTCGGACTCTCTGCCGCCCTCGTGCTAAGCGAGATTGCCGACATCAACGTCATCGTGGTGGCTCAGCATGGACCCCACGATGACTCAATGAACGACTCATTCACCTCATACTCCGCCTACACCTCGGGATGGGCAGGAGCCCATTTCCGGCCTACTCCCAGCAAGGACGATGCCGAGTACGAGCAACAGCTCATTACTCGTCTCACCCAGAGCCAGTTCCGCATGTGGAGCAAGACGCACCCCGAAAGCTCCATTCGTTTTCTCGACGGAATCGAGTACTTCGAGGCCCCCGATGCCATTACCTCGGGTTTGGGCCGCGGCTATACCGAAGAAATGGCCAATTTCCGTGTTCTCGACTCCGGCCTTCCCCCAGGAGTGAAGTTGGCAACCCAGTACGATACCTGGGTGCTAAATCCTCCGGTATATTTGAGGTTTCTCTACCAAAAGCTCCTCCGGAACGGAGTGCGGTTTGTGAAGAAAGAACTCTCTTCTATCGCTCAGATCAACGAAATCGTGCCCGACTTCCCCATCGTCGTCAATTGCAGCGGATTCGGCTTGCAGTACCACGGAGGACACGATTCCAAGGTGTTTCCCATTCGCGGCCAAACTCTATTGATCGACCCACCTGAAAAATGCCGTTATATCAACGAAACCGTCACTCACCAGCTGAAAGACGGACTGTGGACATTCGTGGTCCCTCGTCCCTTTGGAGGAATCATTCTAGGCGGAACGAAACAGCCAGGAGATCACTTGGATGCCGTCAGAGACTCCGATACCCAAGCCATCTGTGCCCGAGGCGAAGTCTTGTATCCGGAATTAATGAAGTTGGATGGAAATGGTAAGAAATACTTCGATATAAAGAGCATTAACGTGGCTTTCCGGCCTGCCAGAGAGGGTGGATTGCGGGTGGAAATAGAGAGAAAGGACGCCAGCAAGAGCATCGTGAACCATGTGATCCACAATTACGGTGCAGGTGGAATGGGCTATGAACTTAGTTATGGCTCTGCCATCAGAGTACTCGAGAAGTATAATGAATTGGTGGGTGCAAAATTATGAAGGAAGTGAGAGGCTATGAATTGTATGAGATATTATGTCAGACTTAAAATATGCCATGGTATGTGAATAGAAGAGGTTGTGCCTATGCAGTGTGCTAGTAGGATATAGTTGTGACAGCTATGCTTATGAAGGGAAATTGTGAATTTGATAACTAGAACAGTTCTAAACTAGACTAATTATGAACTAGACCTGTGTATTTGTAAACTTACCTAGTTGTGAAAATCTCATGTATTTGTGAATTTTCAAGTCCTTGTGTCCCATGCCGTTGAGAACGTTCCTTGTATTTGTGGTAATGTATTTGAGCCAGTGATCTTTTGTGAACGCTACGTCTTTCGTAAACAACCCGTGGGATTTCCGATCAAGTGATATACGTCATATTCAAAGAACTTGGCCATAATGAATTTAACTGTGGTGGCATATTGCATCTAGGTTGAAAGCACACCCTCAATCGTGGCCTTCAGTGTCTGATAATTCTCCTTTCATCGCACCGGATATATATTCTCACCACCCAACCCACAAGTACAAGGTTGTATAGTGTAGTGGTTATCACTTTCGGTTTTGATCCGAACAACCCCGGTTCGAATCCGGGTACGACCTTTTATTTTTAGGTTTTGCGCGTTCCTGTCTCCCTAACCCCGCCACATTACCTCCCCAATTGTTTGAATCCGCATTTCATGTTAACATCCGTAGTACCTAGTAGAACCCGCCTTCCTACCCTGTGATCGTCGTACATGAATCGCTAGACTCTTCCCTCCTTCCATTCCAGCCTCCTTCTTCTTTGTGTCACTTTCCCTCCACATTGTGCTGGCATACAAGGCTTTGTTATCTCATCCCGGTTTTCCTCCTTCGCTATCTCCGGTAGCTCCACGAACTCGCACTTCTGCGGTTACCCTATATTACCACACGTGGGGCACTCGTAACTTAATCCGCTCCAGTCTAATCTCGGGTTTTTACCAGATATTTTATTACCGTGCCCATTGGAGAATCCTTCTCTTCTTATATCACCAAGTCACGCTGCATTATTCCTAGTTTGCCCAGGTTTCTGCATCATGAAGTTCGGGGAACATTTGAGAAAGGCGCTCATCAAGAACTACAGCTTCTACTACATCTCATACGACGACTTGAAGCACCAGTTGAAGAAGGGCTTGAAAGACAATGACTACGAATGGAACAACCAGTTGGAAGAAGAGTTCCTCAACGCTTTGGAAACAGAATTGGACAAGGTGTACCTGTTCACCAAGGTCAAGAACACCGAGGTGAACAGGCGCATTAAGGAACTGGAAGCGTATGTCCACGAGGTGGTAGGCGCCCTTCAGCGCTTCCAGGCGAACCCTAATGACCCCGCCATCACCACCGTGCCGCAGGAACAGGATTTCGAGGACTTGGAACAGGAGTTGAGTGACATCATTGCTGATGTCCATGACTTGGCCAAGTTTTCCCGTTTGAACTACACCGGGTTCCAGAAGATCGTCAAGAAGCACGACAAAACCACCCACTTCAACTTGAAGCCCATTTTCCTGGTCAGATTGAACTCCAAGCCCTTCTACAAGGACAATTACGACAAATTGATTGTCAAGTTGTCCAAGTTGTACGACTTGGTCAGAACCAGAGGTAACCCCGTTAAGGGTGACTCGTCTGCCGGTGGCTCGCAACAGAACTTCGTCAGACAAACTACCAAGTACTGGGTTCACCCTGACAACATCACTGAATTGAAGTTGATTGTTTTGAAGCATTTGCCCGTGTTGGTATTCAACGCCGACAAAGAATTTGAGCCTGAAGACAGTGCCATCACCTCCATCTACTTCGACAATGAAGAGATGGACCTCTACTACGGTAGATTGCGCAAAGATGAAGGTGCCGAGGCCATCAGATTGAGATGGTACGGTGGCATGAAGTCCGACCAGATCTTCGTGGAAAGAAAGACCCACAGAGAAGACTGGACTGGTGAAAAGTCTGTCAAGGCCAGATTTGCTCTTAAGGAAAAAAAGGTCAATTCTTTCTTGAAGGGTGAATTCACTGCTCAACAGGCCTTCGAAAAGGCCAGAAAGGATGGTAAGAAGTCTCCCCAAGAAATCGACAACTTGGAAAGATTGGCCAAGGAAGTTCAGTACCGTGTCCTCAAGCACAAGTATAGACCAGTGATGAGATCCTTCTACAACAGAACTGCTTTCCAATTGCCAGGTGACGCCAGAGTCCGTATTTCTTTGGATACCGAGTTGAGTATGGTCAGAGAAGATGACTTTGATGGCTACGACAGAACCCACGGAAACTGGAGAAGAATGGACATTGGTGTCGACTATCCATTCTCGCAATTACCTGAGAAGGACATTTGCCGTTTCCCTTACGCCGTCTTGGAAGTCAAGTTGCAGACACAAATGGGTCAAGAACCACCAGCATGGGTCAGAGATTTGGTTGCTTCTCACTTAGTTGAAGCTGTTCCAAAGTTCTCCAAGTTTATTCATGGAGGTGCTAGTTTGCTCCCAGACTACGTCAACTTGTTGCCTTTCTGGTTGCCTCAAATGGACGTTGATATCAGAAAGCCAAAGGTTGAACAAAATTATGGTATCAACAGATTTTCAGCACAAAGAATGTTGAAATCTTCATCTTCTGGAAATGAACTTGACGAGGAAGAGTACACTGGTGAAGTGCACTTCTCCAATGATTACAACCCATTGGAGGCCGATTTGGATGAAAACACTCCGTTATTGTTGCCAAACAATTACACTAACAGACAGTCCAACTCTCCTGTGGCTGATTTCTTTTATCACTTGTACGGAAAGTTCTTGTACTACTTCAATGACGACCGTACTTTCACTGTTAAGGAAGGTACTAACTTCGACTTGAACAAGACCTTCGAATCCAAGATCCCCAAGGGCAAGAAGATTGCTGTTCCTATCAGAATCGAGCCAAAGGTTTACTTTGCTACTGAGAGAACCTTCTTGAGTTGGTTGTCCATCTCCGTGATCTTGGGATTCACTGCCACCACTCTCTTGAACTACGGTTCAAGATCTGCATTGACTGCATCTATTGGTTTCTTTATCACCGCATTGTTCACCTTGTTATACTCCACCTACACTTATGTGTGGAGAGTATTGATGATCAGAGAAAAGAAGGCCGTCATGTACGGAGACAGGTTTGGACCAAACATGATTTGTATCTGCATTTTCGCAGCCACCTTGTTCACGTTTGTGTTCAAGTTTATGGAAAACTAAACTATTGCCTCTCTAATTGACACGTTATCGTGAACCCCAAAAGCAAAACCTGTAATTTAATAGCACAATCTTTTATTTCTTTAATAATGTTTGCCTTCATGAAGTGTAGAGAGTGATAAAGAAGATTAGTTGAACTATTCGCAAGTTCGGAGTCAGGAAATTTAGAAGTTCAACATCCATGATATTGTAGGAGTAGCAGAAGGAGTTCAACCTCACGTAATCACAACCAGAGACTGCTAATTAAGCGACTACATATTAGCACTCTTTATCTGTGCGAGTGGAAGTAGATTACGTGCACAAATCCACCGATCACAAATCCACCTCTCTAACACCGATTACATCATTATTACAAATGTATCTATCAAATTACATCGCATCCACTTAAATCACACTCAAATAGCTCACATAACTTCTTCAACCTCACTTACCTCCCTTTCTCCGTGCCCACCTCGCAATAGCCTGCCTCACTTACCACCTTACCTAAGCGCTTAGTAATCACGTCCTTAACATCGCCGTTTCTTCATCGTTGAATAAGACATTTCCACCATGGCCTACAAGGATATCGTGCCCGTTGGCTCTGCCCTCATCATCGCCGCCACCTCCTTTGGATTGGGAACCGTGTACTCGCAGTTACCCTACGACCTAAACACCTTGTGGAGATACCAGCCCGAAGCTTTTGATGTCTCTGTGGCCCATTACCGCCAATGGGCAGAGTCCCCCATGCGTATTCACCACATCTTCCACTTTGTTATGGCATTGGGATTGATTGGCTCATTCATCAAGTTGTACAAGCCCCAAGAGGATGCCAAGTACTTTGAGTACGGCTCGTTGATCTTGTACATGGTGGGCATCATTATCTATCTCACCAATATCAGAATCGGAGTTAACTCCTGTGTCAGTGGCGAATGGGGTGAGGTGGACAGAGAAACCGGAATCAACGTGATTGCTGCCAGTGAGGTCATGGTCGCGTTGGCCCTTATTGGTGTGTTGGTATTGCAGGGCGGCTTGTACTATGCTGAATGGTACGACAACAAGTTGCGGGTGGAGTTCTACAAAAAGGAAGCCGAGGAAGAGGCTGCTGCTGCTGCTGCTGCGACTACCGAGTCCGATGCCAAGGCTTCTGTGCAGGCTTCCGCTGCTACCAAGTCCGATGCCGCTGCTACTGCCACCGGCTCCCAGACCAAGGGCAAGGGTGCTAAGAAGAGATCCAAGTAGATATAGTGCTTCTAGTGAAATATCATTAAGTATAGGCTGTAGCATGTGTTTCTGTGTAGGTCAATTGTGTGCAGGATCGGTTTCCGCCAATAGAACAGTCGCAATGTTCAGCAAAAAATCTGTTGATACACCAAAACACCAGCCATGTCTGAACACGTTTACGGGGAGTACCCAGTCTACTACAAGCAGCCATTTAGAGTACGTATCGTGCCGTTGCAGCCGCAGAATTTGAGAGAAATTCCTATTTGACCAGTGCAAGAACCTCGAGAATTGGAGCAGATTTGAGATGCGACATGAAAAGGAGAAGAACTGGCCATGAAGATCATGATCACTACAGTCAGACAGATTCTGAAGTGCTGGGATATTCATTCGAAGCGTTTGGGTGGATCAGCAGTGCCAAAAATGGCTGATTTATCCTCAGATGAAGCTCCTTTGATGAATTCATCAATCTGTCATTTCCAGCCCCATATTGAATTCTATAATGTCAGAAGGACAAATATACTTCATCGATCAGCTCCAACCAAAATTTACCAGAAATTCACCCGTTTTCCTCTCCTCGTAATGCAAGAATAGTTTCATTCTATATGCCAAACTTATCAAGAATTCTCTCTGTGCCTCAAAAATCACCATACTAACTCTCTAGTGGGCTCGCTACCATGCGCACACCAAGCCACACTTCTTCTGGTCCGTGTTGTTGGGTGTTTCCGCCCCTCTCTTGTTGTTGGCCACTCCTTTGAGAAGAAAGTACTTGTACGCCGACCACGAACCTATCCCTAACGTCTACCCATTACCAAACAGACCCAGGGACACCAACTTGTCTGGTTACGACGACGAGTAGTCCTTTGGACGTGTGCATTAGAGGTCTTCTGGGCCTTTGGATTATATCGATATCTACATCATAAAACACATAATTTTCAGCTGCAAGAACTTCTGTAGAACAAAACATTGCTTTATATGATTATCAATGCTCTCGTTGAATGCTATCTAGCATGCAACATGCTTTGGTTCGCTTCTATTTAGTAGTCGTGCGCACACCCAGTAGAGTGAAAAATTTCAACTTTTTACCCTCAACATCACCAACCACTTGTAAATAGCATCATGAACAGGTTGACTGGACTTTTGCTGAGAGCCTCTGGCGCCGCCATGAGCCAGTCCATAAGGCGCCCTGCATTTTCCATCGCCAGATTCCAGCCCATACATACCAGTTCTCCCGTGCAAAACGGCAACATTTTCGGGGAGTTAACCAAGAAGGAGTCGGAAGTGCTCCCCGTGGAGGAAAACATTGAGGACGAAGGCGAGGTGACCCCCCAGAACGACAAGGCATTGCAAGAATATCACATGGCACAGGCGTTGGAGCAGCAGTACAAGGTGGACAAGTATGTGACTCCTTTGAAGAAGGCGTTGTTTGAGGCCAATGTTGCCGCCAACGGGTTCTACAAGAACAACCAGATCGTCCACCACAACGGCAGTGCATACAAGTTGAATTTGACGGAAGAAGAGATCGACATATTAGAGCCCTCGGTGTACTTGAAATCGTACCGTATCAAGTCCTCCATGAAAAAAGCTACCCAGGTGAACCGGTTTGTGCGCGGATACAACGTCAAGACCGCCATCAACCAGTTGCACTTCAACCCTAAGAAGATGTCCACTGAGTTGGAGAAGTTATTGAAGAAGGGATTGGAGCAGTCACGTGAGCTCGGCCTCGACGAGGACACCATGTACATCCACAGCTTGTGGGTGGGCTCGGACGGCGAGTGGATCAAGAGACCCGACATCAAGGGGAGAGGCCGTTGCGGGATCATCGAACACCCCTACGTGCACTTGCGGGCGGTGTTGAAGTCGAAGCAGACCACGCTCCGGAAGGAGTGGGAGGCGGCGCAAAAGCGTGCTGCCTCCAAGCCCCGCATGTTCTTGAACAACGACCCATTAAACTTCAAGGTTAGGCCCTACTACAAGTGGTAGGCCGTGTACATAGTAATGCCCACAGATGGAGTGCATACCGTAGGCCTGGCACGTGACACTTGTCACGTGACTCTATTCTCCCATTCCGCCCCCTACCGGACCTGCTACCCCCAAACAGCAACTGGTGCCAGCCAGGTCTTTTCTGCTCCCCACATCTGCCGGGGCCACGAATCAGTCACCCTGCGTGAGTGGCCCCATTGGGAACGACGGGGAAACCCGTGGCGGGATCCTCTGATGTGCTCTACTCCCGCACCTTTGTGGATGCGCGATTGCTTGTGACAGTGGAAATGACCCAGCACAGCGCATCGCAGAACCGGGAAAAGCAGCCAGGGAGGAAGCGGAATGCTGGGGGAAAGAATAGGGAGGGAGGAAGGGTGGCGGAAACCACGGAAGGTAGCGGTAGAGGGGGCCAGGAGTCCCGAGGCAGATGGAACGGCAGGAGGGGCCCAAGTGGAATGGGCACAAACCGCAGAGTTGCAGCCGTTTGTGCGTGCAGGCTTAGTTGTTCTAGCGAGAAATAGGGAGCCCCTGCGGTGGAATATTACCGGTGGAACGGTGGGAAGAGGGTAAAGTTGGTGCGACCTCGGGGGCAAGGAGGTCACACATTGGCGGTGGCCTGGGGCGGCCATGGCGAATTGAAGGATGGAGGAATACCCGGGTTTTGGCCGCATTAGGTGATTGCAAGTGCAGTGCAAGTGTAGTGCAAGTACGGTGCCGGGTTGGGCAGGGGTTGGGCGACGGCGGATGTGCTTTCCCGTTCTTCGTGGGGGTAATTTCCGGTTGGGTTTCTTAGTTCTTAGGAGTCGTTGTGGTGCGGTGGGGATCTCGCTGTAGCGATTTTTGCTAGCTAGCGAGAGCTCCATAGAACTAATCAATTCCATAATGACACGCTAGAAATGGCCCGAAACCCTCGTCAACCCGTTAGGGTTGACTCTAATTGTCTTATCGTTCAGTGGCGGGCCCTCTGCGCACGGTAGCACAAGGTCGCCTGACCCGCCAATCCCCCGGGTCACTCTACCGCGGTGGAGTCCATCCCAGTCTCTCCTTAAATCCACACTGCTCCTTAAGTCCATACTGCACCGGTGCCCAGGCAGTGGTGGTATTGTGCCACAACCAGCGGTACCAGAAGGGCGAGAAATTGCCTTCATTTGGTTAATGCAGCGACATTCTCGCTGGTTCCGGCAGACCAGGCTCCTCCCACATGGCACCCTATTACAACTCCACCTAGATGCTAGTCTACCGTAGATAGCTCCACAACAGGATTGGCCTTGCCCCGGCACATTTGCCGTTGCCACCGCCGTGTCTGTTGAGTGTTCTCTCCTCCTCACCCCACCACTACTTGCATACTGTACCCACCCTGCCGTCCCGGTCCTTTTGTCTGACGGTGCCACTACCTCCCTCCCACTACCCCCACCCGTCTCCACCACCGTTTCATTTGTCATTCCTATTCAGTCGTACCGATTACGTATTGCATAACCACGCAACCGTATTTATTTGCACCTTGCCCCTCGTTTGTGGGTTATTTCTGCATCCCTTTCTTCTACTCCTCGCACACACTCCATCCTCCGCCAGGCCCCAGATCCCATACTCGCTGTGGTCTTCCTGCTCCGTCCGTGTTCTGTGTCCCTCCCACTCCACGCCTGGTTTTTTCCGGGTCGTTTTCCCTCCTCTGCCCGGTGCCGTCTCCGGTGATTCTGCGAGATCCGCTCCTTCTCCCACCACTGATCCCTCGACGGCCTAGCCCCCATTCCCTGCTGCAAAAGGCCCCAACCCTCCGTGATACCCCTGTCTGCCAAGGTAGCCAGCCCCACTTCCCCTCAGGCCCCCATCCCTGTTCTTGTGCCGTTACCTGCAGCCCCCACCACCTCGTCTCACCAGGCGCACCACCTCCCCAACCCCCCGGAGGCACCCCTTATCAGTCACACTTAAGTGCTGCGACCCGCTCCCATTAAAGCTCGCCACCCCCCTACCCCTTCATTTCCACCATGGGCCTCAAGCTCACCCGCTACTTCGACGACTCGCTGTACGAGTCCCCCGACGTCAAGATCATCGCATGCCTCGGGTGCTCGTCGCACCTCTGTCTCAGTGACTTGGTCATCTGCGATGGGTTCACAGGAAGCAGTGGAGCCGCGTTGTTGGTGGACAACCTCATCAACATCGAGGCGTCGCTGGCCCTCCACCAGAGCAGCATGCGTACCGGCGAATACCTCATCTACAAGGTGGCGTGCCACCAGTGCAAGTCCCCCTTGGGGTGGTACTACAAGAAGGCGTTTGACCCGCGCCAGAATTACAAGGAGGGCAAGTTTGTGTTGGAGACCTACTACGTCAAGTTTGTGTCCAACCACGTCTCCACCAACGGGCTCTTGGAGCAGGCGTTGAAGAACAAGATCCGCCGCCGCTACAGCTCCACCTCCTCGGCCAGCACCTCCTCGGCCGACTCAATCGACGACAGAAGCATCGACAGCTTCAAGTTCTCGCTGCCGCTCGAGCCGTCCAAGGCCTCTGGCGACTACAAGGACTACCTCAACGGGCTTTTTTTGAACCGGCTCCGAATCCCGGGGATCAAGAACCTCGACGAGGAGGACGAGGAAGAGGTATTTGTCGACGCTTGATTTAGACCTGCTGGGTGATAGACTTCATTTCATCTGCAGTCCTCTGTTTGGTTATTTTTCTCTTGGTTGTTTCTAGGTTGGTTTAGGTACGGTTGGTTCAGGCTGCGGACTCTGTTGGTATATAGTTAATACATGTAATGCAAAGAAGTGTAGCAAGTTAAGATACATGCAACGAAGTGCAGTCATTGGTATACGGCTAATTTTATATAACTTCAATGGCATTGGTATATGGCCAATAAACGTGACTGCAAAGTTGCATGGTAGTTTCGAACTATGTTTATAGCTAATGTATGTAATTACATGGGTAGCCTGTTGCTATACGGCTAATATATTTAAGTGCAAAGCATTGGTGGTTGGGGCTGTTGGTTGTACATGGAATTGCAAAAGTTTGGGTGTCGCGATAAGCAACAGACAAGGTTCCGTTAGCAGAACGTGGCTGGAGTGCCATGACACTGCAAACCCGCCTCCCCATGCCGGCCTATGTTGTTGTTTGTCGGTAGGAAGGTGGTGTTGTGTACGGGGAACCGGGATTATGATGAAAGCGTGATAATCGCTGCAACCAAACTGCCCCACACTGCGGTTCCCAGTAGCCAAGTAGTGGCTCGGTATTGGTTGGTCGCGAAAACCCCTGGTGCAATTGTTGCGGCAGGCAGAATGCCTATGCCTATACTGGTACAGGTAAACAATGCTGCGGTTATTAATAATGCGGCAGGTTGGCAGGAGTTGCCTGCAACTGCTCAATCTGGTTTCAGAACTTTAACGGAGTATGTTAAGGCATCTGTCTTCAAATAGGCATGACATGCTTCATCTGAGGGAGGCACTTCCTTCCAAAGTATGTTTGGAGGTCGCACACAAACAGGAGGAACCTTTGGTTCACTGGCAAGACTTAACCATAGACTGCGTGTGGTTCTACTCGCTGAACCTGCTTTTGGACGTGTCGCTTTCCTCCCACTTCGTATTGTCAGGCCAAGTCCAACCCTTCTCTTTGTTTGCGATAACCACTCCCCTTCTACATCCTGTTAATGCACTTTATCTAATATACATAGGGCCAACGGCTCGCGTGCTACACAACCCTTCTCTTCTTCCGGGCATTGTCGTCGTCCTCCACATTTCTCTTGTTCCGTGTGCTCAACTTGGTATACACCAACACATAGGCCGAAGGGTCGCTCAATGCCTCCCTCTCGTTGATCTTGTTGATGTACTCGTCGTCGTAGGTCGACCACGTGCCGTCCGGCTGCATGCAATGGGCCACATAGTGGCCCGATGAGATGGATCTTCCCTCGTGCACTATCACCGACACAAGCTTGTACTTGGCCGCGGATTTATCGGAGGTGTACTCCGTCAAGTTCAAGTACTTTGAGTAGGAAATGGCCTGCTTCATCTTGGACGACGAGTTACCAGTGAACTTGAACCGTTTCAAGTGGATGGTCAACGTCTCCGGCGACTTGTTGATGAAACTGATCTTGTTGGCCACAGTACGCTTCTTGCACTTCTCGCAGAAGTACCCCGAACTGGTGTCGTTCTTGTCAACCTTGATCACCTCATTGGAAAAGAAATCGCGAATCGACTTCTCAATCGAGTACTTATGGGGGTTTTCCGAAGAAGCCGCAGTTTCTCCATCAGGATTCACTCCCCGGTGCTTTCTCTTGTTCAATCCCAACGATAAGTCGTAGAACTCCTGCTTGGTCTCGGAAACGTTCTTGCACACGGAACAGGTGATGTGCTGGTCGAGCAAACCCCCGAAAATGTCGTACACTATCGACTGGTTCAACTTTTGGCCCTTGGGAGTGGAATCCTCCTGTAACCGCGACATCAATGACATGTAGTACTCATGCGAGTCCTCCTGTTGCCATTCCGACATCGTACAGTTGATGTCATCCAACCGTTGGATGATCTTTTTGGGGTTGATGTATTTGACGTGTCTTTCCTTGCCCTTTCCACTGTCCAAGCCCCACATCTTCTTGGACAACTCGGCCAACACCTGCGATACCGAGCGTGGTTTCAACACCTCGTTGTACTTGCCGCTGTTGATGTCGTTCAAGTAGTGCTGGAATGCTGGAATGTGGACCAAGGACTGGATGGCAGAATTCATGTAACAAGTGACTCCGTGGTTTAAAAGTCCCACGGGACGGGATTTGGAGAGTTCTCTCCAACTCTTGTAGATTCTGCTGGTGTCCTGCGAGCCTCTGTCGTCGTAGTATTCATTGAAATCGTAGAATCCGTCCAACGAAACCGTCAGTTTCTGTTCGCTTTCTTCCTCTGGAGAGGTAGGAGGAGTGGATTTGGATGCGTCCTGGGGCATTGCCTGGGCAGCATCGGCCTTCAAGTCGTGTTTCAATGACTCAGTATCAGCATCTTCGACATCCTGCTCACTTTCGGAGGATTCGGAGTCACTAGGAGACCCCTGTTCGAAATCGTCGTCACTGGCATCATCTTCATCTTCATCAGCTTTGGACTCGGCTGGATCACTGGGCTCGGCTGAACTTTCGCCTTCGGCACCTTTGTCTTCGGTTCCTGCATCCTCTGGAGCCAGAGGACTGGCGCTGACTTCACTGAATCCGTTGAACGGCGAATCGGTGTTGTCGAGGTATTCGGAGGCCGATTCGTAGTGAGAGTCGCCTTCTGACAGAAAAGCTTCACCCAAATCCTCCTCTTCGGCCTTTTGGGCCTTCTTGTGCCTGTTCAAGAGCTTTTTCTCGCTCTTGGTCAAAAACTTCTTGCCCGTGTAGGCTGCAACAGCTTCTGCCATGGTTCTAGGCTTGGGTCTCATGGAAACAGGGTCGTTTTCGGCGGCAACAGAGGGAGTGACGGATGAGTGGGCAGTTGCAACGGGTTTGGACCGGGATAACACGATGTAGCTGGCAGGATGGTCGGAGGAAGTCTCGGTAGAGGACTTTCCTGGCTTGAATGTGAGGGGGTTGGATAGGTAGCGGTCGATCAAGGGGTTGGAGGTGGTGGGAGAGGGTGCGGCGGGATGAGGCATCTATACGGAAAGAAAGGCAGATCGGCCTACGGGGAGTCCGAGGAGATTCCGAGGTGGGTTCGAATAGAGAAGGCGTCGCGGTGAAAAGGCTTGCGATGGATTTTTTTGAGATGAGGATCGAAAAAATTAGTGGTGGGGAAGATTGAGAGGGAAAGAAGTAGAGAGTGAGAGATAGTAGGGGAAGAAGAAAGAGAGAGAGGATGGGTTTGAGGGGTTGGTGGAGGTAGGATGGTGCTACGGTGTTGTTGTGTATGTGCTGGTGCGGCCAGCGGTAAATGGATATGTGTAATCTGCATGGGGGGAAGTTTGGGCACGGCTTGTTATGGTGCTATGTCCAGGGTCTGTCTCTGTAGAGACTGTAGACTGTCGCGGTGGAAATGGTGCGGTGGAAGAAACGGTGGCGGTGGCGCTCGCGGGAGATTGGCAGTTGTCGCGGTGGATCTTAGGGCTAGAGAAAAAGTCGGCTCTGCACATCGGCAGTAAATAGTGCCTGCACCAGCGAGGTCCCTATGTGCGCACCGAGACTCGCCACGTCCGCCACATCCCTACCGCGAGACTTCTTAAGCTTGGATCCGTGGTCCTCGTCGTAGCCTCCACCACGAGATACCACAAACTTGGGCCGGGGCGGCCGCTGCGGCGCCCCGGATGCGGCGGTGCTGCCCGTGGTGGCAGTGGTGGCCACCGAGAGATCGGACCGGTTGACCCGTGGTGTCTTCATCGGCAGCCTCGTCGGTTTGTCCCGTTCCTTCTCCCGTTCTCTCTCCTTAGCCATCGCAAGCAGAACCCGCGACCCCGTACGACGCGACTCATACACCCCCCGTTTGTCCCTCCTAGCGGACCTAGACTCTCCCCCATAGGCAGCGTCGGTGTCGTCGTCGTCGTATTCGTCGCCGTATTCGTCTCCGTAATCTTCCGCCTTGGGCACAGTGCTGCTTTCCACCAGAATGGCATCCTCCATATCGGAAACGTCGAGACCGCGCGCTTCCTTGTCCTCATGCCCAAGATCGCTCTCGTCCTCGTCAGAAATGCCCAATTCGCCCGCTATATAATCATCCAGTCCACTTTCCATCGCCGGTTCCTCCCCAGGGTGCCGTTTCCGGCTCCCGTCAAGGAGCTTTCGATAAATGAGGCCCTCGAATCCTTCCTCGAACTTCTTGTGGAAATCAGTGCGAGTGGTGGAAAAATCCCATTTGTGGAGCAACTCCGTCAACCGCGAGATGTGGCCCAAATGCTCGTCTTGGAGATCGAACCTGTCGATCAAGCTGTTCTTGTAACGATTGACACTCTTGGAAGCCCCTACCACCGTGGGGGCCTCCTCCACCACGCTATTTTCGTGGGCTACGGTGGCATCGGAAGTCGTACTCAAAAGATGCTTGATCCATGCTACCGAATTGGTATCGTCGTAATTGAGAGTCATGGCCATGGCACTGACATCGGCCAGATTATGGAATATCTCGATGTCCAACGAGTAGTACTTGTCGGAATGAATGCCGAAATCGCGTCGTTTCGACTTGGGCAAGATCCGCTGTTGGGGACTCTTGCCTGTGTTTGTGACCTTGGACCCACCTCCCTTGTCTCCTTCACCCTCAGGAAACGTCCTGAATGCCCCGATCTCCACCTTATTCTGCGACGTGGTCTTTATAGGGTCGATCACCAACGCCAAATACGGGTCCTGGAAATTCTGGTTCAACGATTGCGTACTCACGTCTATTCCAGAGAGCCAACATCCGTACCCTGGGTGCGAATGGTACCATCCCACGATATTCTCGTTGTACGATTTGAGTCGTTTGCTGGCCTCCAAATACTGGACCATGTACTCGTAGCCCTCGGCTTGGGCATTGACCCGAGTCTCCGTTCCCTCGACCGGCAACGCATACACGTCCATCACTAGAATAGACCCCTCGATGATTTTGCCAGTGATCATTCCCATCACCTCGATGGAGCCCCCACTCTTGGCATGCAAACTCATTTTCATTAGTGCCAATGCGGATATATACACCTTCTTGAAATAATTGACATCGTTCTTCCATGGCTTGGTCTTGTAAAGTGTGTCGCTGATTGCCGGAAGCTTGTAGAAGTTGTCTTTCACAGCAGAGGTGGGTCGGAATCGCATCTTCTCTCGGGCCTTTACCCCTGTCCCATGATCTATTGCTTGTACAAGCCTTTCCAAGTCTATTGTGGTGGATTTGACGTCATTTGCAGACACTTCGACCTCTCGATGCCCATGCAAACACGACATTTGGGCTGAAGTCGTCTATGGTTGAGCATGTAAATTGGGTAATCAGTATTGCTGGGACTTGCACGACCCAATACAAATAAGTAACACTGAGAGACATGATTCATAAAATACTTAGTTAAAACATAGCGGTAGCATTTTCCATGGCAATTATCTTAGTGGCACATATTCACTTATATTCTGCTTCCGGTGGGTAGAACATTGGATAAGGAGCCATGGGAAATGGTGGAAGCACGGGGCCATACTCATGGCCGTCATAAGGAACATAGTACTGCTGATAAAAGAAATTAGAAGGTAGTGGCTGGGGAAGGCCACCGGCACTAGGTAAAGGCTGAAACTTGGCACCCATGTGCATTTGTGGCTCCGAGCCGGGAATGTAATAGAAATAAGGGACGTTGGCGTTATTCTTTCTGTGCTGATCATAATTGACAGTTTTGGCTTCTAGAGATGGTGTGGGTGAGGACGAGTTATTGATAGAAACCAGCCTGTTGATATTCTTCTCTGCATACTTTTGGGGTAATGCTGGATAGTTTTCCTTATCAAGTTCAAAAGCAGGTTTAGGAAAGCTGGATTTGTGGCTGCCACCGTTCGATGCTACCTCTGAATAGCTACTTTTGATATTTGTTTGTTCATCTTCAGAAGTCTTTCTCCTGTTAACAATGTTGCTTGAACCAATAGAAAGTTTAGGTTTGGGTGTAACCTTCTTTTTCCTTTCCGGAGCACGATTGGTATGATACCTTCGGTTCAAGTTGATCGGAGGTGGTGCCAAGACAATACCTTTAACTTTTTCTGTAATCTTAGACATGTTTATGTACGTTTCCCTATACTGAACGTGCATAGTTTTTCCACAAAGCATGGAATGATTCTCTCTTTCCACTGAGCTTGCTGCCCCAGCTTCATCTTCAAACCTAATAAATGCGAAGGTATTATTTGGTTTCCGAATCATTTCCACGAGGCTAATCAGACCATGTCGAGAAAATCTTTCCGCCAACTCTTTCTCTGTAATTTCTGAACTCAATTGACCCACAAAAATAGAATACTTATCAATGCTAGGTTTGGGACTGACTTCTGGGTTTTCTGTGACATTGTACGCTGTATCAATGTTTTGCGACCATTCAACTTCCCAACTACTATCATCAGAAATATTTGCAAACGCCTTAATAGCATCATCTCTGTAAACAAACTTGCAATACCATGCTTTCGAGCCTTTGGGGTGTGGTTTTTCAATAATTCCGCCTGCTTTGTCACTCTGTGCTAATTGCTCTATTTCTCCGAAATCCATTAGATAATTTTCGATGGCCCTTTGGTTGAATTGTGTAGGTGAGCACAAGAATAACGTTCTATTCACCTTAGCAGGTTCACAACGAATGCTTCTACCATGTAACATTGAATTATGTCCACATTTAATAGCTCTAATGCACTCTGCGTCGCTACTGTACTGAACAAACGCGTAGGGCCGATTGCAAGTATCTCTCAAAACCTTAACAGTGGAGGGTGAACCCCATTGCTGGAAATGTTCAGTTACAGCAACACTAAGCTCATCATCGGTTTTGTGAGCAGCCAAACTAGCTACGAAAACACATGACGATGGTCTTCCTCTAGAAATACTGCTGCTTGAAGCGGTAGTCTGGGACCTGAACTCAGTTGGATCTGGAGAGTCGTCCAGATGGATACCGCTCAGTTCGGGAACACCCACGGTAACTTCAGAACTTTCATTTTTGAATTTGGCATCATCGATAGTAGTAATCTTTTCCGGTTGAGTTGATTCGGGCTTTTCCAATTTACCCCTGGCTACTTTGGAGTCTTCTTTCTTTTGCCCAGCACTTTTGGCTTCCGAGGATATCATGATTGGATTGATTGTAAGTGTAGTAGAGGTAATGAAATAGTAGTGATTAGCTTCTTGTGAGCGACTATTGACAACTTAAATCCGTTGTTTCTTATAGTAGTTACTTTAAAAGAGAGCAGCTATGATGGTACGAAAGTTGTTATGTTGTAAAATTGGCTGCAAATTGAAGTCGTGCGCGGATATTTCTGGTCATGAAGTTACAAATTTTACTTTGTAAGTGTTTCCACCTCTGCGTATCACACTTTCGAGTATAAGGGAGACATAATGTATTTACTTTGACACTAAACTATCTCCAAGTCAAAGAAACATTGAGTCGACTTCTTGATAGTTTTTATTACTTGCCCAGATGTTATTTGTGGCGCTTCTCGTTTTGCTTAGAGGAGCGACAAACACGAACAGATGATGATTTTGATCAACGAATCGGTGTCTTCATTCCATTAGATTGCAGTCCAGCAGCTAATTCACGAGGTTGGTTTGATTTGTTTAAACTTGTCCTGCTTGCATTGAAACGTGAATATTCCACAGTCAACTTTATGACTGTACAGATGTTAAAATGCAAGATTGTACATTGAAATTATATAACGCGTGCCTAGAAGAAGGTACCGAATAACAGAAGCTTAATCTAAGATAAGCCGATAAATGATGACAAACCGAATGTGAATTCAAATTTTGGGGGGTATGCTAATACTTTGAAACAGAAAGTTCTATTAGAACAACATGGCAATCATACCGATAACAACCATACCAGTGGAGTACTTCACAGAAGCAGCAGCGTTGGCAGTAGCACTGACAACAGGAGCGGCAACTGAAGAAGGTGATTGCTTAGCAATCGCTGGAGCAGAACCAGATGGAGCTGGCTTGTTCAAGGTTTGAGATGTGTAAGCATTTGTGATGGTGGTGGCAGTATGGGCTTGTTGAGACTGCTCAGCAACAGTGTTTGGAGCAGCTGGAGCAACTGGGGATATAACTGGCTTTTGCTCAGTAGAAGCATTTATGTTCTTCTCAATCTTGCTAGACTGTTCTGGCTTACCTGGACCTGGGCTAGTCAAAGGACAGTAAGTGGTGTACACAGTGGACTCAGAAGTGTAAGTGGTGACACCGGTGGTAACTGGAACAGTGTGACAGTCCTTTCCACCACAAGAAGTGATGGTGACCACAGTGGTCTGGATGGTAATAGTTGTTGACTCGGTTCC
Source organism: Suhomyces kunorum (assembly GCA_030561465.1). NCBI lineage: Eukaryota > Fungi > Ascomycota > Pichiomycetes > Serinales > Debaryomycetaceae > Suhomyces > Suhomyces kunorum. The sequence continues at coordinate 169,579 of JAKTXF010000009.1, read as the reverse complement.
AGAAGCAGGAGGAGTAGACTTAGTCTCAGAAGCTGGTGGGACGGTCTTGGCCTCAGAAGCAGGAGGAGTAGACTTAGTCTCAGAAGCTGGTGGGACGGTCTTGGCCTCAGAAGCAGGAGGAGTAGACTTAGTCTCAGAAGCTGGTGGGACGGTCTTGGCCTCAGAAGCAGGAGGAGTAGACTTAGTCTCAGAAGCTGGTGGGACGGTCTTGGCCTCAGAAGCAGGAGGAGTAGACTTAGTCTCAGAAGCTGGTGGGACGGTCTTGGCCTCAGAAGCAGGAGGAGTAGACTTAGTCTCAGAAGCTGGTGGGACGGTCTTGGTATTGGAAGCAGGAGGAGTAGACTTAGTCTCAGAAGCTGGTGGGGTAGAAGTGGAAGTCAATGGACAGTAAGTGGTGTAGATGGTGGTGTCAGAAGTGACAGTGGTAATACCGGTGGTGACTGGAGTGGTGTGGCACGAGTGCTCTCCACAAGAAGTGATAGTGATCACGGTAGTCTGAATAGTGTAAGTGGTAGACTCAGATCCAGCTGGAGGAGTAGACTTGGATTGAGAAGCTGGTGGGGTGGTCTTAGACTCAGAAGCTGGAGGAGTAGACTTGGACTCAGAAGCTGGTGGGGTGGTCTTAGACTCAGAAGCTGGAGGAGTAGACTTGGACTCAGAAGCTGGAGGAGTAGACTTGGATTGAGAAGCTGGTGGGGTGGTCTTAGACTCAGAAGCTGGAGGAGTAGACTTGGATTGAGAAGCTGGTGGGGTGGTCTTAGACTCAGAAGCTGGAGGAGTAGAAGTGGAAGTCAATGGGCAGTAAGTGGTGTAAATGGTGGTTCCCAGGGTAACAGTGGTAACACCAGTGGTGACTGGAGTGGTGTGGCACGAGTGCTCTCCACAAGAAGTGATAGTGATCACGGTAGTCAGAATGGTGGTAGCAGTAGACTCACCTGGAGGAACAGTCTTTGAAGTAGTGATAGAGCTGCTCGAACTAGTTGTAGAAACAGTTGAGCTAGGTGGGTGGGGCTTAGACGAAGTTGAAGAAGTAGACAGGATAGACAAAGTCGAAGAAGGTGGGTGGGGCTTAGACCAAGTTGAAGAAGTGGAAGCAGTAGACGAAGGAGGCTTAGAAAAGGTAGACTTAGTGTTCCATCCAGTGGAGCTGGTAGAAGTAGTGGAGGTCGAGCATCCACAGTCCCAACAGAAGTTGACAAGCTGGGTATTGGAAGTGGCACATCCTCTCAAGAAACCACCAATATCTTGAGTTCTCTTGCTAGCAGGAGACTTGTCGGCATTCTCTTCTCTCTTTTTGAATCCGCTCAAAGCTTGGTTGAAAATGGAAGATGGGTCAATCTGGTGGTAGGAGTTGGAACCTCCGAAACTGTAAGAGCAGGAGCTTCCAAAGACGCTGCTGATGTCTCCCCAGTAGCCGATATCAACATTCAAGCTGGCTCCGAAATCGAACTCGATCGAGAAGCCATCTGGCAAACAACACTTGCCTTCTTTTATGGAAGGTTGCACAAGAATGGTGGTACTCCACTTGGCACAACTGCTCACCTGGGACTTCCATTCACTGACCAATTGAATATCAAGAACACCAGTGTTCTTGATGGTCAACGATTTGACGTTATTCTGGAAGATACTGTTTAATTCGTCGGACTGGTCGGCCTCGTAGTTACAGGTCAATCTGAACTGGCCATTGTCAGCCTTGTCGACCTTGGAGACAGCAAAGGCGGCCTTTGGCACTAAGTTGCCGCCTCTCTTCTGCACAGTCTCGAAGTCCTCTTCGATGGCTGCAAGATCTCTCTTCCAGCTGCTTGGAGCGAAGATACCTAAGTCCTTACAGGTCCATTGGTGGGAGGAAGGAGGGAAGCAGTCGTAGAAACTGTCGTAGAAAGGGAAAGTAGCTTCGACAGGGGCAGCAACTAATGCCAAAGCGATGGTAGCGAGAGTGGTAGATCCAAGTCTCATATTCAGCGAACGTATTGGTTGAGGACCTGAAAAACCAGGGACAGAGGTGGTATTTATAATTTTGAGATCCAACTACATCTTCAGCGCCAACTGCCTCGAAAGGTTAGGCTGCAACGGCTCTGGGCACCTGTCGATGGTCAAAAGTTGCGCGTTTCAATGTAAATAGAAGTTTGTGGCGGATTGGCACTGCAGTGCAATGGATCGGTCCCCGCCATCAACACTAGTTAAAAATAATCACTGACTATATATTTACGTCTGGACAATAAGGAGACCTTCATGCATATCTTGGATATTCGCAACCAAAAGTATTTTTTATGCGAGTGCAAAAAATATTACACACATTTTCCGTAAAAGGCGGATATCCAGTTCAACCCTGGACAAACCTTGGAGGAAGGGGACTCTAAGTCGTTATTCTGCTTGGGGCCGACCAAAACTAAGAAAATAGTTGGTATGTGGGTGCCATTGTTTACCTGACACGTAAACCCATACTGCGGAATGCGTTGTGATATTGGGTTCTCGGAGAATTGTCAAAGGGAAACTTCCCCCGGTAGTCAGGGCTTGGTTTCACTCAAGTCCTAACCCAACCCCCATTGTAAGCGAAGTGCCGCACACATGCACATACTACTTAGACGACGGTGAAAATAGATTTCAAACGTATAGGCATCGGTGTTAGTCTATTGAAAACCCTCGGCTAATGTGCATGGGAGTCGAGGCGGCCTGCAGCATCGATGTACTGAAAAATATATCTCCTGGTGCGGATTCGCCAGGGGAACTGCCAAATCAGGTGAGAGGTTGCATGGGGACGCATCCCCAGGACGAATGGTGCATCCGGCGTCATTGACCGCACGTTCGCTGGCGTTTGAGGCATGTCCTTGCTTGGGGTCACCTGGGTCGCGTCGCATCGTGGAATGCTTTGGGAAAGGGGTCCTTGCCCCAGCTGTTTCGGTGAGGTTTTGTCTCCGAAACGTGAGACATCGTCTATTCATGCGCCGTTACTCATGGCTCGATTGAGCTCGGATCGTCCCTTTCCAGCAATAATCTGGCCAAGAACTCGGGGAACTCTATCATGTGGACTTGGGGCACCCGCCACTTGGTGGCAGGGATGGATGGTTAGTTGGGGGTCTGCCCGGATTGGCGGATTGGCATGTGACATCCGGCAGTGGAACATGTGTCCAAACTGGGTTTAAGCTTCTAGCATCAGCAGGAGTGCTTGGTGGACCCTTGGTGGTCAACAATAAACGCCCTCATCAGGTGATGAAGCAGGGGCGTTTGTGGAGGCTGCTCCATATCATCGCCTGGGACTGGAGAGGTGAGAACAAACAACCAACGGTGATAGTGGCGGTGGGCATTCGCCCTCAACTCCCAACTCCACACAATTTCACCCATGCCGCCGTTGGCTGGGGTCTGTGCTGCTTCGCATTTGGAGCCTTCGGCTGCAGCCGCGGCATCGTCCCAGGTATTGACCTCGGTGGTCTTTGCAGTAGCACCTTTGTGCGGACTAGACTACAAGTGCGAATTTTTTAACCTGGTACGGAAGTGTTTGTGTGGTGTATGGAGATTGCTGCAACGGAAGCTGCCTCTGACAAATTGGACTGTGCAACAGCAGAACAGCCGGAGTGCAGCCGATGCCTCCGGAAGGCTTCGTCGGTTCCGGCCACACAAGTTTGTTGTGGAGGCTAGAGGAGGAGGAGCAGCAGTAGTGGCAGCCAAGACAGGCTGTCTGGCTCGACCGCGGAAACTACCTCAGTTGCATGTGGCCCGACGCCAAGAGGGCCTCTGGCCCGGTACCTGGAATACGAATCTCATCAGAAGGTACCGGTGCATAAATCCTAAGTGGGTCAAATTCATGGTAGGGTGCAGCGGCAAGTTGCCACTAGCGGGCGTGCTAATCACACTAGTCTGCAACACTTGCAGCCGCCATGGTTCGCAACCCGCTAGACGAGATGGTGGTAGTTCATGCTCGCAATTTATCATTTGTCCTCCACAGTGGTCGCAATATCTGGAGAAGGGCGAGGAAGCAAATTACCCTTCACGGCTCCCCAGTCGATCTGGGGGTCTACAACTTGCCCTTATAGGCAATGCGTCGGTGACAGTTTCGTCAATAGCATTTTACGAACGGCTAATTGTTGGCCAACCATTGTCGGCACGTTTGTGCTACGTCGGCGTAGTGCACATGCCTTAGCCCCGATACACAAACCCAAGCGAGGCATGGATGCTACATGGTTTAAGGCAGCACCTTTGCATCCATCTCAGATAATCAGGTCCTTTGGGCCGCGGCACAGAGGTGCATGTGGGCGACCTGATGATTTTTTCACAATAAAACCGTGTTGCTTCTAGAATTAGCCTTGGACTCATGTCGCCTGCCTCCCGAACTTAGGCACTGGAGGAGGCCCCAAGGAAATTCTTCCTGGAGTCGACATCCGAATCGCCCATGTCCGAACTAGATTCGGCATGCGGATTAACCGATTCGTCACTGCTAGATTCATCCTCTGACGAACTCTCAAAAATGCCGTCCAGCGAGTCCGCGGCCCCTCCTTCATCCGCCTCACTTTGGAGGTGGTTGGCCACATCGTCTTCATCGTCTTCATCGTCTTCCTCATCTTCCTCATTGTCCTCATCGTCCTCATCGTCCTCATCGTCGTCACTGCCAAAGAACTCGTCTAAACTCTGGAGCTGGTAGGTGGGCGTGGGATGCAACGTTGGCTTGTCACGTCCACTGAAGCTGGTAGAGGAGATGGCATGGCTCGACATGGGAGGTGGAGACCGGGTTCCATTGGTTCCATTGGTGCCATTTGTGTGGTTTGATGAAACAGACGACACCCCTATCGTTCCAAGTTTATTCACCTGCACCTTCACTTCCTTCCGGATGGTGGCAGGCGGAAGTTGCTCGGGGTTGCTCCATCCACTCACCTCCATGTACCGCACCAAAGCCCAATTCTGCATGGACTTTTGTTCGGTACAATCGACAAAAGGTGCCGGCTTGGGTACTTCCAAAAATAACGATGCTAATTGTGCTTGTTCGCTGCCTGTGTTCAATAAAACGTTGAACATACGAGCCCTATCCCTGGTGTCGTAGGAGGTGTCGTACTTGCATAGCTGCAATATGTGCTGAAACATCGATGACACAATGTTGTCCTTTAGGGTTTGTTCGATATCTTGTGGGGCGGCTTGTTTTTTAATCCTGTTTAGTTCGTAAGAGAAAGATTTGGCGGCCAAAACCAATATCTGATATCTCACACCTTCTGCCTCTGCTGCAAATCCCTTAATTAGTAAACGCAAAACATCGGGTCCAATGGTATTATTAGCAGCATCGGTAAATTCTCCTATAAACCAAATTATGCTTGCTTTAGCCTCACCTTCCAATCCGATGGTCTTATCCTGTAAGATTAATGAGAGTTTGAAGGTAGTGTTTATTATGTCTTCCTTCGCATTAGCAATATTGGAGGTTAAATTACTCTTTTGCTGGATTAAATACCTTATGACTGTTAGCAATTCGTTCAAAATCGGACCAGTTTGAGTTCTGAGTTGTTTCAAACACCACCTGAGACTTGACTCAGGCGCCACATGGGAACACCTACCAATTGCCTTGATAGCTTCTCTGGATATTGCAACATTTTGCGAGTGCAATGCGTAGTACTTGAGTTCTTCAAAAATAAACTTGAATGTGTTTTCGTTGACCAACATGGAAAGAATATCGAGCTTGCATTTAGCCACGGGGAACAGATTTCCAGGATAGACGTAAAACTTTTTAAAATGTTGTTCAAATAACCCCGAGTCCTCCTTGGCTATGGTGAAAATTAATTGTAATGCAAAATAAGAGATCAGTTTATTGGGGGAGTTCGCAATTCTCACCAATGCAGTGTTCATCTGTAAGGCTCTAAATGACAGCGGAGGAGCCAAGGCAAACAAAGCTTTAGCGATACTCAAGATCACGTTTTCGGACGACGAAAACACCAATATTTTCAAAGAATTCAAGAATAATTCAAGATCTTTGTCATAAGTCACATCATGCACTGGAAAGGGAATCTCCTTCCAAGAGTTGGGAAGATCAATAGTCTGTTTAGTTGAATCTTTGAGGTACAACTTAGGCTTGGGCAAAAACTTCCTCGAATATTCCGACAAAATATCGATCAAGTCCGATTGAGCCCATTCATCTAAGTCCTTGATTATGGCACAGAATCTGCGGAAATTTCCGTGGATGGGCTCCCACTTCTTGTGCTTATCACCCAAGGACTCCATGATCTTGTAGTATGTTTTGATAGCTGCAGTCACCACCTGGGGTTCAGTGTCGGCAAGGAGCTTTGCCAAATACTCCTTTACCTGCTTCTTTGTGCTTGTGTCCATTTCATACACCTTTCCGAGTGATATAGCTGTGGCTGCGCGCACTAATGGCGAAGGATCGGCTATAGTTCTTTTAATGCACAACATCAAGATAGGCACGATGCTTTGGATACGAATTCCAGCCAAAGACCGGATGGATCTGGCTCTGTTGACGGGGTCCTTGTCATTGAGAGACTTTTGAATGGAATTGATCGACAAAAGGGCCGTATCGGGTTCAGTTTCCGCATAGCGAATCAAATAGGTCAACACCAAGTTCTTGATCTTCTGATTGGATGTAGTGACATTTTTGACCACATCGGCAAAGTACATCTGGCCATCTTCACCTCTGGAGATTAAAGAGATCACACATCTCATTCCGGAAAGGATTTCTCTGTCTGTTCTCGAGTTCAAGAGCTTCGTTATTTCTCGGGGACGGAGGGAGCTAGGAGTCTCCACCAAACGAGTAGAGGCCGAAACTGCCGCCTCAATGGTGAAGTCCCGAGCAGACTCTAACATAGAGGTGATCTTGGACAATGAATCGGCCATGATGGAGTTGAATCACACAATTGAGAAGATGGATGATATGTCTCGTACTACGTTGAATATCAAGGGCGGCGTGCGACCGTATTGGGCAATTGCCACGAACTATAGGAAGAGAAGAGGCTGCGAAAATTCGAGATAAGGTAGGTAAAATAGGGGAAATAAATGGTGGAATAGGATAAAGTGGAGGTAGGGGTGTTGTATGTTTAGTTCTATGAAATTAGAGAATGTGAAATTTCGATTTTTCTGCATTTCTGGCACTTGTTGAAGTAATTTTTGATGGGATTTGGTGAATTTCTGCATAAATGGATCAGGACATAGGGTCCTTGGTTCGAATCTTGGCAAGGGAATTATCGGAGTCAGCAAAGGATGGCTTTGACATCAAGAAGATTCCTTTTAGCACATAAAATTGAAGGTGCTTGTAAAAATCATTATTTTATTCTGTGGGTTTCAATACTCTATCAAGAGGCTCATGCTAGAATCGTATCATTTGATGTATGTGATAGGTTTTTGAAATTTAATTAACTGCATTGCCATCTTCTCCTACACCTGTCAGTTCCTACGGAAAGCCGGAAATTATCTTCAATTTCTTCACAACTTTTACTCTCTAATTTGTCAGTTTCTTCGGATTACTAGTCTTCACTGACAAAAATTTCCATCTAATCCTAGCTGTAGGGCTGCTATTATCGTAGAAGGTGGAATTTGAGTAGTGCAAGTTAAAGAAAATAGCCGATGCTACATCTGAGTAGTACCAATATCCTCTACATTTTGCCCCTAAGGTTATGTCTACTCTCCCCTTTCTCTGCTAACTAGTTAGTTTGAAATTTAAGAAAATAAATTTATATTCTCATAAGATCTGACCTGAAATCAGCGAAATTTCAGACAGTTTCGCTGCGTTCGAAGTGGACAGGAATTCTCCAATGTGCAGATAACATGATAATTGCCTGTTGCACGTGGGTTTCCATCCACTCTTGGGAAGATGTTTCACTTCCAATGGGTTTTTACACCAGGAAAATTGCCAAAGAAATTACCACTAATTACCTGCAGAAGTGAAAAGTCTATTCGCCCCTATCGACAGATACATTCACTTACAGCTGTGGGCTGACTTAATGGTTATTGGCACTCTTGCCGCACTTTTCATTGCATTCTACCGGTATGCCTAACCATCATTCCTTGCGTGTTGGCTAATTTCATCCTGTACCTGACTAGTTTTTTTTAGCATCAACTGTATAAACTGCCAAGTTTCAGATATGCCCTAAAATTGAAACTTTTCCATTAGGCACTTAATTAACTCTCTTGCTAATACGGTTATTGATGGCAAAGCCAGCGCAATTTGAAGCCAGGCAGTGACATTACTAACAATGTGCTCTGAGCACTTGGTATTTACGCAATTCCTACAATTTTTCATAATTCATTACTCGTTACTATTACCCATCTATGTATTCCCTAGTTTTGCACGTTTGTTCAACCTTGACGTGGCATTCTTGAGTCTCTTGCCCAAGCCAATCTCCTTGCGTGATTGAATATATTCTTGTGGAAAGAACTCAGAAATCGTTGATTGAGTTCCTTCCTGCCTCTTCCGATTCATATCTCGGATCAATGGCACCATCACCTCGTCCACCCGGGCCTGGGACCAGTTCACATTGTACATCAAGTACGACCTGATTTGGTCTAGACTAGGCACTCCCCATTTGAACTCACTGTCATCCTTGTCTACTTCTGGCATTCGATAGGCTTCGAATACCGCCTTGTCTGGAAAAGAGTCAGGGAGAAACAACTTGCCACTTCTAATTCGTCCGAGCAAGGTATTTTTCAACCCCGATTCCTCCTTCTGGGAAATCCGGGATGTCTTTGTTACCTGATCAAACCACTTTTTGAAATTTTTCAAACTACCAAACTCTGCTAAGATCTCTACGGCCATAACAGGTCCAATGCCTTTTATGCCTTGAGTGTAGTCACTTCCAAGCAAGAGAGCCAATTCGATCAATTTCTCTTGATCGAGTCCGAGTTTGGCCTGGATTTCTTCTCCCATGTAGCACTCCACGTACTGCTTTTGATTAAACATATTTTTGTAGACCCTGTCTCCACCAAAAAGAAAACAATCACTATCATCCGTGATGATACCATCTACTAATTTAAGCTGGAGAAGTTTAGCACATTGGGCTTCTGCTTCCATTGGTGCAGTGATAAATGGAATTCCAAACCTCCTGAGCAATTCTTGAACATCACTGATCATCGTTTGAGTCACTTCATCCGAGTCACGTTTATCCTTGTTCAATTTTTCTTGTAATAATTGCTCTTGGGTGATGCTTGAATTAATGGTCGACAATACTAATTCTTGGGGTTTCTGGATCTTTGACTTAAACGATTCGTGGTCATCCTCCTCTTCTCGCAATTGTTGACGTAAATCTTCGCCATCATCATTCTCAAAATCGTAATCTATGATTTGCGCTTGTCTATTATCGGTTCCTTCTGCAACCACTTTTTCCACGATTTTCTCTGTCACGGGTTCACTTGGAGGTGCAATTTCTTCAATTTCATTACTATTGTCTTCTTGCCGATCAGCATTAAGATTATTGTCATCTGTAACCAGAAATAAGTCTCTTGCTTCATTCCAAGGAATTAAACCTGCATCATCATCTTGCTCGTACTTCTTTTCGGATTTATTTGCTGATGAAACTCCATTCTGTGGATGCATTGCTGATTCGGTTATGTCTTGATTGAACCAGCTTGGTATCGTTTGAGAAGCAACATTAACTGGTGAAACTTCATCAACATTATTGTCTTCTTCAGCCAAGTTTACTGTAACTGGAAGATCTTCTTCATCAGAACTGAACAATTCTTCGTTCTGGCCAATTTTACCATTCCAGGCTTGAACAATTGGCCTTTCAAGTAGTCGATCTGATTCAAGAGTCTCCTGTTTCAGTTCAAATGATTTCTTGGTGTTTGTCATGTCAGTGAGGTTTATCTTCTTACTGGGAGAAGAAGGACTCGGTTTAGGCAACTGTGACCCAAACAAAAAGGAATTACCAAATACCAGATTTGATTTCAGTTGAATGGGAGCCTTTGGATTAGATTTAGGTGTGTTGTGCTCGTCAGTCTTAATTTTATTGACAACTGGCTCTTTGAAACTATCTGTATGTTGAATTTTGGATTTGGTAGCAAATAAAAATGAGCCACCAAGTCCACCACTGTATTCGGAGTTTTTTGCGGCATCACTGTTTGTAAATTCTGCCATCATCTTCTCTTCTTGCTCGTACAACTCATTCAATTCTCTTTTGGAGTTTTCAATTGCCTTTCGAAGCTCAACTTCGCGAAAGCCATCAATTGTAACTTCTCCGGGTTTATTGTTTTCATATTGGCTGTAAATTGATTCTATAAGGGCCTTTTGTTGTTGTTTCTCTTGCTCTGTTTCCACAATATCAAGTTCCACGTTTTCGAACTCGTCACTATCACTCTCTATCGTTTCTGCCTGTGACTCTTGTTTCAAGTCGCTTGAAGCTAGCTCCTTTTTGGTATCCTGCGACTTGTTTGGTCCATGTTGACTATTCAAGGGTTTGAAATAGTTCTGTACCTCGTTTCCGTCTTCGTCCAAGACAATTGGATTGCTTTCGTCTGTTTTGTTGTCTATCGAGAGTGTCCAACCATCATCATTCTTAATCAATGCATACTTGCGGTCCTTATCACCTGCAATTCGTCTTGTGGCGTTGCCATCGTCGCCCATACCTGCGACATCCATTAATTTCTGAGTATAAAAGTTTCTCTTTTGCACTTGTTGGATCTGGAACTTGGAGAAATCCATACTGTTGGGGAATAATGCTTCGAGCTGCTCCTTGCGGTATCCCATTCTCAATCTGGATTTCAATCTCAAATTGGAAAGGATCATGTATTGGGTGGCAATTGGTAGGTTGAGGAATTCTTTGGAATTCGGGTCCACAGTGGTGATATCAATATCGTCGACATAGTCAAACTCTGCCAAACTCTCGTTGAAGTCTTCTTGACGCATGATTCTATCGTCGTTGGTGCTGACATGGAACTTGTCAATTTTGGGAAGATGGTATTCGTCATTCTTCACGAATCGAGTAGAAGTGGTGGTACTATCCTGAACAGCATCACCGTTGGACGAAATACCATGTATGGGATGGTTGATGGGAAGGTCCTCCAAGTATACTGTGTTTGAATCGGCGCTATCTTGGACCCTTTTGGCATTTTTGGCATGGTACTTTTGAGCTTCTCGTTGAACATGGATGGCAAGAAGCTTCAGCGCAGTTTCCTTGGTTGATTCAGACTTGCCTTCCCGACGTTGTTTTCTCTCACGAATGGTTTCCCGTTTCAATACCGGGGCGCCTCCATCGAACACAAAGATAGGGTAGATGCCAAAGTAGAGGAGCTTGCAGATTCTCCGGAAGAAACCCACGATATGGGACTGGGCTAGGGCATTGCCTTCGGAGTCGCGTACGGCCTTGAGGAACTGATAAATCCAAATGGACGCGTCGACGGCCAATTTCTTGCGGGAGAGGGCCTCCAATCGGACGGGTCTTGCGGTTGGGCCGAGGATTTCCCAGAGAGATTTGACACCCATGGTGGTATGGGAGTATAGGGTTCGGTTACGTAAGGTAGGAGGGTTGGTAATTACGTAAGGTAATGCGTGTCGATTACGTAATCTACGGAATAGATAGACTGGCCCGATATGCCCGTCCCTTATGCTGCGATTCGGGTAGCACCCGATCCGGATCCGTCTCCATCGCAGGAATATCGGATCGAATGCAATGTCCAACTGCTTCAATGGACTTCGGAGGAGGTTCCGGAACTGGGGCTCCTAACCAGCTTGCCTCCCCAGTACATGCACCCTCCTTCTCGTCAACGAAAGCCCCAGTTCTCCATCCATTTCCTTCACACTACTCTTCATGGCGGCCCCTTTCATCAAGTACTGTTCCCGCCGCTCTACCGTCCGCTCTACCTCCGGCATGGTGTCGTCCACCCAGGCACTAGCCAATGCCGCGGGGGTCCGCATTCTCAATGGGGGCGGCAACTGTGTGGATGCGGCCATAGCAGTTTCCGCGGCATTATGCGTTACCGAGCCTGCTTCCACGGGAATTGGGGGCGACTGCTTTGCCCTATATTATAAGAAGGGCGCCGACGGCAGGGGCAAGGTTCTAGGTCTCAATGGCAGCGGAAGAGCGGCCCAGGCCAGTGACATTCAACAGGTGTGGGATCTCCACAACAATGGGAACCCCATGCCTCGTATCCCCTACGAGTCGGTGTTCTCGGTGACAGTGCCAGGTGCAGTCGCTGCATGGCATGATGCATGGAAGGAATGGGGGTCTCACAAGGTGACATTTGCCCAGGTGTTGCAGCCAGCAGTGGATTTGGCCCAAGAAGGGTTTCCTGTGGCAGAGATCTCCGCCCATTTATGGCGGGGTCTGCGTGAAAAGCTTGTACGTCAGAACCGGCAAGGGAACCCCAACCCTTATGTTGTTGGGGACGATGGACCCTGGGAGGGGCAATTGGTCAGGAATGCCGAGTTGGCACAAGCACTTCGGGCCATAGGAGCTCAGGGCAAGCACGCCTTCTATTCCGGAGACATCGCCTCGGCCATAGTGGCCGAGACCGGGTCCCGAGGCCATTGTTTGACATTAGAGGATCTCGCACTGCACCAATCCACATTTGTGGACCCCATGCATATTTCGCTCTGGGGCCACGACGTGTGGGAAATTCCTCCCAATGGCCAGGGCCTCGTGGCCCTCTTGGCCCTCGGGATGATCCGTGAGTTGCACGAGATGGGCACAATTAATATTCATGTCTTGGACCATAATTCCCCGGAATATCTCCATTTGCTTATCGAAACGGGCAAATTGGCATTCCACGACGCCGCCCACTATGTGGACGACCCCGACAATCCCCACCATGGTCTGAGCCAAAGCCACCGCCACACGGTGGAGTCCCTCCTTGAAACGCCCTACTTGCGGCTGCGTGCGAGTCTTTTCCATGCCGATGCGGTATTGGACTCATCCACTCTCCGGCACGGAATACCCGAGAAACACCACCGCTCCGATACGGTGTATCTCACGGTGGTGGACCGGCAGGGCGAGGCGTGTTCGCTCGTAAATCTGGTGTACGAGGGGTTCGGCTCCGGAATTGTGGTGCCCCAGCATGGGTTTGCTCTCCACAACCGTGGGGCCAGTTTCAATCTCACTCGGGATGCCCCCAATAGTTTGGGACCAGGACAAAGACCATACCACACCATTATTCCCGGGATGATTACCGTGGATGGCGAGTTCTACGCCTCGTTTGGCAACATGGGCGGCTATGCCCAGCCCATATGCCACGTCCAGCACGTTCTCAACCTAGTGGTGTTTGGCATGACTCCCCAAGCTCTGGTAGATGCTCCGCGCATGGTACTAGCTCCGTACGAGGGTCCCGATGCAAGGGATAGGGGCCTTGGCCCCGACGGGCCGGTGAGGACCCCCGTTACCACGGTGCAGTTGGAACAGGGCATGGAGAGGGATACAATAGAGCAGTTGCGGAGTCTAGGACACAGAATCGAGGTGGTAGAGGAATGGCACAGAAGCACTTTTGGCCGGGCCCAGATTATTAGCGGCAGCGTTGAGGACAATACTTTGGTATTGGCCGGGGGTCTGGACCCCCGGGGCGACGGGGCGTCTGTGGCGGTTTAATTGGTAAATTTTCACAGAGTGGAGGTATATGGTGCCACAAGTGATACAGAGGAGGGAGGGGATCGTATATCAGTGCCAGCCAGGATGGGAGCATGGACTGGAGCAGGCGGTGGATATTCCGGCCGTTCCCTTGGTCCTGTACCCCATATTTTCCCTCTGCTCTGCATTTTTTTCAATCCCTTTCTCCGTCCCGCATCAATATCCGGAACCTATTGTGCGGGTCTATTGTTTCTCGGCACTTGGTGCGACTGCCGCTTATGGAGTGCTCGCGTAGGTTTGGCGCAACTACGATGCCCCCACTAAGGAAGCCGCCACCGCGACAGTGCAGAATGCAGATTGCAGGGTATTGCAGATTCCATCTCGTTCCCGTTTTTCGTTTGTTGGGGAGGCAATATACTGCAATTTCACTGCAGAAAACTCTCGCCCTATTTGCTCTGATTACCCCCAATTACAGAATCCGGGGTAAGTACCCCCGTCAGACGCACCCCATACATTACCTGCGTTAGGGGGGCTATCCCTCCCCTCACCCCCGCATCGGCCCATGCCAAACAATAACATTACCATAGTGATTGCCCTGATTTGCTTCCCCACAAATGGCCGTCCGTTTTCAATCAAGTTGGCTCAGGACTTAACTCCCGGGTGTGTGCAGGTGCGGTGGCATGGAGCCACCGCGCGGGCTTGGCGGGGTGGCCGAATTCCAGCTGTTTTCTCAACATGGATCCATCTCGCCTTCCATCTGTTCCATATCGCCTTCCATCTGGTCCTCCATCATCAACAGCGTTCTCCCGATGCCGCTGCCACGTTGCAGCCATCGCCCTCCCGTTCCATCCACTCCGGTGATCTTCCACCTCCCCACATTGGCCAAGCCTCGCTCTATAACTAGTTTTCCGTTTGACACCGTCACGTGTGGCAGGCCCTAAATCCGACCACGCAACAATTGGCCCCGCTCAGTACCCAATAGCCCCATCACCGGTTGCCGCAATATAAGTAGCGCCCTTGCGCTGCCATGGCGGTTTTTCTTTCTCCATCTGCAACTCCATCTCTTCAGCCAGTCTCAAGTCTATCTCTTGAAGCCATGTCAGACTTAGAAAACCAGGAACCCAAGCCTCACACCCTCATTGTCGACGGCTCCGAAGGACCCGCTTCGGGGACCGATTTCACTCGCATCAAGTCCGAAGGTGAATACATCCAGTTCGGTAACGAGAAATACTTGAAGTCCGAGTTGGTTCTGGCGTTTGGAGGAACCTTGAACCCGGGTCTTTCGCCTCCTCCCAAGCACAACTTGGCCAATCCCGCCCCCTTGGGATTGTCTGCGTTTGCCCTCACCACCTTCGTGCTCTCCTTGGTTAATGTCCAGGCTAGAGGCGTCACCATCCCCAACATCGTGGTGGGTTTGGCGTTTTTCTACGGTGGTGCTGCCCAGGTGGTTGCCGGAATGTTTGAGATTGCCATAGGCAACACCTTCGGAGGCGTGGTCCTCTGTTCTTACGGAGGATTCTGGGGCTCCTACGCGGCCATTCTTGTTAACTCGTTCGGAATTACTGCGGCCTACGCGAAAGACCCCAAAGAACTCCACAATGCCTTGGGAATATTCTTGGTGGCATGGTTCATTTTCACGTTTTTCATGATGCTTATGACGCTCAAGTCCACGTTGGCGTTCTTCTCAGTGTTTTTCTTCTTGTCCATCACCTTCCTCCTCCTCGCCATTGCCGAGTTCAAAGTCAGCATTGGCGTTCAGAAAGCCGCAGGAGTGTTTGGATTAATCACCGCGTTCTGTGCCTGGTACAACGCGTACGCCGGTTTGGCCAACCCGGAGAACAGTTACTTCCCCGTCAAGGCTCTTCAGTTGCCCGACTTACAGGATAAGTCCAAGCGTACTTGAAGCAGCAGCAGATTATTTATTTAATGTCTATGGACGCAGCGACAGCTCCGGATGTTGTGATTCTGGTATGTGTCGGTCCATATCGAATTCTATAGGAAATATTTAATTAATGCAGTATGAGATGAGTGTAGACAAAACAGACTAATTGAGAATTATTTCAGTGGTAAATTGAATATTGGAGTCTCTCAAGCAATCGATGCCTCTCTTCTTTGCACAATGCACTTACCCAAATTGCACCACTTTTGCGGTACTCAAGTACGGGTTTGGTTTACGGAGTTAAGCATCTGTAGTAGTCAAGCAAGCCATTTCCCCTGACAATGTAGTCCCCAACAATACGCAAACTATGTGGTTCTTCTAGCAGATTTGGGAATAAGCTGCCCCCAGATCTCCAGATCTACCCCGGAGGTGTGCGGCGTTACCAGTTGTGGTACAATGCCAGCGCCATTCCACATTTCTACAAGTGGCGTGATGTTCCAAGGTCCGAGCCTATGTCGTATATTGCAATGAGCCAGCTCTAGTTAAAGATAGGCAATATCTTGGCACAGATATCATCGTTGGTTTGGTCAATGTTGATAATTTGTTTGATGAACCGACTCAAGTCCTGCGTGAGTTTGATGGTGGACAACCCCAAGTCATCGGCACAGAGGAGGAGCAAATCCGGCTGTAAATTCTTCAACATCTGCACATAGCCCTGCAAGTTCAGGCACTTGAGCAACTTGTAGTTGTTGTCTTTGGATACAAGGTCTGCGTTGAGCTCATTGTCCAAATCCTCTTCCGAAAGGTTGGGAGGGAGAATGAACACCACATTGCTGGAATTGACGAGAATATCGTTGAGAGGGAGCTTCAGGTTGATGACGGACGACGAAAGCGTCAACACGATCGACTTGTTGAGGTATTTCTTGGACAACTGGTGTGACTCCGAGTCGTCGGCTTGTCCGTATGTGGAGTATAACTTGTAGGTGAAGGCCGCGACAGAACTCGCGACCAATGCTGCCAACCAGAGCTTGGGGTTCTTCTGGGCTTTTTTGATGTGAGAGGGCATCAATCGAGGGTCCACAGGGAGAGAGAGAGAGTTCTTCAAGGACTGTTACACTGTCAAAGTGGTGCTACCCAAGTTTATAACTGAAGTGATATCCGGGCACGCACTGCCTGCACAAGGCTGCCCACACCCTCGCATCACATGACTTCCGGCCTGTTCCCGCCGCTACTCCCCGCAGTTCCGGGGACTCGCCCCCGGATGTGCCCGTCCCAACATTTTGGTCCCCTCAGCCAACCACGGAGTGTCAGGCACAAGGAGTTGGCATTTGGCATTTGGGGGGTGAAAAATGTAGCAGAGGACAATTGGAAGCTTAGGAATAGCTTTCAGCAGACAGTGTTGTTCTTCTTCTAACGAAGTCAGGCTTGTTATCCGCTAGAGGATCATTCCGTGGGAACAACATCACCTGATTCTCGTGTGAAGGCAGTTCTCAAAATTGCAGAAAAAATGCAAAAACCGAATTCGCATGCTTAGATCCTCCCCAGAGAATCTGTTGATACAGCGATATCAGTGATTTCAGCTATCCAGATGCACTTTATCAAAAGCAAAAACCCGCAAACCCCGTTATCGCCCCTCTGTATCTGTTTGTTGCCGATGTTGTGCATACGATAACGAGATAGTCGATCTCGCCAGGGGTTCCCCATCAGGCAAGGGGCGCGGAAAGGAACAATCGAATAGATACGAGATTTGAGCCCCATCCATTCACATAGAGGAGATGATGATCCTCAAGCGTTCACACTTAGAGAAGCAGTATGGGTGTATTCACACGCGGTACCGACACTACCGGATGTTAACGTCCAATATCGTCCTACGGTTATATTGATATTGGTTGAGGTGTCCCGTTAGCCTAAGCAGTGAAAGTCGACCCCGCTGCTAACGGTCCCTCCGTCGTATAGGCTGAGTCTCGTTAGCGCCTAGTTTCCGCTTTTATTGCCGTATTGGCATTAGGCGCTCGCGCGACTGATGACGAGAATCCGACCGGGTGCAGGGCTGAGCGCATTGTACTTGCCTATTAGGGCAAGATGAACCGTCGACTCATCACAAAGGCCACTTCCTGAACCACCTCAGACATAGCGGATCTAGCGGCCCGACCCCAACATGGTCAATCCCCGTCCTCTATCCGGAAATCCCCTCTCCGATTTTGCGCTTCCGCTCAATCGGCCCCCACCCAGGCATTCCCACCACAGTATTTTTGCGCTTGTCCTGCATGTCGCGCGCGTTTGTCAAGCCATTTCCGCCCCCACTCGATTTTGCGCGCGGATAGGCGGATAACCTTTCCCTATCTACATCGACCTACCTGCCTAATGCGGCCCCAGATGCTGCAGTAGCGGAGATCTTCGACGTATCACCCTCCGATAAAAAACTATATAAGTCCATGCATTTCCCTCCTTGATTCCCTACCTCACACCACATTTTATTCAAGATGGCTCCTCAACTCCATCCTTTTGACTCTGTCAAAGACTACGAAATCAAGTTAGCTTCCAAGCTTGTCAAGGACGCCTACCCTGCCTCGGCCAATGTGCATTTTGTGCAGATCGAGAGGCTCGATCCCCCCAAGGTGGAGATGAAGAAGTACTTGATTGCAGAGAGAGAAGGCTTGCCCTTGCCTGCCATCCCCAGAGTGCTCTACTGCTACTACTGGACCAACACCCTCGAGTTCAACAAGGCCTTGGTCAACGTCACCATCGGGCACATCATAACCAAGACCCAGTTGCCTAAGGGAGTATGTGGTCCTCTTTTGCCCGACGATATGGGCGAATGGGAAGAGGTTTGCAACAACCACCCCATGGTCAAGGCAGAAATTGAAAAATTGCAGTTGCCTCCAGGATACCTGGTGAGAAACGACCCCTGGATCTATGCCACCGATGATCCTAACGAGAAGAGACCATTGTGTCAGTTCTTCATGTATGTCCTTGCTGGTAATGGCCATACTGAGTCCAACCACTACTCGTTGCCCTTGAAGTTCTCCCCCGTGTTCGAGTGTTTCACCAAGAAGTTCATCAGAATGGATTTCTTGCCTGGAGGCTACGACGAGACCACGGTTCCCACTGGAAAATGGCAAGAAGTGCCATGTGTGGAGTACCATCCTGACTTGAATGGTGAGACTGTGATGAGAGACGTCAAGCCCTTGTTGATTACCCAACCAGAGGGTCCTTCCTATACCGTGGAGGGCTCCAAAGTCAAGTGGCAAGGATGGGAGTTCAGAGTGGCCACTAGTGCCAGAGAAGGTGTGGCTGTGTACGACGGATGGTTCAAGGGAAGACAGGTGTTCTACCGTATGGCTTTGTCTGAAATGACGGTTCCTTACGGTGATCCAAGAGCCCCATACCACAGAAAACAGGCCTTTGACTTGGGAGACTGTGGTTTTGGTGCCTGTGCCAACTCCTTAGGTTTGGGCTGTGACTGCTTGGGTGTGATCACTTACTTGGACGGAATGGGCATCCACGCCAACGGAGAACCCCATGTGTTGCCCCAAACCGTGTGCTTGCACGAGCAAGACAACGGTTTGTTATACAAGCACGTCAACTACAGAAACGGCAATGCGGTTGTGGCCAGAAAGAGAGAATTCGTGGTCCAGACTATCGCTACCGTCGCCAACTATGAGTACGTCATCAACTTCAAGTTTGTCAACGACGGATCGGTTGACATCGAGACCAGAGCCACCGGTATTTTGAGTACCATGCCTATTGACGAGAACGTCAAGGTTCCATGGGGTACCATTGTTGGACCAAACGTCATGGCTGCTTATCACCAGCACATCTTGTCGTACAGAATCGACCCTGCCGTGGATGGCCACAAGAACACCGTTGTCTACGATGACGCTGTCAAGTTGCCCAGAGACAAGTTGAACCGCTACGGTATCGGATTTGTTAACGACAGACACTATGTTGAAAAGGCTGGTCACATCGACCAGTCTCCTTTAACCAACAGAACCGTGAAGATTCTCAACGAAAACGTCATCAACCCCGTGTCCAAGAGTCCCGTAGGCTACAAGGTGACTTTGCCTGCGGCACAAATGATCTTGGCCGATGCAGACTCCTTCAACGTCAAGAGAGCCAAGTTCGCTACCGAACAATTCTGGGTCACCAAGTACAGAGACCACGAGTTGTTTGCTGCTGGAGAGTTCACCAACCAGTCTCAAACCGACACTGGTATTGGTGCCTGGGCCAACTACACCGACAACGTGAGAAATGAGGATCTCGTTGTTTGGGCTACTTTGGGTTTTACTCACATTCCAAGAGTTGAGGACTTCCCAGTCATGCCTGTGGAAACCTACGTCATCCACTTTGCTCCTTTCAACTTCTTTGACAAGAACCCAGCATTGGACCTTCCTCAATCCAACAACAAGTTCAACAAGTCGACTTTGCACCCACTTGGCCAGGAACCAGAGGCTCCCTGTTGCAACAGTAAGATATAGATAATGAAATACTGGAATAGGAAATGTACATGTATAGTTAGCGAATCTACAAGTGTACGGCATTGTGATAGCATGATATACAGATTTTTCAATTTTAGATCCGTAATTTTTCCTACATAACTTAGATCAATATATGGCTCTTCTTCTAAATCTTCAATTATTTTTATCTGCTTTCAAATTATATACATTTCCTGATCTTTATCTTGATGAGTATCATGCTCAAACGTTGTTTCTGCAAAGAATCTGCTACAAGGATTACTATTCTGATAAACTATTAATTAACCCTTATCTTTATACACTAGTGATACATGCCTAATTACCAATCGTCCAAAGTGGTCAAGCAGAAGTTCATTTCTTCCTCATCTAATGACTTGATGTATAAGCACTTGGACAATAATTCCGCATTAGGCTTCAATTTATAATACGAAGACCACTCAATGCACTGTGACAATGACTTCACAATGTGTACCGAAGTTCTGAACTTCGAGAAGTTGATGACCTTTTCATCCTCATTCTTAGTGTCAATTGTAGAAGCAGTTACCTCTGGTTCAAACTGCCTGGAAGAGTGTGACATATCTCTGTGTTCCGAAGCGGGAGAGGTCATCACTGAAATGAGGGCATTTTCTTTCTTTTTCGGTTTCATGCTCTTCACAAATGTCGGTCTTTCTGCATTGAAAATCAAATCCGACAAATATAATCCCACAAAAGGAATGCATCCCTTAGATGGCTTCATCTGATTGATACATAATCTGATGTTCAAAAAGTTCTTCAAAGGAGAGGCCAACTCCTCCAAGTTTTTTAACATTAAAATATCGCCTGGAGGTAAGTTTTTCCAGGTTTCACGAAGCTTTTGCACCTTCTCTGATGTCAACCCCAAAATTATCTGCATCAAGGTGGAATAATTCTGCAAAGTAAAACACTTCTGGGCTACGTGGATGAATCTTGAAATGATGGCGATTCTCTCTTTTTGACTCTTGGTCAAAATGATCTCAGAAATAATCCAATTAACCATGAGGTTGAATCTGGCGATGATCAAATTGACTCCCTTATTCTTGTTGTAGTATTGATCATTCACAATAATTTCGAGCCAACTGTTAACTGGGGTAAGTTCTTTATTCCATTTGAGCTCAATCAATTCTTTCCAATCGATTTCTTGTAACATATCCTTTTCAATTATTGTGAAATGAACAGCAAGAGACATGGAGTCGAATCCAAGCACGAATGAAATATGAGAAGAATAATCCATGACCTTTTTCACCGACAAATGGTCATTCGAAGGTGCATAATTATCAAGAATAATTTTAGGTGAGGCAATTCCCGGGCTATTCGAATTGCTATTTTGCTGTGAAGGATTCAAGAACAACTCAGTAGTAGGAGTGGAGGTTAGTGGATCTTGCAAATTCATTCTCTGCTTGATAGGGGTTAATGAATTGGCTTCTCCTCCGATACATCCACGATGTTTCAGCAAGTTAATTTGTTTATTAATTGGAGTCAAGGGGATCTCCTGAGTGATGTCATTCTGAGTGGAAAGTTCAATCACGTCTTCGGTATTGGCATTTTCAATCTCATTCATGATTTCATTTGTCGAATTTGCTAATGCTCCAATGGTTACACTGCTTGTGTTATGGGGAATTTTTTCAAGACTCTCAGAAGAAGCTTTCTTGATCAAAATCCTAGACGAGTCTTTTCCCTCTAACTTAAATAAAGCGAATTCAATTGGATTGCTTGAATGGAATGATTCATCTGGGATAGCAGCTAATTCTTTCAATACATAGCTGCTGATTCCTGGAATTGCAATAGAATTTGCTGAGGAGTTATTGCTTGAATGCAAATTATCTGTATTCAACTTCGTTGAGTTTTTTCTGCTCTTCATTGCAACAGAAAAGATTGAACTATCTGCAACATCAGACAGCTTAGAAGATCTCTGCAAAACCGAATTCTTCTTTTCAATGATGGACGCAGTCTGATAATTGCTAAATGGCAATTCTGTCAAAGCACATAAAGTACTAAATCTGACACTTCTTCTAACCGATGATGATCTGGAGATAAAGGAACTCACTGAAGCCGTCTTGATTCTTATTGGCAATTCCAATGAGTTTCTCTCCGTAAACGTTGGTCCAGCCAAAGTTCTTAAATTGTTAAAGCCATTCATCTTTTTCAACGGAGCACTATCCCTTTGATCACACCTATCTGAATGCCTCGAAACGTTGGAGTTGGAAAAAGCAGAGTCATAACTTATGTATGACTTCATTGAGTCTCGTCTGAAGACAGAACCAGAAGAGTTTCTCGAAAGAGAATCGCGTTTGAAAGCAGAACCACCAGAAGCTCTTGAAAATCCAGACATCCGACCATGAATATTCTGCTCATTAAAACTTATTCTCTTTATCCTTGGGTGCTTGATCAGTTGTGGACTCATTGCAATCCCCAATTCAGCAATTTCTGCATCATACTGTGTAATATTGCTAGGAGTGGAGATTGAGGTATCGTACGAATTGTTGGCATTGTTGAATTCAACAAATTGCAAGTCAGGTGGATTTGGTAACTCAGTATCGACATCAAAGTATTGAGTACTTGATTTTAACAATCGAGCTGAAATATCTCTCTTTTGCTCAGGCTCTTCAGAAAACATAGGCGACTCTTCAGTATTCCCTTGAACTTCCGAATCTTCAAGATTCAAATTACCTTCATCATTCCAATTGATGCTTGCAGCTTTCTGGAATGAAGACTCCTGAGAATTGTTAAAGATCGATTCTCGCAAAAACTTCTCATTTGCGACAGCCATCTCTTCAACATTCTTTTGGACATTTTCTTCTCCTTCATTTTCGTTTATCAAATTGTCAATCTTTAAGATATTTAAATCGGAAAGATCGTTGATGTCCATATTTTCATCATTCTCGTTGTTTTCATTACTGAGGTCCTTATTATCGAGAATATGATCAATTTCACCATTCATCGAATTTTCATTGTAACTTCCTGATATTCTTGGCTTTTTAGCAGGAGACCCCATAACATCGATTCCAAGTTGATCTTCATCATAATCAATATCGTCAATATTAGCACTTGGCAAATCATCGTTATCTTTCAAGATATCTTGATCGCGGTCATCTTCGAGAATTATTCCTGGTGAAGCATCATTTTTTATGTAATATCTGAGAAGATACTCCAACTCGTCAATAATTCTCGCACTTAACACATCAACTCTTTGACCTATCTGTTCAAACTCTTCAGGATCATCCTCAATTGAATCCAATGCTTTGTTAAGAACAGTGTCAATGTCTTCATTATCTTGGATTGTCTTTGGGGGCATGAAGTCAAAACTCCTGTTGTGAGCATGTGCTGTATGTATGATAGTCTTCTTCCATCCATCCACAAGCTTCTTGATCGAATTTTTTCTTCCTACATAATTTTCATCTTCCATCACAGGAGGCTGTAATTGGCTCTTGCGAGGCGACCCACTTAAAGAAGATCTGTAATCGTCTTTAAGAACATAGTCCATCTTTTTTACAGGAGTTGGAGGCAAGATCTGGGCCACTTTTGAGGTAGGCAACTTCACATTTCCGTTTGTCGAAAATCCACTGGCTTCCAATCTTGCTTCAACAGGATCTTTATTGCTAGCTGAATCTGCTGGCACCTCTGAAGCGTCCGCGTCACCATTTTCATCATATTCAGATGACAGGGCAATATTCGATGTAGTCTTTTTCAATGCAAGGGAAGAATCTTTCAAGTTCATATGATTGTGCCGGCTAGTAGTACCTAAAGGCGACTTCATTGGCGGAGCTATCTTGGGGTCATTTGGGTTGATCGTCAGGAAACGGAAGGAGTTTATTATGGGGGACTTGACTTGTTTGTCATGCTGCAGCTGAATTTCTTGGAGCTTTATATTAAGGGATTGTCTTGAGGAATGATGTTGCAAAAGAAGGTTATTAATGGAGTATTGGGGGTTTTCATCCTCGCTGTTCATGTCATCGAAAATAATACATTTGTGAAGGGCCTTCTTGTCGTACAAGGAGAGCATGGCCGATCTTCTATAGGATGGGTTGGTGTGGAAGGACATTTCTGTGTTTGTTCGAGACAATCTTTTTGCCATGGGCACTTCGGTGGCCAAGGGAAGCTTGAAGGTCAAGATATTGTGGGACAGCACGATTTGGTCGATGTCAACGTCGGTCTTCCAGAATTCATTGACCAAATTCAACCAGTGGATTTTCAAGTCGCTCAAAATCTTCTTCTCGAACACCATTTTCTGGGCCTGGTTTTCTTCATCGGAGATCTGGTTGCAGATGAGGTTGGAGTCGATGGTGATTCTGTTGATAGTGGAGACGAAGAGGTCGCAGAGGACATTGTTGGGGTCGAAGTCGTCGATGAAGTAGTTGAGGATCCAGTGCCGCAACACCACGAACGTTCTCAACAACACGAGTTTTCCCACCCGGTTGTTGGACTCCACGTTGGAGTTGATGTACTGCAATGCCCAGATGAGTCTTGTCAAGAGGAGGTTCATGACCTCCTCGCTGGAGACAAACACTCGGTATGTGAGGAAGAAGTCGCAGATGAGGCTGTAGTCGATAACCTCGGGCGAGGTGAGCTGCACCAAGAGGGCTTTGAGGGTGGCACTGTTGATCAACTCCGGGTTGTTCTGGTCGAACTTGACGATATCCTCGGAAACAGGCCCGTGCTGGAGACTGGGGAAGAGCCGCTCGTCATCGAAGATGGATTCGTTGTGCTTGTTGTACATGAAGTCTGTGTGAACGAGGTGGTCCTGGAGAAGCACGTTAAAAATAGAGGCTCCCGAGAGGGAGAGTCTCTGGCTCAGGGTGTCGGACACGGGGCTGTAGGGACTGGTGTCCGCGGCGGGCTCTGCGGTGTCCATGGCTGGGTAGATGCCACTGTTCTATCTGGAGAGAGACTAGTTCGATGTGGTGAATTCACTTCAGTGAAGGGATGACTACTCGAGTAGCTATTGAGGTAAACAACAACAAATGCCACCGCGTCTATGCAGGACCGGGTATTTGCATAATGCGGGATGGGGAGTGCGCGACAATACCGGGGAAAAGACAGGCAGCCGTAAACTGGGCCGGCACAGACGGAGAGAGCGGAAAGTCGAGAACACGGGCCACACCCGAGGATCGGCGGCAATGGCGTCTAGACCCGGGATTTTGACGGGGCGCCGCCAGGGCCGCAATTGTGGTAGACGAGGTACGGAATTTGAATGTGTTCCTGCATCCAGCACGGGAAGCGAGGCACTTCCCGACAGTTTGAGAACGGGGGATGTTACGGAGGTGCTGCTGTGGTGATGCTGGATGTTAGATATCACGTGACTTGACATCACGTGACGTCCTTAGCTCTACTCTAGGAGCAGTTCCTGTTGCAAGGCTACATGCTACATGCCGTTTTGGGGTCTATCTATGCTGTTGATTAACTTGACGCGCCCCACTAATCTACTTCTGCATGTTCTGCTGGATGGCGCTGCGCAATGCCTCGAACGGCGACTGCTTGAACACGGGATTCTTCAACACATTGTTGAAATTCTTCTTCTCCTCCACAAGAATCTTCTGATGGCCGCTCTGCTTGGAGGCATTTGGAAGGTTTCTGTTCAATTTGGACGACAGCACGAAGCCCTCGCTTTTTGCAGGGGCCGTCTTAATAGTGGTGGTGTTGCTTGCAAAGAGAACGTCTCCGTCCTTCGCTCCGGGCAAACTGGTGAGTAACTCTTGCATGTTGGGTTTTAGCTGTTCTTTTTCTTTTCTCTTGCGCCGTCTGAGTGCAGATTTGCTGATATTGTTGGATGTATTGAATGTAGTTTTGTCGAGCAAGCTCTGGGCAAAGGTAGACGATCTTTGCTGCTGCTTCTCCTTCTTGGTGGTTTTGGCGAGTTTCAACAATGGGTTCTGATGGTGCTCTTCGCCCGCGGTCTCCTGCCTGAACTCATGGATCTTGCTGGTCAAGGTGGCTCTTTTGGCCGATTTGCTTCTCAAGGTGGACTTCTTCTTGATTCCGCCCGACTGGATGTTAGTACTGCTCTGGAAGTGGTCATTTGGTGGGTGTTGCGTTCACTTACCATCTTGAGTATGTGGTGATGAGGTAAAAAATGGGATGAGAAGTGCACTCACCTGCATTTGGGGGAAGGAAAGGAAGGGAAGGGAAGGGTAGGAAAGTGAAGGAAATACAGCAGGAATTAGTGGGAACTACTAGGGTAGAGAATGTGGGCCAGAGAAGGGAATTGGGATTGGAAGGGAATTCTTCCTTCCCGAAATACGCAACTAGCGTATTTGTAGCAGAGCACTTGTGCACAAGCACAAAAGTGGAGATTGAAGGAATCGACAACAAAGAGGAATGGGAGCGACTTGGAGAGAAGAAATTGAACGAAGATTAAGAGGCATGAGACTGGTCAATTTTGGGTTATCTCAATATTCTGTATGGGTGCATTACTAAATTGGAGGGGGTGCCGTTTGACTTTCCTTATCGATTTGATATCCCGAGGAATTCTAGGTTTTTTCTGCCTATAGGCACAGTGGATAATTACCAAGAGACTGTACTAGAGCTTTAGACACCCCCATAACCCCAAAATAAGGGCACTTAGACACCCAAATTGTAGATAAATTCAGAACAATCAAATTGTGCCCATTCTCCCATTTAACCCTCTCTAAAACTATCCGGCTCTTTCCCTCTAATTCTAGCCCTACTGTACATTGCTCATCGCGCACCTTATCGACATTCTACAGTACCACGGCAAAATACCACCTCTCTATATTCTGCTCTAATACCACAATTCACTCTATAGAAATGTAGATCCCATCAATACTTTAAATCTACACATACATACCGATTTCTCCCTATGCAAGTCCCCAATGATCTCCAATGCTCCCATTGTATACCGCACACGTGAGACCCTATCTCTGCTCAGAAAAAACACGCTGCGACAGCTTATGAAGCCATCTCATTTGGCATTCGCTAAAGGTAAATAATCATCAACATATTGCGGAGATGAGCTCTCACCCTGCTCCAGACATTCCTGGCTTGGAGGGAGACGCTCATACTCAGATGGAAGCTGCAGACATCGAAATCATGGGCGATTCCATCATAGACCATGTGCTAGACAAAGACCAACAGGAACAGCACAACAACACCGAAGATCACCAGTTGATAGGCGAACTCGGAGACTTGGAAGTGGGGCCGTTGGACAAGATCAAATTGGACGAGATTCCAACCAGCAAAACCGTCAGCAGATCACAATCGCCTGATATTCCATACAGCTTAAAGGTCAAACCCGAACAGATGGAAGCACGACAGAACTCGACGTTGGTGGCAGTCACCACGGAATCCGCGTTGGATGGCGGTTCGCTCAAGCAAGCCAATGATCAGGATGAGGCTTCCAAGATTTCTGCATATGCCAGGTTGGATTTCGAGAATTTCACTTTCTATGTGCAGACGTTGCAGGTGGTATTGGGCAGAAAATCCAATGACGACTTGCTTCAATCTAGCCATCATGCTGTGGACGTCCATCTCTCGTCAAAAAAGGCTATTTCCAGAAGACACGCCAAAATATTCTACAACTTCGGAACCCAGAGATTCGAACTCTCCATTTTGGGCAGAAATGGCGCCTTCGTCGATGATACCTTCGTCGAAAAGGGAATAACGGTGCCATTGACCGATGGTACCAAAATTCAGATTGGAGATTTGCCATTTCAATTCGTGTTGCCCTCTATTGAAGCCAACGAGGAAGATTCACTGTCAGTTCCTTCAAAACAATTCAACCCCAGTGATGCCATCAACTTAAGATCCAATCTATACAACAGCAATTCTAAAAGGATTATGGCGAAGCCAAAGGTTAAGAAAACAGAGAACATTTCTGGAGATCTGAACGAATTCAAAGACGTTCACCCCAAGCCAGACCATAAACCGGAAAAGCCAGGAATCCATAGGAAATCATTTAGCAAAGAAGAAAGAAGAGATTCAATTCTAAAGATAAGGAGATTATCGAATGCAAGAAGAAAGTCTTTGGCAAGTGCAGCGAACGATGAGATCAATGATATTTTGAAGGAGTTGGGAGTTAGCTCGATTGATGCGATTGATGAAGAGGATTCAGAATTAATTGATTCCCAATTACAGGCCATGCTCGAAGAACACGAAAATGCTGCAAGAGAATTAGGATTGGAAGGAATAAAATTGAGTCAGTATGATGAATCAGCGATAGAGGAGGAGGAAGATGAAATTGATCGGTTAGTGAAACAACATAATTTGGAACAAGGGGTTATTTTGGACGACAACTCAGCGGACAATACAAATGATCTCGATATGGATTTGTCGATTTTAGATGAAGAAATCGCTTCATTGGGTCCTTTACTTGATTCTCATAACCAGGAACTTATGAAAGAGAAGGAAGAAAAGAGAAGACTCTTGGAGATTGAGAGAGATCGCAAGAGAGAGCAAATTCAAAAGAGACACATGGGCAGAGTTGATGAAGATATTCATATTGATTCGGCATTAACAAACCAACAAGCATCTATCACAAAATCCGGCCCATTGATGGGAAAGATTGCTCCACCTCGAATGGGAAAGGCTGCTTCCATCCAGCCTCCTCCCAACAGATTATACAATAGACCGGTGAATGGCCTCTCAAAACCTGGCCTTGACAGCAGATCTGCAGGTAATGTCATTTCAGGATTACCCAATTATATTCAATCATCAGGCATGCCTATGAAGTTACCTCCAGGAATGATATATGGCGGCTTACAGAAACCTGTGATTCCGACAAGACCTCCTCCACCAAAGTTGGAAGTTCAGGTAATTCCAATAATCGCCGAGCCTTCTGCAGTTCGTCCGAGACCTCCATTGAGAGCTATAACTGTCACAGGCAAAGCAACTTTTGCGACATATGGTGTTCCAAAAACTATTGAGGAACCTTCAAAATTCCCAAAGGTTCCAAAACGGGGCAACCCCAACTTTAAGAAGTTACCCAAAAAGGTTTACACATTAGATGAAATCCCAGAGCCATACAGGTTGAAACCATCGATATCTCTACCAGTTTTGATTTCCAATGCATTGAAAGCTCATAGGGATAGCGGTCTTACCTTGAATGAGCTTTACGAATCTATTAAGGATTCGTATCCCTATTATAAGTATTGTGCTGATGGATGGCAATTTGCTGTTTCTCATAATGTGAAGTTGAATAAAATTTTCAAACGCAGTCTGAAGAGAAATAACGAGTGGATTTTCTTTATTGATGAGTTATTTATTAATGATCGAGAAAAGGTCAAGAAGAAGCAACAAGAAATGATTGCAGCGAGAATAAAGGCTGCTGACTTGAGAGCTGAGGAATTAAAGCAAAAGCAGAGGCTCGATGCTCAACATTCTCACACCCAAAATCTTTTAGGTCGCTCCTATACGTCACCTTATGTCTTGCCCGTTGGTGGTTCATCGCAATCCCCGTTCATCTCACAGCTTCATAGAACCGGGGGTACTGACACCGCAAGTGGAACGAACGGGCCTAAGCCAAAGACAATTGCAGAATTGGCAAGCGAAATCCGCAGAGACAATGCTACTTCCAAGGCTCCAATGTATTTCAGGACACAGAGTGCTCCAGCCAATGGAAATGATGGAGGCTCTTCTCCAAAGACCACGATCAAAGCGCAATTAGCCGCGAACAGGGCACAGCCGGTACAATCATCCGCAACTTCAGGAACTACTGCTCCTCCAAGTACCGCAGGAAATTGGAACCAGGATACAAAGAAGTCGTTGACTTATTTGCAAAAAGAGCTTTTTACTCTTTACAAAGCAAGAAAATTGTCCTATAGTACGACGACAACCACGGAGATCATCACAAAGGCATTGGCTACTACTATTGCACAAGTAAATGCCATAGGTGCCAAGGCTGGCTGTGGAGATAACGCATTGAGCTTCTTGGTTGAAAGGGCACCTCAGCAAGTGAGTAAGATTTTGGATATTGCGTTGACCAAGTCTATTAAAGAGAAGCAAGGCGGTGGTTCTAGTTCTTCCAGCAGAGCTGGAACTCCGGGACCATCAACATCTCAAGCAACCTCACCAACAAAGCTGTCTAATCATGCCACTCCACCTCAGGATAAATCGGAGCCAGCTCCTGTGACCCAGCCAAGTAGTCTGGTTTCTACCCAATCTCCTGGATTGGCAACAGCCAATATCCCAGTACTGCAATCTGGATTGGCACAAACGCCTTCCGTTCCCAATACTTCTCAAATCAAGAATAGTTCCGTTTCATCGGTGCCAGAACAATTGCCATCTCCGTCATTCCAAGCCACTAATTTGACTTTTAACTCTCCCAAATCATCAAATGCCCCCACATTGTCGAGACCACCGCTGTTTGCTTCTGGGCTTTCTAGACCGCCTAGTTATAAATCCAATTCCCTTCCTAAACCTCTGAGTTTTGCAAAACCTGGAAGTGGGTTGTCCAGGCCTCCAACATTTTTGTCCAACAAGCCTACACAGAGGCCACCACAGTCAAACACAAACTTTGGGACGAATCAGGCTCCAGATTCGCTCAAAAGGGAGCACGAGCTGTCAAGTGCCAATGAAAGTCCTCGAAAAGTCATGAAGTCCGAATGATCCGTTTCAATCTCTAATGGAATACTTTGTACAATAATTTAATTCTCAGCACTATTTTCCCATACAACTCTTTACCTTATAGACTCATATGTACAAATAGATATCCGATATTGTATTTGCACCCAAACTGGTAGACATTACGTAATAATCGCGAATTCTGACATAAGCAAACATTGGGTGGCAATATCTCATATTCAAACTACCATCAATTGGGCGGCGTATTGATCTGGAAACCAAAGACATCTATCATTGAACTTCACAGATTCTTTGTATTTGGACAATCTGCACAGAACTATCAAAGGAATCTTGTCAAATATTTTTGAATACCACTCCAAATCGCCATTAACCATGAATAGTATTGCTCAAAGATACACCCAATCCAATAATAATTCAGTATTGAATGAAATAGAATCAGCCAGAAATGAGTTCGCTTCAAATCAGCAGTTAGAATTGGCTCCAAGCATTCAATTGCCTCCTATATCACAACCTACCGACTTTTTGAGAGCTCATACTGATGATGCCTCTAATCCAGACTGCAAGATCAAAATTGCCCACGGTACCACTACTTTAGCATTTCGTTTCCAAGGAGGAATTGTTGTTGCTGTCGACTCTCGTGCAACCCAAGGTAATTGGATTGCATCCCAAACCGTCAACAAGGTTATCAGAATCAACCCATTTTTGTTGGGTACCATGGCCGGTGGTGCTGCAGACTGTCAGTATTGGGAGACCTGGTTAGGTACCCAATGTAGATTGCATGAACTCAGAGAAAAGGAGAGAATTTCCGTGGCCGCTGCCTCCAAGATCTTGGGTAACTTGGTCTACGAATACAAAGGCATGGGATTGTCCATGGGTACCATGGTGTGTGGGTACACCAAGAAGGAAGGTCCAACCATCTTTTACGTCGACTCCGATGGTACAAGATTAAAGGGTGACTTATTCTGTGTTGGATCTGGTCAAACATTCGCTTACGGTGTTTTGGATTCTGAGTACAAATGGGATTTGACTGTGGACGAAGCCTTGTACTTGGGCAAGAGAAGTATCTTGGCTGCTGCGCATAGAGATGCTTACTCTGGTGGTTCGGTCAACTTGTACCATGTTACTGAGAGCGGATGGATTTACCACGGCAATCACAACGTGGGAGACATCTTCTGGGACATCAAGGAGAAGGAAAAGTCCTTCAACAATGTCGAAGGCTAGAACAATTCCAGCCACTACAACAATATATAAACGTCAAATAATTCTAATGCAAGTCAGACTAGATGTCCTTCTATTCCGTTAATCTCGATTCGGAACTTCCAATAGTGCAAGGGTTGGAGCCCTAGATATTACGATTTGCACGTGACTAAACAAGACCTTATTTGTTGGATTTCTCACGACCCCACAACTATGCAGGAAAACACACAATGTACTGCATCGGGCTTGCTCTCTGCTGCACCGTAGTACTGCTGAAAAATTTTAGGTAAAAACTCTTCTAAAGTTACATAGTAAAGAATAGTTAAAATGGTATGTACAGCAGTGAACCAAATCCTCCCAGAGACCATACCATTGGAAGAAATGAATAGGCAGCAACGTTAGCCAGATTATTTGCCAAAGTTGGGTCAAAATGAGGACCAAATATCATCATTCAAGTTAGGGATCGAATAGCATTATCCAACGAGAAATGAGGTTCCAAGTGGATATATCAAGGAAGAAACTCGTACTAACCTATAGTCCGCTAAGACTCAAAACCCTATGCGTGAGCTTCACATCGAGAAGTTGGTGTTGAACATCTGTGTCGGTGAATCCGGTGACAGATTGACCAGAGCTTCCAAGGTGTTGGAACAATTGTCTGGTCAAACCCCAGTTCAATCCAAGGCTAGATACACCGTCAGAACCTTCGGTATCAGAAGAAACGAAAAGATCGCTGTCCACGTTACCATCAGAGGTCCTAAGGCCGAGGAAATCTTGGAGAGAGGCTTGAAGGTCAAGGAATACCAATTGAGAGAAAAGAACTTCTCTGCTACCGGTAACTTCGGTTTCGGTGTTGAGGAGCACATCGACTTGGGTATCAAGTACGACCCAGGAATTGGTATTTACGGTATGGACTTCTACGTTGTCATGGGTAGAGCCGGTGCCAGAATCGCCAGAAGAAAGAGATGCAGAGGTGTCATCGGTAACAACCACAAGACCAACAAGGAGGACACTATCCAATGGTTCAAGCAAAGATACGACGCTGACGTCTTGAACAAGTAAACTAATCGTTAATAGTAATACATTGTTTAGTTGAGGATTTGTACAGAGGGCGAGCTGAGGCTGTAGTGGATGAGTAGAGGGTGATAGGTAGAGTTGTAATGGCATAGTGAAGGGCATATTGAGTGGATATTGAAGGGTATCTTGTGCAAATAGCTTGAGGTTGTAGTAACAAATTTATACAATGCAATCCGTCTTCTATTGCCAAAGAATTGAAGTACCCATTCCATAATAACCGCTTGAGACCGGATTTCTACACCACTTCCACACTTGAATTTCCTTTCTTCAAATAGCGGATTTTTGTAGCATGGACTAGAATGACTTCTCTTTTAATGGCTGGATTCTTGCCACCTGGATCGTTGACAAGTTTTTCTGGCCAGACCTATTAGGAAGCATCTTGAATTTCCTACTGGCTGAAATTATATCTGCAGCCTGAAACTGCACTATTGACATTCCTCTTCTAAAAGCAATGACTGATCGAAAAGAACAGTGGTGACAGAGCATATCCCCTCATGACACAAGATCGGCGCTGTACCTGTGACGCATATCCCCCATATCTGACATTACAGGCATATTGTCAAGGGCACTACTGCCTCCCGAGAGAGTTATTTTTTGCGTATCGGCATTTGGAAGCAGGCCCGAACTGACACAATTGTTCTTCGTGGTGTTTGAGTGAGACGGTATTTGTGGATTATTGCCCAGAGTCCACAAACGAAAATTGCAACATCCCCAGAATCTCGTCCTACTGCCAAGTCCTTGCCTAGATACATACGTTAATGTTCTAGAACACCCTGCCAAGTCTCAGACTGCAGACTGCCGTAGCCAGTTCCGCCCTGTCCTTCTCAACTACTTCCCGGGGTCGCTAATCAACTGAAAACTGCGGCCGCACGGGAATTCGGCCCCAAAAGACAGACACAACTGTACCCCAGGACGCCGGTACCGGCGTCCTCCAGGGTCATCTCTGGTGCCGTCCTCTGTCCCTGCAATAGCCCAGGGCCCTCTACTTCAACCCTTCCAACCATACAGCCACCCACGTGACCTCCCCTAACCTATTGCGGCCGCCCCAACAGTCACTGCCATAGCCTCCGATCCCATCTAGGCCCCGTCCCCGCCTTCCCCGTAGTTCCGTCTTCGATGCCACTTTCTTGAGGCAACCACCACTCGTCGAATGGCTCGCGTGGGGATGCCAGGGATGCTCGGGTTGTCAAACTCGGATTGTGCGGATTCTGCTGTTTGTGCGGATTCTGCGCCTCGTTGTTTTGTTTCTAGTGCACACCTCCCACCGGAATTACCCTTTGGGCAAATGGCGGGACTCTAACCTGTTCTTGGTGCCTATTTAGTGGATTAGTCCGAGATCTAGAGCTCTTTTACGCCTATAGTGCATCGTACTGCAAAGCCGTGTAGTCCGTGGATTCGAGTTGCCCAAGACTGACTAGTAGTTTCTCCAGAACTGGTGACTCCCCAATTTGCCCCACCCCAATGCATGCGACTGCGACTGCGTATGCGTCTGTGTACCGTGCCCATTACAAATTGTGCAGCGTTTTCTTTGCCTTGTCTAGACTGGCACTGAAGCAGCCGTTTCATTTTCCTCTGCGGGTATAAACAACAGCCTTCGCCTGCAAGTCTTCCACACAGAAATGGTGGCCATAGCAGAAGACTGCATGGCAGTGTTGCCCTGTAAGTATGGTGGTGATGTCGTGGTGGTGTGGTGGTGATTGCCGATGGACCGAATGGGGGACTGTTTCTGGGGTTCAAAAGGCTGCAGAGAACCCTCTGTTGCCGTCAAAACTGCCGTATTGGGTTGCTTTTCTCTTAAGACGAGTGCCTGAGTCCCTAGAATCGATTACCTTGCTTCGGCCCGTCCAATATCTTGTCCGCCTTGCTTCGGCTCGACTAATATCTTATCCGCCTTGCTTTCATCCTATACTAACCTCCAGTTGTCGACAACGAGCTCAGCAGCCAAGAAAGGTCCCGAGTGGAAGAACTCATCCGTGAAGACCTCCAGGAAAACTCACCGTCCAATCCCAACCACCTCCATCCGTTGGTCAACGAAATCCTCCCCTTGAACTCCCGAAGGGCAACAAGTCCCCAGCTAATGCAGGAAATCGAACGCTACGAAGAAGAAGACAACGACGACGACGAATCCCACATAATAGAAGGCGGGATTGACGTGGCGAGATACGCAGAGTTCGAGGACGGCGATTCCACCAACTACTCCAGAATATATTCCACATCCCTCTACTCCAGTTTACAGCAACGAAACCTCGACTTGATGCAGAGCAATCATCAGGACCTCGCCTCCCTTCAGGAACACTACCTTGCACAGCTCCAAGCCTTGAAAGGCGAATACAGCGATAACATTCAGCTTAAGCGAGGGCTTACCGACCAATTGGACGAGGTCCGCAAGAAGAGACAGATAGAAGATTTCAAGCCTGTTGAAGACTATCTCCACAACAGATGGAAGGATGGCATAAAAACGGTAGTGGAGTTAGGAGTAGAAGCATGCCGCATAGACATGAATTCGCATTAAGGTCATCTAAACGAATCGATGAAATCACATTATAGGAGACGGCTGGAGCCGACTGAGGTTGATAACTGGTTATTTAACTTATGTAATACAGGTTTTATTGTCAATATAGCTTATACTATTGGTACGGGTAGAGCTGGAAGACAGGATGAAAGAGTAGATTGTTGATGCACCACTTGAAACATCGCTCGAAACGTCGCCGTCCTCAGAGTGTCAGACTTGTTTCTGTGTATGGTCACAGATTCGAGGCTTCGACTGTGTGTATGTATGGTCCCGGACAGAGACTATGTTCTGTGCTTCTGTGCACGGCCACAGAAACAAGAGTATAATTCTATGCTTCGGTGAACATAGGCTCGTTTCCTATGTTTCTGTGCACGGCCACAACTAGACGTTTGTGCACTGTAAGAAGAGCCCCATGTTATATAGTACCATCTCTCTGAATGGCACTCCATACCATTAAAACGTAGTGGAAATGCAATGACACTTAAAATTCTATTCTTGCTTTTCCAGAGCCATATTGGACCCATTCTGATTCCAAAATTGTGTATATCTGACCTGTGGGTACACACATGATGGACATGGAGTCTGAATGTAGCTGTAGCATGCTTTCTTGAAATAGTAAATGGTTGCAACAACTTAGGAACGCAATACAAACCAACCCCAGAACATATCCAGCGTTCTCTCCACGTTCCCAAGCACCAAAACACTCCAGAAAGCACTCAAGTAAGAACTTCACATCATAGAACACCCTATTGCCGCTTCCGCCGCACCATCAAGTCTGCCTTTAAGCTTCCCATGTTGATGATTCGAGGACACCCCTCCCGGTCCAAATCCTGACGAACACATTCCAAGCAGTAGTAGGCAGGCGTTCCGTTCTCGTTGTTATCTCCTAAGAAGTTGCTGCACACGATGCATTTGTGATTCAAATGGCCAAATGAGCAGTCACTACAGATCTTCACTGTAGTGGTAGGCTTGACGTAGGAATCGCATATGGGGCATCTGCCATCACACAGACTGCAAACAAGTCCGTTGGTGGGGCCTGTCTGTTTCATACACTGGATCAAGTCATACTGATGACGAGACATTGGTGTTGATGAGGTGGATTTGTCTTGCTTAGTGAGGTGAGATGGTCCTGAATATAGATCACATCGCACTAATGCACCCCAATATGGAGTACGAAAACACTACCTCTACCCCCAACTCTGCAACCTGACGGTTGGAAAGTATCATGGACAGTGCAACAGTCAAGGACGAACAGCAAGACTCCGGGGTGGGTTTCACGGAAGCAATTCTTCCGGAAAACCCCCGTTGTCTGGCCGAAAATACACCTGTTCTACCGCAATTGCTGCTAGAGGTGGCAAATGACACCAAAGACTCGTCAGAACTCACCGATGAAAGAGACCGTGAATGTGCCATCTGTCTTGAAGAAATCGTCGATTCAGACAAAATTGGCGTCATCCCTTCTTGCTGTGGCCACAACAAGCCCTACCATGATCGCTGTATCGTCCAGTGGTCTAGTACCTCCAACTCGTGCCCCACATGCCGAAAGCGATTCCACAAGCTAGACATCTATGAAAACAACAATCCCAACCTCATCAAGCAGTCCATTTACGTGAAGGACAAGCTCTTGCCTAATGATGCCATAAACCAAATTCCCAGAGAATTCATCATCCCTGCTTCTGCGGATCCACCCGAAGAAGAATTCCGGAACGGTGGTGTATGCTCCATTTGCTCTAGTTCGGATTATCTTTCGTCCATCAATAATATGCTCAACTGCAACTTTTGTGCTTCTGCATTCCATCTCGATTGCATCGGCATTCTTCCCGACTCGGACCTTCAAACTTGGTGTTGTCCTATCTGCGATGTCGATCAGGATTTTACCTTCCAAATAAGCAGAACAAATAGATCAAGAAACGGCAGATCCAGAAGACCTAACAGGCTGCTGCAAGCTACCATTCAATCCACAGCATTTCCCATAGCAATGACACCATCTACTTTCCAATCCT
Organism: Suhomyces kunorum; assembly: GCA_030561465.1. Taxonomy (NCBI): domain Eukaryota; kingdom Fungi; phylum Ascomycota; class Pichiomycetes; order Serinales; family Debaryomycetaceae; genus Suhomyces; species Suhomyces kunorum. The sequence goes on along the minus strand of JAKTXF010000009.1, from coordinate 132,416 downwards.
CAAATAGAATATCGAGAAATAGTCCATTAGGAGCTGGTTTCCTGACAATCTCTCACACCAGGGAAATAAGATCTCGACCAGGCCTCATAATCCATAATGATAATAACGAAATCGACGACTCTTTCCTCTATGGAGATGAATCGAACAATTTCGCAGATACCACTTCTCATACCAGGAGCCATGATACGCAAGTAATCAATGGAGGTGTGTTGTTAAGAAAAGAACAGAGATCCCAACTTAACCTTTCGAAAGAAGAAGCCCAATCCTGGCAAATATTTGAAGCGGCAAGAAACTCCGGGGATGCACTCACAGTAGAAGGAAGTTCTACTGAATCGACTAGTGCTGGAAATACTTCGGCCAAACGCAGAAGGAGGAAAAGAATATCTCCACTTCAAGAAAAAGTACAAGAACAATCATCTAGATCTGTGAAAGAGAAAGGTCGAGAAAATCAAAGTAGAATTTGCAACCTAATAAGTCAAATCAAAACTTCACAAATGAATAGTTCGCCATTCAATAAGACCATGAACACACATTTGCCTGCACCGACCAATCATATCAGCCCAGGAAGTTCATCTTCAGATTCTCCAGTGACGATGTCACCTCAGGGCAATAGTCCCATGGAAGGTAATTCTTGGAACGATAGTGATACACAGTATGATAGTGACTCTCGAAATCAAAAGAAGCAACGAACAATTGAGCTAACATTAGATCACAAGATTGAAATTCAAAAATATATCAGGATGTATTTGAGAAAGTTCTACAATCCAAACTCAGTGGAGCGATCTGAAAAATTGCCCATCACAACTGAGAGTGAATACATTGTGGTCAACAAAACCATTTCAAGAAAAATATATGGACATATTTTGGCAGAGGCTTCAAAAGATGCTAATGCCATTGATTTATATTTTGATGGAGAGGACGTTTCCAAGTTGAAAGAATTGGTTGGTGAATTTGTCAAATGTGAAATGGATGAACAAAACTGATGTATATATTTATAGACTAAATGCTTATAAAGCCTTATCTACGGCGAGGTCCTTTTGGCTTAGAGAATTTTAACCCACTCTTTTCAGAGGTATTAATTTGATTTTCCGTCAATTCAGATAACTCCAATTCCTCAAGATCTCCAACTTCTAAAGATTTGTCGACGGTCAAGGAATGTTCTCCAAGAGTATTTTTGATTGAGGTGACCAAACCCAATTTCGAGGAAGCATAGATCATTCTGTCCTTGACTTTAGAACCAGAAGGGCAAGAGTAGATAAACGCAAACTTTCCATCTTGATAGTTGTAGATTGCATATTGAGGTTCTGTACTTTGATTTGCCTTCTCGAGGGTTAAAACTAGAGAATCTAACTTAACATTTTCGAAAGTATTAGCCAAAACAAACGATTCTTGTTCAATATTAATGGTCAATAATATTTTGTCAGCCAGATGTGCATGTAATTGATCTAATTGGGATTGAAGTTCATCAGTTGTCTTGAACAAAACCTTTCCCGAGCTCAGATGGGAATGCATTGAAGCTAATTCTCTCTTGTATCCGTTTCCTTTGGAATTTTGGGCCAAAGATAAGTCTTGCAAGGCGTTGATTTGATGCAAGGTTTGTTCGTCTGTAGTTAAAGGACTCGAATCCAGCTGTGAAGCCCGCACAAACTTGAAGTTCTTTAAAGTCAATTCATCCAATTCCGTCCAAGCAAAGATGTTATTCTTGGAAAAGTTATTGGATCCCAACGTATTGATCAAGGTGTTCTTGGTAGAAGCGTAAAGCATCTTTTGCCTTATTGGTGCTTCATCTGGTATGAAACTAATGAAAGCAAAATCTCTCTTAGACTCATTTAACGCAATAATGACGTAAGAGGGCTGTGGGTATTCGCTTGAGATGAATTGGTGTATGTCAGTCAAGATATGATTGAGTCTCTCTTCTTCATGATTGTTGGAATAGGACAATGACTTGTAGTTCGCATCAGGAATCAATTCGGAACTATTGGAAGAGATTTTGATGATTAAGGAGCTGTCTGGAAATACCTTGAATTGATGGAGAAGGTCTTCCGATGCAGTAATTCCAGATTGGGCAGACATGGTTGTTCCATATGAAATGGTAAGTGAACTCTCTTTATGAACGGTGCACGTGAAAATTTACACGTGATACGATTCATTCTGTACTCTGTGTTTACATAAGATAATGAAATCAAGGACTTGTTGCCATTCAGCATGAATCTCCTTACCTTGTTTGGTCCCAGAAGCCACGAGATGAAAAAGCCCACGTTTGAACAAGGTGAACTGCATGATTCCATAGATCTCCAAATTAAGTCGCTCCTATACCTTTTCAAAAGATTACGGATCAACAAACTAAGTACCTTCCTAACCGAGAATAACTCATTCAGATATGTAGATTCTGGACATTCATTCCTGACAGAGATGGCCCAATTCTTCGAGAAGTTAGATCAAACTTATTGCACTGAAAGGTTCAGTCACATTTTGGTTGAGGATGAGTATAGGGTTATGGTGGACTTTACTAGAAACAAATTCAGATCATACTGCATGGTTTCGGAGATACCCAGTGCCTCTTTGTCAAGACCTTCTTCACCTGTGAAAGGAGCTTCTATTTTAAAGAACGAATTATTTCCTCCATTTCAAGATTACAAAGACAGAAAAATCAAAGGATTTCGCTTCATACTTTTCCCAATTTCTGAAATCCCAATCGGTGACATGGCAACGATTCTAGCAGAATCTGATTTATATTACGAACATTTCAAAACGATTGATTTTGGAAAGAGATGCAAATTTGCATTAGAGATCATTCGATCAATTTCAGGTGAAGATGGACATGAGAGAAAAATTATAAATATTACGGAAGCGCAAAAGTTCAGGATCATACGTGCATACTTGGAAAAACTAGCGTTTACTGTTCAAGTAGACCGGATATATGAGAGCTACGTAAAACAGATGGAACAGAGTTCTCCTTCGAAAGCAGCCTCTCCGACTAGACTTATTAAGAAGTCTTCAATGAAATCGTTGAATTTTTCAGAATTGTCATTAAATACCAAGACAACATTATCTAAACCTCATATCCCTAAAGCAAGTATGTCACCTACATCCCAAAATTCCAGCTCTAGATTACTGCGTCCTGCATCTCCAACCAGACAATTAAAATCGAAGCCTTCTGTATCCAAATTAAAACTTGGTGAATTATACAATCCTGTTGCTTCTCCACCTTTGCAACAAGATCCGTTTAGCGATCAGAGGTCAGAATCCTCAAATACATCTGGGTCTTCTGGGCATAATGATACTTTAGGAATACCAGAGTTTAAGCCTGAACTTTATGAAAAATGCAAAGCAGCTGTTTCTGGTAAACTCAAAGCAGAATCATTAAAGATACGCAAAGCTGGACACTACTAAGAATTTAATGCTATGGTGACAATACTAGGCAAATTTGCCCATGCTCAACTATTTAATAAGCCATAATTTTAGCTGTAATTTATTGTCATAAATATAAAGATTAAATGGAACTTTTGAAAGGTGATTCTTCTGCTTAGATTATGGAATGATGAAAACTGAACTCCGATCCCTCTGCTTCTGTGTTGGTTGCCGCAAAGCTGCAACCACTGCACGTGACAGTTAATTGTACACAAGTACAATGCAATATTACATACGCTTTACTTTTTGACTATGCTTAATAGAACAAGGCTACAGGTTATTCGTTCAAGGAGCATTCATCCTTTCAGGAGCCTTAGTAGCTCCTTTATAAGGAAAGATCTTTTCGGTGGAACGAAAACTGTCGGTATGGGCGGACGTGGAGGTCTCGAAGCTCCTGGTGGAAAGGGAGAAACTACAGCTAATCCTGCTGATTTGTTCAAGAAGAACGACATTCTCATGTATTCAGATAAACCTGTCAACTATATCGAAACAGTAAGGTCCAATGGATTCTACTTGGCCAACCAATTATTAATTTCTTCCCCCGATGAGAAGGGCAATATAATAGGAGCAATGATGCTCCAAAGTGAAACATTCGAAGTGGACTTGAGTAATGATGGTTTTAAGTTGATAAATGGCTTTATCATTGAATTTGACGAACAGCAGGTATTAGAGGTCTTCAAGAAAGTGCATCCTAAACCAGAAATATTGGTTATAGGACTCGGCAAGAAATCGAGAATGTTGAGCCAGTCGAACAAAAACTTATTTTCAAACTTGGGAATTCAGTTAGAAGTCGGCGATTCCAATAATGCGGCACAAATCTTCGACCTATTGGCAACAGAAAGGCCTAATGTAATTGGTGCTCTACTTTTGCCGCCCAATGTCTAAATCCCTACAATCTAGTGTGGCATCTATCGTGTAAATAAAATGTAAATTAACGTTCATATGAATTCGGGAGTAAAGAACTGAAGTACTATTTCATCAAGTAGAGTCAATGTGAGTTACACAAGCTTGTGACCATCACACCAGATCTTCCTGCTTCAATATCTCATCGTTAAAAGAGTTTTCCATGGAAAACTGATTATCCGACTTAGAGGTCATCATTATAGGCATCATGACAGATTGCCCATGCATGTTCATCATACAATAGTTTTGCGTCCCATTAAAGGAAAGATGACCCAATGGATTCGAGTCGCTGGTATCTCCTGAAGGGGAGACCTCATTTGTGTACATGCTTGAGTTATATTGTATGACATTCTGATGTTGAGGGGTGCTCATCATCATCATTTGTTGTGCATTTTGCAGTTGACTGCGCAGCTGAGCATGTTTATGTGGCGGAAGCATTGAACCGTATGACTGGGACATGAAGTATGTGTTGGCTTGGTTGAGTAATTGTTGTGATTGTGGAGATGGTTTTTCGAGTATTTTGTCTAAAAGGTATTTCCCATTTGGAGTTGATGAAAGTCCTCCCAATTCAAAGGAGGTGTGTTCATTGCTTGATGTCATATTCAAATGACTTGTGTTAGTATTGCTATTTCCAGAAATGATGCTTATTTCCTCGGATGAATTTTTGGTAATGCTGTGATCATTTCCCATAATTTGATGATGAGATGGGACTTGTGCACCCTGAGAGAATGATGCATTATGCACACTAATGCCATTAGGCGGCACTTGTGAAGAGGCTGATCTTGTAATCTTTTCTTTCAGCTTATTTCTTACCTCTGGAAAATCACCAGAAATTGCCTTTTGCTGCTTAGAAAATTGTGGATCTTCTTTCTTCTTGTTCTTGTTATTCATTAATGAGTGGACATCGGTAAACACAATTTGAAATTTGTTCATTCCCGCTTGCATCCGAGCCTTATTATTAACCTTTATTTGTCCATTATTCTCGTTCTTTTTGTTCTTCACGTTGTTGACATTATGTCCCCTAAAGACATTTGATTGCTTATTTGAGACGGCATTCATCTTCATTTTCACTGGTAATTTAGATTTCCTTTCAGAAAATATACCCATTACTGGCTCAGAATTTATTTGAGACTTAGCGTCTTTATTTGGAGTTGGACTAGGTGGGTTATTCATGTCAGTCTTCTTGTCATCATCCAGCTCATCATCAGTTTCCTCATGTCGAGCTGTACGAGTCGGTGATTCAGCTCTAATTGTACTAGACATTATGACGGTTGAGGGAGATGATGGAGGAATTTGTTTTGCGGGAGTCTGGAAATTATTTAAATTGACCATCGTTGCCTTTTCCATGCTTAACGGATTGGCTTTACTTGGAGTTTTGTTCAAATTCGAGATATCATTGAGTGATTTCTTAGAAGGGGTTTGCAAATAATAGCTCTTCTGTATTACCTGATTTTCCTTATCGGCATCAGGATTATCATCACTTTCTGGGCTTTTGGATCTATTTGCGCCAGAATCGTTTTCCTCAACATTGCTACGATCAGCCTTTGTACTTATAGATAACTTGTGTGGCTGTCTTGGTGGAGTGTCAACTTGAGTGATTGATCTCTTCAGGGCAGATTTTGGATCAGCAAAAATCGATTGTTTGAGCAAATTCTTCTCACATCCCAATCTGAATTTGGATGGAGTAATGGTGTCCAAGTCCTTAATTGGAGTTTTGCGAATTGGGGAATCCATGAGGAAATCTGCCAAATGAAGTGTCTTGTCATGAAAAGGTGTGATATTACTTAGCTGGTGACCGATGGAGTTGGAACTTGCAGAGGGGTGTCCATTTAGGATATTGATATTGTGGGTGAGGAAAGGCGTCAAGTTGAGTCCTTGGGAATAGTCCACATATTCACTTAAATTTCGGTTTGCCGGAATTATTCCTTTGTTTGGGGTAGAGTTGAAGGACATGAGCTGTTCATTGAAATAGGTCTTCAGGATCAAAGGAGTCCATCCTGTCAATACCGTTGAAGGGCCACCATAGATCTTGGATGCTGAAGGAGGAACGGACAGACTAATCTCGTTGGAGCCCGAAGTTGTGGTCACACTCTTGGATTTGTTTATTGCCACGGCGGCAGAGGAACCTGCGCCACCCGACTTCTTGTCCTCATCGAAGGGCTGGTAAATCAAGGGGTCGATAATATTGCGGGAAGGCGATAGTTGTAAGAACTCGTTCGACATGGTGGAAGATTTGAGCAAGCACAAGTTAGCTTCACTGCCCGATCAGAGTGCAACGAGAAGGGACAGTGGCACAGGAATGGAAATCGAGGGGAGATATGTGGAAATGGGAGGTGAGGCAAGAGGATGGTGGGACGCCTCGAAATGGTGGGAGCTGTGGGGCACGGATGGAGATGGAGGGAGCCTGTGAGCGCAGTAACACTGTTTGTTTATACAACAACAAGATGATACTGCTTGGTAAACCCTAGGGTTCCGCTGACGTAAGCCGCGATCGTGCGTTCCCGTGCAATTTCCCAAAACCCAAACAAACGCCCTTGGAGGTTTCGTTGTTTTACAGTGGCACAAATCCGACCGCGTCTTTGTGGCCGCAGCACAATCCCTTCACTGCCGCCGCGGTGTGTACAGGCCGAACGCAACAAAGTTCTAGCGAGAACACCGCCAGGGACAAACTGGGGAATGGACACATCCTAACCCCGAAACGGTAGCTCCGTTACTACAACCATCCACGACACCTGTCACTGCGTTCCTTGGCCATTGTTGATCCTTCGCAAGTCATCGAAGAAACCCATACTATCACCACAGCGAACGCTTCGTTTACGCCGTTGGAGGAGGCGCCGGATTTCCCCTTCTTGCCACCTCGAAGACTGTGGCAGTATGGGCACTGGCAGGCTAAAAATGGGGAGGCGCAAGGCAATCGAAAAAATTCACCTCAACATAGAACTCAGGAACGGCCGGATTTGGAGGGTTGCAGGGCGGAGGCCCCTGGAGCCATGAGACGATGAAAACCGACACCTCTTCGTATGCCGTGCCTCGCCCGGAATGATCTGGTGAAATCGGGATCCTGCCCCGACCTCGGGGGAGGGCTACGACTGGAACGGACTCGTGACCGGGAGAAAAGAATGAGGCCACTCGGGTAAGCCACGTGACCGGGGCCGTGATGGCAGGGGTGATTATCTCGTACCACAAGTCAGCCGGACCACCCGATTCGGCTAGGAAAGCTGGGGCAACGATGGCAGGATCTACAGGCAGGATCTACAGGCAGGTAAAGCAATCAAATTCAATAGTAAGAAACATTACAAGAATTAAACGAATAGACACAAGAACAACTTTTATGGTCCATTACAATGGGCAAAATTAAGCAGCAACCTTATTGTCGTTTTCCCAGTCTTGTTCGGTGACTTGCAAGTTCTCGGCCTCGTCAGCCAAGTCGTCGATGTCGTAGTCCTCCTCATGGGCAGCCAAGGAGAGGGTGGGTCTGACGACAGCGGAGTCAAAGGTCCAGGCGGCTAAGGCGTTTTCAGCGTCGATGATGATTTGCTTGGAAGCCTCGTAACCATCGTAGGCGGGTCTGGTCTCACCGGGAGTGACAGGAGACTCGTCCAACAACTCCAACAAAGCCTTACCGTAACCAGCAATCAAGGCAATCTTCTCGGAGTGCTCTCTGATAGAGTCAAATTGGTAGTTGAAGGCGGTCTTCAACTTCTCTCTGGTGATGTTTGACAATTGGGCCTCAGCAACCAAAGATTCGGCCTCAGCACGGACCAACTCTTGCTCCAAGACGTTAATCTTGGGGGATTGAGGGTCCTTGTACTTCAAGTAAGCAATTTGGTCGGTAATCTTTTGCTTTCTGTCACGAGATGGCTGAACAGAACCCTCGATGTCACGGATGGACTTGATGGTGATTCTGTATTGGTCGTATCTGTCGATGAACTGGTCTTCCAACTCACCAATCTCGTAAATCAAGACACCCAACTTGTCAGTGATGTCGGAGATGTCGTCGTCGTTGGATTCACCCCAAATGGACAACTGCTTGGCCACCTCCTTACGTTCTCTGGCGGTGATTTCGATGGAGCGCATCAAGTTCTTCTCCATCTTGATCAATTGAGCCAACTTTCTGGACAACTCGGGGCCCAAGGCACCAGCGGCAGATTTACGGAAAGAGTGGGAGATGGAACCCTTACCGAAGAATCTGGACTTGGTGGAGGATGGTGGAGGAGGTGGGCTCTGCAATTGAGCAGCAGTGGGAGCTCTTTGAGATCTTAAAGAGTAGGTTCTGTGCATTTTGGTGTTACAAACGTAGATGAAAATTAACGTCGAACAGTGGAGCGCGGGCTATATATAAAGGGGTGGACGGACTAGGTAATAATGCCATGCTTGCTAGTGCGGATTGTGTGCCGCACACCCACGTTATCTCATAAAATTTACCAATCGAGTGGGAACCGTACCATAATAGGCGTGAGCGATGAATGGTGAGGGGATTTGATTATTGCCATCATCGACGGTGGTAGAGACATCGGGGTTGTAGGTTAGCATCAACCAAGACTAGGGGGACCCCCTAGTGCTACCAGTATTCCGCCACTTCCCGCCACTTCCCGTGTCGTCCCTGATGCGTCTGTCTCGTCCAAGTGGTTAAATGCAAATTTGTCTCGAATAGGAAGGTGAAACTACAAACATTTCAGCCAGCCACGTCTGACGGTGGCTTTGTGCGAGGTGTTAGGGCGGGAGAAAGAATTTGCAAGTTGCAGTGTATTTGACGCGCATAGTTCAGGTGGCGCTGCAGTTTGTCTGGGCGTGGGGCGCAGCGGCGGCCTCCAGTTGTGGGGCAATTGCGCAGGTGTGGCAGTTGTAAAGTGGAAGGCCGAGGAGAAGATTGTCAGTGACATCACGTGGAGTGGGGTGCGGGCCGCTGCAGGCTGTTTCTGGAACACTTCTGCATTGGCGCCCACTTGTGCAGTAGGGCCACGGTTTCCACGTGACGCTCGACGTCATGGATGCATGGTTTCAACGTCATGAGGCATAGAATCTCTGGTGTAGGACTACAATAGCATCACTGATTTCACGGCGCAATGTTGTCACTGAAGAGATGGATTCCAGGTACTTGAAACTGTAGATATCGATTATGACGGTGTGCTCTGGCCGAGTGGATGTAAATTGAATATGTACTCCACCTAGAATAAGATGTTCATTTTTGCGAGCTCAAGAATAAGTCATTTCTGCGAGTCCAAGATTTGCTTGATAGAGTCATGGATACTTTGCTCCAAAGGAATGAAGTCGTAGCCCAAGATTCTCCGGGTCTCGGAATTGCCAATCTTGCAGAACCGTTTGAAAAATTTCACATATGAGCCTGGTGCACCCACAGGAAGTTTGTCCCTGAGTTCGGGGAATTGTTCACGAATGATGTCCAAAACCAGTTGGCCCGAGAATCTGTAGTTACCCAAGAGTAATCTTCTTCCGTGAGCTTCTTCACTCTCGAAGGCCACCAAATGGGCCCTGGCCACATCTCTCACATCAATGAACAAGCCATTTTCCCGGGGAACATCGGAGTCTGCAGACAATTTCAATATGGAATTGATGATCTCGGCAGACGTATTAAGCGTGTCCTTCAAATCCAGGTCAAATCTTTGCGGACCGAAGACATACGCCGGATTCACAACTCTCAAGGAAAAGTCAGGTCTTTCCAAATTCCAGAATTCCCATGCCGCCTTTTCAGCAAAGATCTTAGAACCAAAGTATCCAAGAACACCACTCTGCACACTCTCTTCCCACGAGAGGTGGAACCAATCCTGTTCGCGTCTAGTGTAGGCAGCGTTGACTTCTTCCTCTGGACTTGCCATACAGACATAAGATGAAGTAACCACCACGTTCTTGACACGGACTCCATATTTCAAAGCGGAAGTCAAAGCGTTCTTTGTACCGTTGATCGCTGGAAGCAAGAGATCCTTTTCTGGATCGTCGGTGTTGAAATGGAATGGAGAAGCAGTGTGAATGAATCCCACGATTTCGGGATGATCTTTGAAAACCTGATCCAATGCACCCTCCACTTGAATGTCGGGAACAATCACATACAGAAACCGACTGTCTTTGTAGCCATTGGAAAGCTTTTGCCCTTTCCCTTCCGATCTAACTGTACCAATAACAATATATCCTTTGTTGAGGAACGACTGCACAACATGCTGTGCAATGAACCCAGAGGCTCCCGTAATAAGTACCGTTGAAGTCATTGGCAATTTGGATAGACCGAGCTGTGCCGGTTATATGCAAATTCTAATCACATGCCTTGCTGAGAGGAAGAGCGGGGTTGAGCTTAAGGGGTGGTGTTGCTAGTGGTAAAAAGCAGGCTCAGTGCGTTCTTTTTATTAGCATCGGTTTATTAGCAATACTCCACATTTGGAACCTTATTTGGTGATATCCCGTTGATCACCGAATGTTGACAGGAAATGACATAACCACCCGATTATACGAAGTCGGCTTATAGACCGTGCATACCGGCAGGAGGAGTCTTTTTACGACAGGGTGAGTCACTAGCGAACCGTGTACCCTCTCATGGCGCCACACATGTATGTCCAGGCCGAGAAGCGCTTTTCGAATTGGCTCACTAGTGACTGCTCCGAACTTGCACACCCATTTTCTTGAAACCGTTTCTTGGTTATCTTTTCTCTCGCGGTTGGCTAGAACCGTCCAAGTTTCGCGATTGCAAATCAAAAACTTTTTGCTGAAGTCATCACCAACACCACGTATCCTCACAACACAGAGTGAATTACATGCGACTCTTCAAGATATACAATGATCTCCTCTTGAGGAGACCATTTGTTACCAATATGGTGTCTACTTCGGTGTTCTTCGGAGCCGGAGACCTGTTGGCCCAACATTTCTATCCTCACAAGACTGTTAACGATGATGGGAAAGAGGAGGTGGAACCATTCAACTATGCCAGAACCTCAAGAGCTATGATCTACGGATGCTTCTTCTTTGCCCCAGTATCTGTGGTATGGCAGAGAAATATCTTACCCAACTTGATGAATCCACTCGTAAGCAAAGGCCGTCGCGACATCATGGCGGCATCTTCCAAGTTCAAGAACAGACTCCTACTTTACGATGTCACCTATAGAGTGATTCTTGACCAGATATTTGCCGGAATTGTGTGGATCCCCATGTACAACACCGTCATGACGGTGCTTGCAGGACATGAAAACCCATTGCAGTTGACTGCTGAAAGATTGAAAAATAACTGGTGGACTGTGTTCAGGGCCTCCTGCCTCATATGGCCTCCATTCCAGATGATTAACTTCTACTTCATGCCAGCCTACTTTAGAATTGTTGCTGCCAACGTGTGGTCTGTCCACTGGACTGCATTCTTGAGTTTCATTCACAATACCAAGGGGCACGGAAAGGGAAGTGGTCATAAACTCGAAGAGATTTTGGATATTCAGGACGATGACCAAGAACTCACCATGGTGTATGAAGCATAGAATTCTATGCACCATTTTCAACGCAATGACGCTGCTCTCCTTCTAATTCCTCGTTCATTCGCATGTAAATTAGAACCATACATATTTTTTTATTCCTTTGTTGAGTGTCGAGTATGACCAATTATAGATCCAGGTGTTCGATCGAATAACCCATTTGCTTCCTCGTAGTGTCGGTGAATTGTCAATAGCTTTCAAAAATTTGAATGGAAGAGATTATGAGATGCTTCACGCGCAAGAATAGTATTCGAAGTTCAACATTCAAAGTCGTACCCAACTTTTGGTCCGTTATCTACTGTGCCATTTCACTGCTATAGCAACCCAAAGGAGCTGGTTCTGTGGAGATTGAAGTAAATGGCATCTCTCTTTTCCAAGTACAATCAACTTATCCTCAAACGTCCATTGGTGACTAACATTGTCACCACTGGATTACTCTTCGGAACGGGAGATTGGGCAGCACAATCGTTCTTCAATTCGGAGAGAGACAATCGGTACGACTATGGCAGAACTACTCGAGCAGTGATCTACGGGTCGCTTGTGTTTGCACCAATTGGGGACAAATGGTACAAGTTTCTTGCACGAATCAGTGTGGGTGGTAAGTCCAAATCGGTGGCATCTACAGTTACTCGGGTTGCTACAGATCAATTGCTCTTTGCTCCATTCGTCGGAGTTCCTCTCTACTTCACCATGATGTCCATTTTCGAGTTGCCATCACCCCAAGATGAGATTCGTCGAAGACTTTCTAACAACTGGTGGCCTACTTTGAAATCAAACTGGACAGTATGGCCGGCGTTTCAGTTGTGGAATTTCTACCTTGTGCCGGTGCAGTTCAGATTGCTAGGAGTCAATGTCTTCAGCATTGGCTGGAATTGCTATTTGAGCTATGTGTTGAATACGCATCCTCCAAAAGACTGAGGAAGTCTCGAAATCTTGAGCTCCTCGACGTACCTCACAGCTCGACTGGAACAAGCATTATCAAATGAAAACGACCGATATGACCAGCTATACCAAGTAGTGTTATGGAGCTTCACCAAGTAGTTCTATGGTGACCCCGGATTTCGAAGCATAACCCCCATGTACCAGCATGTGTTTCTGTGCGCCTTTCACAATAGTCACAATTACGAAGTGCAATTATAACACCAGAGGCATAATATTGACCACCCGAAACGCCGTCCATTACGCCTGCTCTGTCTCCACAGTATATCGCATTCCTGGCCAACCTGTAGCTTTTTCGATAAACACTACGAGAGTCCAAATTGAGTTCTATTATTCCACAACAAAAATGTTTGCCTTATGCTAAGACATAGGCAACGAATATACTTACGGGTTTTGATGTGTATTGTATCCTTCCGTTCGCATCTTCTCTGCTCAACCTTGTCAATTGTCGGCAATTCTAGTCCTATCACATTGTAGACCCCTCACCCCCACTTGCAGCCTCACGAGTGGACGAACGAAAAACACAGTCAGAAAAAATCAACACTCCAAAGCCAACGATTGTACACACCGGATCATTGCTATCAGTTTTTACTAGCGTTTTCGCCGAATATATCCAAGAAATTGACAGCTCAACTTGTGTTCTTTCACTGGACGTTGTACTGATTGCCAAGGACATCCAAATTCCCCTGCTTTTCGTGCAACTCCGCCTACCTGAAACGCAAAGGTGGACCCGTTGAATCCAATTGAAATACAACTCAAATAGTACAACTTCATCCATATCTATTTCGTTCGTCCGGCATACGTGGTATTGTTGGTTTCATTGGTCACAAGAACTGCTGTCACCGGTCACCCGTGTACTTCCTTTAGAGTAAGGGTGAACATTCCCTTGTCCAATCTATCACCTTCTTCCTAGTAATCAGCAACTTATAAATCGGTGCCCAAGATGATGAAAGGCTTTAAGAATAGGCTCACTCGAAACAAGAGTCAAAGTTCCAGTAAGAAAGCTGAAAAAAAGGCTGAAAAGGAGAAAGAAAAAGCCGATAAGAAAACCCCACCTCCAGGACAATCCACCGCTGGTAAAATTCTCACAGGGTCGTCTTCATCCTCCTCATTGAAGTCCAATTCACCAAGCCCTTCAAGAAACAACAGCGGAAACTCAGTCAAGTCCAGCAATTCGTCTGGCTCCAACGCGGTGCCCTTGTCTCAAATGTCCCATTCACCACATCAACTGCCGAAGCCACAAGACTCCCCAAAAATCACTATCAGCAATATTGATTTTGATGCATCTAGTAATACCAATTCTGGCAGTAATCTCTTCGGTACTGGTACCAATATTCACAACTCGAATTCGGTTTCTTCATCTTCTGGTTCTGGTTCACCATTACATGCTCAATCGCATTCATTAAATCTGAACTCTCCATTTGAAGGAAAGGCTACTCATAGTCAGCAAACGGGCATTCATCCATTTCTGTTGAATACGAACATCGCATCCCCTTCGAAGGAAAACATTGATATTGATTTGATTGTGACTCCCAAGAGACACTCATCATCGCGTTTTGAACCGTCAAGTTCGGACAGATATCAAGAAATAGTGAAGTTACCTAACTTTGATGAAGTTTTACCAGAAGAACAGATTTCATTGTTCATTCAAAAAATTGACCAATGTAACCTCATGTTCGATTTTAGTGACCCAACGTTTGACTTAAGAGGCAAGGAAATCAAACGTATCACATTGCAGGAATTGATCCAGTTTATTTCCAATAACAGATTTAGTTACACGGACGAAATGTACAAACATGTCGTGGCGATGTTCAAGACAAATTTGTTTCGTCCAATTCCACCACCCGTCAATCCTGTTGGAGAATTATTTGACCCTGATGAAGATGAACCAGTAAGTGAGTTAGCTTGGCCGCATATGCAAGCTATCTATGAATTCTTCTTGAGATTCGTCGAGCTGCCTGACTTCCAACATCAACTTGCCAAACAGTATATTGACCACGATTTCATTTTGAGGATTTTGGAATTATTTGACAGTGAGGATCCTAGAGAACGGGATTGTTTGAAAACTACTTTGCATAGAATTTATGGCAAGTTTTTGAGTTTAAGAAGTTTTATTAGAAAATCCATTAATAATGTGTTCCTCCAGTTTATTTACGAGACTGAGAGATTCAATGGTATTGGTGAACTTTTGGAAATTTTGGGTTCGATTATTAATGGGTTTGCGTTGCCACTCAAGGAAGAACATAAAATTTTCTTGGTCAGAATCTTGATTCCATTGCACAAAGTTAAGAGTGTATCATTATACCATCCACAATTGGCTTACTGTATTGTGCAATTTTTGGAAAAGGACCCATCCTTGACAGAGGACGTTATTATGGGTTTGTTGAGATTTTGGCCCAAGATCAATAGTCCAAAAGAGGTCATGTTTTTGAATGAGATTGAGGATATTTTTGAGGTCATGGAGCCAAATGAATTCTTAAAAATTCAAATCCCATTGTTTGCACAGTTGTCCAAGTGTATCTCTTCGCCCCATTTCCAAGTTAGCGAGAAGGTCTTGTGCTATTGGTCTAATGAGTACTTCTTAACCTTAATAACGGAGAATGCGGAAGTTGTCTTGCCAATTATTTTTGCTTCGTTATATGAGTTGACTAATGCTACTCAACCAGGTGTGGAGAATGGCATTATGCAACAAAAATTGTTGGACAATCCACAAGCATCTAAAGACGCGAATGGAAATCTCATTGACAAGGGCTTGGTTTTGCAGGATTTAAATCAAGGCATTATACCAAGTTCCAGCGACCCTCACCACCCACACCATAACTTGCTCCAAGTCCATGATAGTCACAATATTCATGGTCAGAAAAACTCCGGTCACGGAGAAATGAATGGAGATATGCATGAAGAGGAGTACTATGACTCGTTTTCATCTTTGCAAAATGCTGGTGGACAAAGCATGGGTGATGAATACAATGCTTATGACGACGGGACAAATATGCTTCAACATAACTCTGCCACTTCCAATTGGAATAGAAGTATCCATTCTTTGGCATTCGGAGCATTGAAAGTATTCATGGATCATAACCCAATCCTCTACGACCATTGCACAATGTTATATCATCAATCTTTGGAAGAGCAAAAGCAGAGAGAAATCGCCAGAAAAGAAGGTTGGAGGAGAATCGAAGAATATGTCAAGTCAATTAAGGATAGGCAAAGGCAAACCCTTGAACAATCTAGGCCTAACTCTGCAGACAATCGGGGTTTGCTTAGCCGTTGATCAAGGTAACGTCAAAGAAACTGGGCAGGAATACTGGTGGAAAAGAAGAATGCAATAAACAAGAGATGCCTGATCTAAATTTAACATAGAGAAATTTTATATTTCGACTGAAAATGCTTTGGCTTCTCGTCGTATCTCTACAATTGTTTCATTCATATATAGTTCATGTTTAGCTCATCACTTCAAATTGATAAATGTACTATCCATAACTAACCAGTAGATTTGGACGGAAGATGGGCACCTAACCTAGAATTTAGTTACCCGGATTTTGGTGAAAAACTATTTAAGCGTAGGCTTATGATCATCGAAAATATGATTGCACTACTACAAATCGTAAGTACTTGTATTCTTGTGAAATGATGATTCTAAGTTAAGAATGCCTACTAGCATAATGAACCAAAATCCTATAGAACCGCTACACTGATCACACTAATTCAAAACTAGTACTAACTTTAGATGTTTTCAAGTTTAAAGTAAATTCAAGAAAATCGCCATGTTATGCCTAGGACAAGGAATATCTATGCATCATGGTCTTGTGGAGATTGGTTACAGCAGCAAGTAATATTTTACTTCGCATATAATTAGTATGATTCTATTTCTCTGTTTTGAATATGGTACTCTAGATCTCCACGATGTCAGTGTCGGTACTATAGTTGGCTTGAGCGACACCAATAGTATTTTCCTCAATGTTGTAGACAATGTAAGCGTTTCTCAATACGTCATCACCAAATGTTGGTAAATCGTCGAAATTGGAGGTATTCGCAATTTTCAGAATAGTGAGAAAGCATTGACCGTTATAGTTGTAAATGAAAGAAGAGTAAGGAACCTTAAGGCCAGTTTCTCCAATGTTAAATGTGAAGTATTTATCACTTGGTTGGTTGCATAGGATCGAGCCATCATCAGAAGTCATGGCCCGAATAATCTGATCATGAATGTCCTGGGTAAATGCGCTGAACGAGTATCCCGAATCAAACACAAAAGGTGTATTAATACTGACCGTATTATCTCCAATTTGAACTGAATCAATAGTAATACCCAATCGTCTTTTGTTAAATCCGTTTCTAGTCGTCAAGGGGCCAGTATACTTGGCTTTGTCAATACCTCCCCAAAGTAAAACACCGTTCTGAGCTTCAACAGAATTCAAGTACAACGAATAAGCGGCCTTGTTGATGTATCCCTGGTTTTTCAACAGAGTTGGAACATTTGGATATGGTTGAGCTCCAGGTGTATTGCTGTAGAACATGGTTTCTCCTGTAGTCAAACCAATTCCCATGATACCGTGCAGCAAAGAAGTCACGTTAGAATCTCCAAACTGTTGGTTCTTGATTCTTGCACCATTAATTGTGACATCATCAGTTACAAACTCTCCAGCAGTCTTCGTGAGGTCAATGTATCCTAACAAAAAAGGTTGGTTCAAGTCCTTGAAAGTAGTTGAAGCCGAAGAATCGAATGTTCCACTTCCCTTACAGTCAGCCTTTGTACATTGAGCATCCTTTGAGACTACCCACAAGTCAGAACTTCCGGTATCCACTGAAACGGTTACCTTTTGGTCGTTTGAACCAACAAGCAAGTCAGCGGTGTAGTAGTAGAACTGGTTTGCAATATCAGTGCTGACCTCACTTCTGGTGTGCAAGTTAGAGACGACACCCGAGACGACCACAGCAGGATCGGAACTATTAACCCTATTAATATCCATAGCAAGAACCTTCAAGCCTCTGGTGTTGATGTTGGAATTCGAGGGAACCACCAAACAATTGGCAGTGAAGGCGAGCGAACTAAGCAACGAGAGAAAAGTCAAGGGACTTAAGGATACCATTATTGAAGTATGTTTGATTGTAGTGATTGTTGAAGATAACTCAGGAGGATTTTAGTGATTTAAGTACCCAACTCCAGTTTCATGGCCCCACTTCCTTCTTTCAGCACTGAGTATCAAGCGCCCACGTCGCATGAAATTTAGTTGCAACCAAATTCATGAACTTGGATGCACGTAAAAATAGCCTAACCTGAACAATAGAATGCCGCACTTCAAATAATATGTGACATTATCTATCCTGTGACATACTCAGTACTACACGATAAACGAGGCGAAGTGTATCATGTGTTACCACGTTCCGGTCAACTACAAGATCTACCGAGAAAAAGGAGACTTTGCTCGTTCCGAGTCTGCGATTTGAAGAAGAGCCTGTGGCTTTGTGTTGGATACCACCGATAACGTCTTTCTATCAAATCAAAGACCGACAAGTCACAATTTCAAGATGGACACAATTATTCCGAGATTGATTGTTTTTATCGGAAAGAGAATCGAAAGATAATGTACATTTGACTCTGTTAAGGAGCCGAACGCCTACAGGCTTCAAAGGATCCAATTTCACATCAACATTTTATCCCCCTCAAATTTCATCTCACACTATCAGGCATTTACTGCAGGATTTTCAAGACTGGAAGTCCTCGAATCAGACCTCGCAAGTTTACAAAATGTCAATCCGGGGATGACAGTATTTTTTCTCGTTGAATTACATCAAAACGAGGCTAAAAATATATTGCGCTCGAGGACCCGGATTTGAGAGGATGCAGCCGAAATCGAAAATGGCCGGCTGTTCAATGAAATTCGTTTGGAATTCCATAGAGATTCGAATGACGTTGATACTACTGCTGTATACTTATATGGCATACCCCAAGTAAACCAAAGGGTCTTGCAGCACTCAATACAGGTAGCCTTATTCATGATTGAATACATCAACCTTGGTTCGGCCGAGGATATTACATGCAGTCCCCATCTTTTGCACTTGAAGGGATCACAATGCGTTTAGTTCCTTATCGAAATCGGAAATCAAGAAAGGAAACAATGACGACCAGAGTCAAATCAGTAGTCTAGCAGCGGTGGTGTGTTACTAGAAACTATAACCGAATTAACTTCTATTCGGAATGGAACAGAATAACCCCTCTCAAGTAAGTAAAGGAGTGAAAGAAATGCCGCACAGCCAAAACGTCAGTAGTTTCACGACCCAACATTTCACTTGCTTGTGGTAGCTGTTTTAAAATTTCCAGAATCACTCCTTGATAAAATCGATTGATAGCTGCAAACCATATCAAAAATTGATAAAACTGCTGGATGTGTTACCAAGTTCCATGATAAATACGTCTGACTTGTTAGATATGTCTGTAGTATAGATTGATCTTCGCAGAATTACTAGTTTATGGTGTTCTCTTCAACCGTCAGAATTTCATCATTGGATGTATATTTCCTTTGTATAGCTACTTTGGACACAGTTCAATGGAAATCCAAAACCTGGGTGATTTTAGCATTCTATTCTTGCTACATTCTGCTACATTCATCTTACTGCAAACTATACAGCAACTTTTGAATTTTTTTTGGCTATGACTTGCTTCGCCTCTCCTGTCTACTTTTTTGCATTTAATATTTCACAGTGACAGGGTAATGAGGTAGGTTCATGAACACTTGAAAATGGTCATCAAATAAGATCTCAGCACCAAACTGTGAATAGTACAGAATAATCAAATGCTTGTTCTCTATATATAACATGAAACAACAATTATCTCCTTTGGCGGGGCTGGGCTTCACGAAATATTACGATTTTGATTACTACTCCACGAATTATTCCGTCCGACTCCAAATCTTCTCGTTGTAGTATAGGCATACCTTATTGTTTTCTTAATGCATCTGTTCATCACTCTGATCCATTTGGCTTCCACCTTTTTCAATCAACAGCTATTACGAAAAAACCTGGTTGGATTCAAATTCTCTTAATGGCTAAATACTGGACCAGCAAACATCAAATTTCGACAATATTCGTTTCTGACGAGTTTTGACTTGTGCTACTCCAATGGTGTTTTCCTCTACATCGTATACAACATAAGCGTGTCTCAAAATATCATTCCCAAAGGTTGGCAAGTTGTCGAAATCCTTTGGATTAGCAATTCTTTGTAAGGTGAATAAGCACGAATCACACAGGGGATAAAAGCAGAATGTGGAACCTTAAGAGCTGTTTCGCCAAAATTGAAAGTAAACTTACTGTGTTGTTTGCAGTAAAAAGAGCCATCTGGACTTGTCATGGCTTTTAAAATACTATCATGGATATCCTGAGGCAAGGCTGAGAAAGAATAGCCGGAATCAAAAACGACAGGTTGGTTGCTTGATATATTATCGGCTCCTGCATTAACCGAATCGAGAGTGATAGCGAACCTCACGGAGTTAAACTCCTTTCTGTTAGTCAATGGCCCAGTATACTTTGCTTTGTCGATACCGCCGAACAGCAAGATACCGTTTTTTGCATCCACTGAATTCAAGTATAATGAGTATACTGCCTTATTTACCAATCCTAGTTGTTTCAATTGTAAAGGCAAATTTGGGTATGGCTTGGTTCCAGGTAGTTGATATAGTAAGCCCGATTCCTGCCCTGGCAGGCCAATTCCCAAAACACCGTATGTCAGGGACGTTTTGTTGGCATTACCAAACTGCAAATCCTTTACTCCAACACCATTTACTGTAACCAAATCAGTCACGTACCCATCTGAGGTGAATCGTTGGTCGATATAGATGATATTGAACACCTCATTCAAATCTTTGAAAGAAGTTGAGGTTTCGGAGCAATAGGTTCCATCAGCCTTACAAGTAGTTGATGTTGTAGAATATTGTGCACCACTGGATACTACCCATAAGTCAGAACTTCCTGTGTCAGCATGAACGGTGACCTTCTGTTTGTCGGAACCAATTTCTAAATCGACAACATTGATTTGCAATGTCAGTAGAAACTTCACCTCTAGCTTGAATACCCACTGCGCCTGAAACTTGAATTTCAGGAGAGAAGTTATTGTCAGCTCTGTCGATACGGAAGTCCACAACAAGAACTTTCAAATCCCTAGTATCTAAATCCTTTTTCTGCTGTACCACCAATCCGGTTGTCGTAAAGGCGAGCGACCAGAGCAATGATATTATAGTGATAGAACTTAAAGGATTAATTGAAATATCCTTGTTCTTACTTCTCAAGAATCTTTACCTGTTCGCAACTTATTGGGGGGGTTCCAAATTCGGATTCTAATCTAGGATCAATCTGTTGAAGCTCAAATAATATAACTGGAATTCAAAAGCCGTTTAAGCCTACACCTGACTATTCCACTTGCAAATTACGGCTTCAAGAAAATACCAACCTGCTTCACGAATTATAAGTAATCCGGTTAAAGCTGCTGCACAGTAAACTTTTCCGTCCTTGTGGGGAAAATCCAAGATACCAATAACAACAATATGTCATTGCGGTCCCTCAAACTCGTAGAATACTACTATAAATCTTGGCACCTTGATCTGTGATTCATTCAACACTGTTGAAAATCAGAATATTTTTGAATACTATTGTTTCTGGGTAGTGAATGTTGAGATCCATCCTCACAGAGTAAAACATTTGTTAGCTGTTTTCAAGGTTCACACTAGGTATGATCATTATGTCTCAATGTATATCGCATTTTGATGAGATCAGTGGAAAAACTGAGTCGGTCTCACGAACGTGGCTCAAGAATTCTAGATAACGGGTAAATGTGATGGTTATCTTGTCAATGCTTAAAAGCCTAAAATGAGAGAACCAAGAGTTGACTTGTTATCCGATTTCCGCACCCCAAATTAGAATTAAAAATTGAATTCTATCTCCTATAGACAGCATATTTGTAAAAATCATTTACAGCGTAGGAAGTTCGTGGTGTAGGTCATACGGTATATCACAGTAACATGCACTCAAGACACGCATATGTTGTTGGTGATATTCTACTTACATCTCCAACCGACACCTTTATTGTGTATAGAGAAAATGCCTAAGCAATATTTTAAGTTATATACGCACATGCAATTCCTAAAAAGTTTGACATAAAAAATATTTGCGCTGCGGAATATTTATCAAGCCGACAACAATAGTTGCAGAATTTCGCAATTTCAATAGAAGTCTAAATTTCAACAATATTCGTTTGGGAACTATAGTTGACTTGTGCAACTCCGATAGTGCTATCATCTAGATTATCATCTAGATTGTAGACAACGTACGCATGTCTCAAAACATCATCACCAAAAGTAGGTAGATTATTGAAATCCTTTGGATTAGCAATCTTGGAAATTGTAAGTTGACAGCCATTATCGGCTGGAACAACAAATGAAGAGAATGGTACCTTAAGAGAGGTCTCTCCAATATTGGAAGCTATGAATTTGTCGTTAGACTGAGTACATGCCATTACTGTCGGACGCTTTCGTTAATGCCTGAACAATGTTGTCATGAACAACCTGGGAAAATGCAGAATACGAATAACCTGAATTTATTAACTGGCAGGTTAATGGATACAGTATTACTACAATTGTTTACTGAATCTACTGTAATTCCAAATCTGACTGAGTTATACCCCATTTCTTGTAGTCAAAGGGCCAGTATATTTTGCCTGATCAATACCACCAAATAGCAAAACTCCGTTCTGGGCATCCACTGAATTTAAGTATAACAAGTATGCTGATTATTTAATAATTCCCTGATTTTTCAAGGTAACTGGAACATTTGGATAAGCTTGAACTCCTGGAGCATTATTATAGAAATCAGCCTCACCACCGGCAAACCAATTCCCAAAAATCCTATACTCAGGGAGGAATGGTTTGCATTGGCAAACTGCTGGTCTTTGTTCAGTACTCCATTAATAGTGACTTCATCCGTCACATATTCACCAGTAGTGGATCTTCCGTCAATATATGTCAAACTGATAGGTCGGATCAAGTCTTTATTGCTATTTGAAGATGAAGAATCAAAGGTGCCATCATCTTTGCAGGCAACATTGAAAGCACATTTCGCATTGCTTGCAACCATCCATAAATCAGAACTACCAGTATTCACATCAACATTCACCTTTTGTTGGTTGGATCCAATTTCCAAATCAATTATGTAGATGTATGATGAGCGATAGTGGAACTAACTCTTTTGTTAAGGCCGCCTATTGAAAGTCTACCAAATGATGAATTTAAGGCACTGTTGACATTAAAGTCCATAGTTAATACTTTTAGATCTCTAACATATAGATCTGCATTTTGGGATACTGCCATATCATAGGTGGTGTGGCCGAATGAGGAGCAAGACGAACAAAGCTAAGGGAAAAGAAAAGACTATCATTCTAGAATCTCAGATTGATTACTTGAAGGGTCGGAGGAAATGGGCCATATTTAAATAACCTGCGCTATGTTGGCTTGTGTTGAATGTTTTAGAAGTCAGACTAGAACATGGGTTCATAACAATAGAATGGTTTATATACAAATAGATTGAAATTTTGGCACAAGTGCACTAGTATTCTAAGCCCTTTGATTGAAAGTAAAGCCAATCACGCGTTCTCTTGTAATACAGATGTCATATGCAATTTATGTAGATGACCATGACGTTTTTTAACTGATTAGACAACATGAAAAGGAACCGGCGGAATCGAGAATCGACAGCCTAAACAAATGAGAGATGCAAGTTATCAAAGGATAAAGGTGAAAACTCTGTCTAGAATGTAGCTTCAAGACCGCTCAACAACCCAAACTCCTTCAGGTACCGATTCCTCTCTAATTTGTTACAATAACATAGCCAAGAACAATAATTCCTTCTTGTTTACCCCCAGTTGTTTGTTTACAAAGCTTTTTTGCTACTATTTTCTCGCGTTGCATCAGCCGAACGTCAAATTGTCAAATAGTAGAAAATAGTCGCTCATGTAACATTACCCCAGATTCAACCCTGATTTTAATCTCAAGGCATTATTCTAATTCAAACCATGGTGACGGAGTATATGAATAGAACTAAAGATTTTGAATTAGAACTCCGAATACTTGCATTTCGAAGACAAGATTTGCAGACTTGTTTGAAAGCCTTCTAGAGCGCGACGTGTTAGAATTGATACGCATAACTCCATCAGGGCACATTATACTATTTGCTTTGTGGTTTAACTGCGAAGATAAGCCACTATTCCTAGTCAACCTTTTGCTTCCTTGAAGAGTTTATTCTTTCGGGACCATTAATTATCTCTTAGAATTGTTCAGCTAAAAAGTTATTAAACGTTGGACCTGTCTTTTCCATTCCCGGGTTAGAACAAAACACCAAAACACCAGGTCCATATTTCCTATACTGAGTAAAACAGTCACAATTTAGCATAATTGTGACGTACCAGTGATTCAGAACGAGGGATGTTGGCAATACATGTTTTCCTCAAGTACTTCAGAAAACTAAAATCTGAACTTGTTTGCTTAGGTTCAAAGGACTACCGTGCTTTATATTTAAATTAAGCTTTCACTTATCGAGTACATGTTTGGACTCTTCGTTAATTTCTACATTTTCATATTGAACAGGACACTACCCTCAAAATCCTGTGTCACGCACTACAAATTTTGAGTGTAGTAGTTATTAGCTCCACTAAATTAAGATCCACCCAATTCTGTGCAGTACAGTTTTGACTCCGGTCACGTAGTGCTCTTCCACCTTTCTCTTCCAAAAGCAATGGGTTGACGGAATTAGTAGTGATTTGCCACATTACTTACTGAGTGCCCCGTTCCGTCTAACTCTTTGCCAATTTCCGCTTCGTCTTTATGCTATCTATTACGGAACACCGCGGGAGAGACAAGCTAGTGAGTAGTCCGATTTCGATCTCATTTGTAATCGTTGCACTACCATCTCATCTCTACAAGGAAATTTGTTTTGTGTGCTGACAAAAATTTTCCTATATAAGTCGGAACATACTTGCATCATTAGCCTTTTCCTTTCTTTTTTTGGCAACACTTGCCCTTTATACCAAGTTGTACCTTCAAAGCAGAAATGGTTTTAGATATCACTCAAGCTACCAAGCACTTGGAGTCTTACTCCAAGAAGGACGGTTTGTCCATCCAACAGTTGATTGATTCGACTAATTTTGGTGGATTAACCTACAACGACTTCCTTGTGTTGCCAGGATTGATCAACTTCGCTTCTTCCTCTGTGAAGATCGAAACTAAATTGACCAAGAAGATCACGTTGAAGGCCCCATTCGTTTCTTCTCCTATGGACACTGTTACTGAGGAGAACATGGCCATCCACATGGCTTTGTTGGGTGGTATTGGTATTATTCACCACAATTGTACAGCTGAAGAACAAGCTGAGATGGTTAGAAAGGTTAAGAAATTTGAAAATGGTTTCATCAACGACCCTGTCGTCGTTTCTCCTAATATCACCGTTGGTGAACTTAAGCAAATGAAGGAAACTTTAGGCTTCACTTCTTTCCCAGTTACTGGTATGTATAACAGAATATTCGCTCCTCCCATTGATGATCAACTCAAAATTAATAACTTTCGTTCTACCGATCTCATCAAACGATGTTGTGGACAATTTTCTCCTGAGAGGATGAGCTCGTTTAAGTGAATTATACTAACTATTAGAAAACGGTAAAGTCGGTGGAAAATTGGTTGGTATTGTGACATCTCGTGATGTTCAATTCCACGAGGACAACAACTCCAAGGTTTCGGAGATTATGACTACTGACTTAATTGTTGGAAAGCAAGGAATTACCTTGAGCGAAGGTAATGATTTGTTGAGATCTTCCAAGAAGGGTAAGTTACCTATTGTAGATGCTGAAAACAATTTGGTCTCCTTGATTTCCTTGACTGACTTGCAAAAGAATCAAAGTTACCCAGATGCTTCCAAGTCTTTCCACTCTAAACAATTGTTGTGTGGAGCAGCCATTGGTACTATTGAAGCTGACAAGGAAAGATTGGAAAAGTTGGTCGAAGTTGGTTTGGATGTTGTGGTGTTGGACTCTTCTAATGGTTCATCTGTTTTCCAGCTTAACATGATCAAGTGGATTAAGGAAAAGTTCCCAGAGTTGCAAGTTATCGCTGGTAATGTCGTCACCAGAGAGCAAGCAGCTTTGTTGATTGAAGCTGGTGCGGATGCTTTGAGAATCGGTATGGGTTCCGGTTCGATCTGTATCACTCAGGAGGTTATGGCATGTGGTAGACCTCAAGGTACTGCTGTTTACAATGTCGCTGAATTTGCCAACAAATTCGGTGTTCCTTGTATTGCTGATGGTGGTATTGGTAATGTCGGTCACATTACCAAGGCCTTGGCCTTAGGTGCTTCTGCTGTTATGATGGGTGGTTTGTTGGCTGGTACTTCTGAAACTCCGGGCGAATATTTCTTTGCCGACGGTAAGAGATTGAAGAGTTACAGAGGTATGGGTTCGATTGATGCTATGCAGCAAACCAAGACCAACGCAAACGCATCCACCTCGAGATACTTCTCCGAGGCTGACAAGGTTTTGGTTGCACAAGGTGTGTCGGGATCTGTTGTTGACAAAGGTTCCATCACTAAGTTTGTCCCATACTTGTACAATGGTTTACAACATTCCCTCCAGGATATTGGTATCCAATCCTTAACTGAGTTAAGAGAAAAGGTTGACAATGGAGAAGTCAGATTTGAGTTCAGAACCGCTTCTGCTCAATTCGAAGGTGGTGTCCACGGGTTGTACAACTACGAAAAGAGATTGCACAACTAGGCAATATATAAAAACACCCAAATAATGTACATTAAAATATATATTGCTGTATGCAGTGCAGATCGATTGTCGTGTGTAGGAGGAGAGAAATGAAATAGTCGCCATCAAAGATTAATGAAGCCACAACCAACAAAATTCGATCAACATGCCAATACCAACTTGGACGAAGATGTAAACAGTTCCCGTCTTGTAAGATACAAGAACGAACAAGATGAGTTTAAGCAGTATCTACAAGCAACATTGAATAAGCCCTATCCTAGCTTGTTTGGGAAATACGGACTGGATATCCTCAAGGTCGATCTAATGGACTTGCTCAAAGATGGAGAGGTGCTTTGTAAGCTTGGCGGATTATTGCCTTCTTCGAAAGTCTCCTCAAATCCGTGCCAGAAGTTCAAGAGTTCCAAGATGCCCTTCGTACAAATGGAGAACATCTCGTTTTTCCTTAAAACTTGTGAGATTATCGGCTTGCCACACAATGAAATCTTTCAGACAGTTGATTTGTATGAAGCAAAAGATCCCTACCAGATTGTGATTACGTTAATGTCCTTCTCCAGAATTGCTCACGATATAGCTCCTACGATTTTTCCACAGGTTGGGTCGAAACAAGCACGCGTAAAGCCCAATGTCCCCAACAAGCCGCTTCGACTTCGAACTTGAGGGTAACCTTTGATTACGATAGTAGAAATACCGTTGATTATGTAAGGAATGCATTATGTAAACTTGAATTTATGTGTGCAGTCCGCATAGTAAATTTTTTCAGCTCATCTCACATCTCTTACCTTGAATCTTCAGCCATATTTATATAAGCTTGTTTTATTTGCAAGTTAAATCCAAGCATTTGCTTTTCAAGGGGAAATCAGCATCATGTCGGACGAAGTCATTTGGCAAGTAATAAATCATCAATTCTGTGCATTCAAAATAAAAACTGATAAAGATCAAAACTTCTGTCGAAATGAATATAATGTGAGTGGGTTATGCTCTAGGCAGTCCTGTCCATTGGCAAATGCACGCTATGCAACAGTCAAAAACGTTGGTGGTAAGCTCTACTTATATATGAAGACGGCCGAAAGAGCCCATATGCCATCTAAAATGTGGGAGAGGATCAAGTTGTCCAAAAACTACCAAAAAGCATTAACACAAATAGACTCCAGACTACAATACTGGCAAAAGTTTTTGATTCACAAGTGCAAGCAAAGATTAACTAGGTTGGTGCAGGTGGCTATCAACGAGAGAAGAATGGCATTACAAGAAGAAGAAAGACACTACGTTGGCATCAAGCCAAAAGTGAAGAGAAGAGAAGAAAATAGAGAACGCAAAGCATTGGCAGCTGCAAAGATTGAAAAGGCAATCGAGAAAGAGTTGTTGGAGAGATTAAAGAGCGGTGCATACGGTGACCAACCTTTGAATGTCGATGAGAGCATATGGAAGAAGGTATTGGGTAAGGTAGATGGGCAAGAAGATGAAGAGGAGTTTGACGAGGATGATGATGTCGAGTTGGAGAGTGGAGACGAAAGCGATGTCGGCGAAGTTGAATATGTCGAAGATGATGGAGACGATGAGTTAGTGGATGTGGAGGATTTGGAAAGATGGCTAGATGACTCTTCCTCTGAAAATGAGGATTCTTCTGATGAAGAAGACGCCAAGAATTTGAAGCGTACGGCCGACGAAACATCCGAACCCAAGAAGAGAAGAAGACCAAGAGTAGAGATCGAATACGAGCAAGAACTGGAACCCCTCACTAATATTGCAACCAACTAACCGCATCCGGCATGTACCTCATCACTAAATAGACAGTAGATGGCAAAAGGGGTGCATACACCGATAGGACTAGAGATGTCATCTCGGCATGTGGTAAAAGCACGCTCTAATGAAGATTTGCCCACATCACACGCAAGTAGCAACGGAAGCATTCAATACATGAGACTTTGATAAGTTGTTGAGATAATTAGGCACCATTCAGTGGTGGAAGAAACGTGGAATCGGATTCTCGTATGATGCCAAACTTCGAATGTCTACATGAGACACATCTGTGGCTCGGCCAATTAATTGCTTTCGCGGGGCCGTATGCATCTTGGGCATTTTCCTCTACCCTAATTAGTCTCGGCGAGCTATCAACTATTGGCAGAGTTCAGGGGAATATTCTACCGAGGCTGTGTAAATGTATGCCAACTGCTGAATCAGATAACTTCTTTGTAAATATGATTGACTTCGTAGAAGAACAATAGACATACCTCGTGTCGTACCTTCAGCTCAAGAATGCCAATTCGCCACCGAGGTTATGTTGAATCAAGATTAATTCCCAACCAGTCATTAAAGTTCGTAATTCGGGATTTGCTTGAAAATCGCTTTTCAATCGCCACTTGCCGAGTGCATTGCTCATCGAAGATAGAAGGATTTCGGATGTTGCGAAATTAATGCGTTTTGTATTGCGCTCGCAGCGCCACTAACCTGGCATATAAATCCGCCGTTTTCCTAAGTTTCCGCTCAGTTCATATCACCAGCTTCCAAAAATGAGCGTTCGTTCCATCTCACCATGGACTACCAGCTCATGGCCAACGAAGACCATTTTGAGCTCTATCAACCCCACTAATACCGCTGGATTGGTGCAGTCATACGCATCAGCTGTTTCCAAAGCTCAAACCGCAACAGACCGGATTGAACTAATTTCATTGTCAAGAGTTATACGCGGAGCTGAAGCTTCGTTGTCCATTATTAGTGCCCAGAATGTATTGGCAACTGCAACTGACTCTGAAATTGAAGCAAGAGCAACGCAAGTCATCTTCGAGCTGACAGTTAATTTGAAACAGTTAGCAGTTCAGAAAAGCTTGTATGAATTCGTATTGAAAAAGGCTCCCAATATCATATATTTCGTGCTTTTTACCTTGCTTTTCTTATACTTTACATTAATGACCATCAGGTCAAGGCATCATTGGTTTAACATCACTTTCTTCTGTGGTTATGCTTTGGAGTTTTTAGGATTTCTTGGAAGAATTCTTTCCTTGAATGACGACAGCAATATTCAATTCTACCTACTTCAATATGTTCCTCTTACTATTGCCCCGGCTTTCATCATGGGAGGAATTTATTTCTTGTTTGCTCAGTTAGTTGTTACCCATGGCCGACAATACTCGGTCCTCAAACCTATGTGGTATTCATATTTCTTCATTGCAAGTGATGTTTTCTCCTTATTGGTTCAAGCTATTGGTGGAGGAATGGCCTCTGCTGCATCTAATGCTCATAAAAGTACAAAAGCCGGAACTGACGTTATGATCGTCGGTATTTGTATTCAAGTGGCAGCCATGACAATTTTTCTCATTTTCTGGTTAGAATTTTTGAACAGATTGTACTTCAAGCATGGAAAAGAAATCAGAGCTCTGACGGATTCACCATATGCAAAGCGTTCATTTATTAACCTTTTTAAGTTCTTGTTCAATCTGAAAGGAGTCAAGGAGTACAAAGAACAGTACTTGGACAAGTACTACAATCCAAAATTCAAAGACATTCGTCAAAGAAAGTTGATTCAATACTTTCCACTTGCAGTCACTGTCGCAGTGATCCTCATCTATATAAGATGTGTGTACAGAGTTGTTGAGTTGGCCCAGGGTTTCACAGGGTATCTTGTCACCACTGAAGTTTTCTTGATGGTCTTGGATGCGTTCATGATTTGTGTTACAGGATTGATCTTCGTTCCATTCCATCCTTATTGGGTCTTCGGTTCTGCAAACCGCATCAAAGTTGCAACGATTAAACAAAATTTGGACGAAAAGCATCATCATGATATAGAGGCTCTTGTCTCTGATTCTGTTCCTGATACTAGTGAAGGCGATGCGGTTGGATCCACTTCTGAAGATTCTACCGAACCTGTTTCGGGTGTAGCTAATGAAAAATCAAGCTAATAATCTGTGATCTTTTTGTAACTTTTATACAGCTGTACAATATTTTTCAACTTATTACTACTCTCCTGAAAATGTAAGTTCATATGAATCCTCAGACAATCTGGAGGTAGAGAATTAGTTAAATTTTTCCTAGATATTTATCAAACAGCACTTTATGAACATTGTGCCTAGCTGGAGTATCTTTATATTGAAATCAGCTAGACTTACGTACAAATAGTCAACGTATTCATAGTCTTTGTAATGAAAAATCTACTCATAGACTATTCCTAACTACCCAAAATTTATGCGAGGCTCGATACTTAAAATCAGACAATTCCTTACCAGACGAGGGGAATATTTAGATTGGACCACCTATTTCAACCAACACATTGGGAAGTTAGACGAGAGCAATATTCATTAGAGTTCTTTTTGAAACATATATGCATCTTTCGTTCTTGAATTTTTTACTCGTGGATGTCTAATGAAACACTTGTGCAATGGCCACTGCTAACAGCTTTGAGCTCTATTAACCCCACAAATAATTTGGGTTTAATAGAATCCTATAAGCAGCAAGTGAAAAAATTCAAATTGCTAAGAAGAGTTATGATTTAATGAAATTATCGAGGTTAGTTCGTGGAGTAGAAGCATCATTGTCAATAATTAGTGCTCAAGACGTCCTATCAACAGCCACCGATGATTTTGTTCGGCTGAGGGAAAATTGAACAGACCGTTAATCTAATGGACTTGACTCAAGAGAAAAGCTTGTAGAAATTCCATCTAAATCACCCTGCCAACATTATTTATCTAATAGTGTATGCCATATTTTTTGTTTACATTTAATTAATGCTCAGGTGGTCGAGATATCATTGGTTCAATATTGCGTTTTATTGTGGATAGGGTTTAGAATTCGCTGGTTTTGTTAAGAGATTTTTATCATTTAAAGATGATTCTAATAAGAATTATTATATTCTTCAATGCATTACCCTTACTATCGCTCCAGCCTTCATACTGGCAGGAATATACTTCATATTTGCACAATTAGTGGTAATTCATGGTCGACAGTACTCTATACTAGAGTCTATGTGGTATTCATATTTCTTTATTGCAACTGATGTATTTTCCTTAGTGATCTGCGGTGGTATGGCTGCTGCTGCTTCAAATCGTCATGGAAATACACAACATGGAACTGATGTCATGATAATAGGAATCTGCATTCAAGTTGTGGCTATGACTGTGTTTCTTGCATTTTGGATCGAGTTCTTGGTCCGCAGATGTTTCCATCATGTTGATGAATTGAATTATGCACTGATTCGAAATTTGCAGTGAAATCGTTTACAAACTTCTTCCGGTTGTTGTTCAATGTTGATGGAACCAAACGAAATAGAAAACATTTTTGGATTCGTAATATAATCAGAAATATTTCGCCATTCGGCAAAACGTGATGTTTCCATTTTATCCACTAGCAATTTTTGGCGTGATTTTGATTTATATTAGATGCGTCTATAGAGTAGTCGAGTTGGCACAGCGGTTCCGTGGTTATTTGGTGGACCATGAAGTGTGCTATGGTCTTGGATGCGTTGATGATTTGCAGTAGTGGTCTCAACTACATTCCATTCAATCCTGTTCTAGTTCTTGGGACGAAGAACATTATTGAAGTTGCGACAATTAAAAAGAATTTGGACGATACTGAACTGGACGATGAATTCAGTACCTGAGTTATCTCCGTTTGCCTTTACAAGATTGATTAAAAAAGGATTGCATTTTCACGGATAAATTTCTATGTATTACCTTTTATCAACGTATTCTCTTTTAGTTGGAATGTAGCCTACCAACAATGTATGGCTCCCTTCGCATCATCCGAAAAACAGAAGAGATAATGCAATTGAACCAATAATTTAGTCTCATTTTCTTCTCTTACCATTCGCATCGTTATTAAGAGGGCTAGCTGCCATTGAGCTACTCATTTTTCTTTTATTCGAATTTTTTTCGTCACTCTGAGAATTATCAGGAGAAGGGGACAAGTGTTGGTTCACTTTCAGATTGACTATTTGTTGAGGTACAGTAAATTGATTTGAAGGTTGATGACCTGCTCCACTTCCTGAGACTTGTTGCGTATTTGCAGCCATGAAAAGTTCTAAAGCTTTCAATGGAGAATTCACATTATTAATAATTGAGAATCCCATCAACGATCTCAAATTCGACATGATATCACCGACTTTTAAAATTCTTATTGCATTTTTATTAATACCCGAGTCGTGAGAATTTTTCAGAGATTCTAGATCTCTACTTATAAAATCCATAGAGTCTTGCCCAATTTTATTTTTATCACTCTTGAATTCATTCAATTTCTGTTCAAGCGAAAGAAAACTTATCGAGCTTTGATAGTTCATACAATGACAGTCTATCCAATCAATTTTTAACTCCCTGTGCATTAATATCTTCAAGCTTCCAGTTATAGTTGCAATTGAGCCATCAACATAGTTATACTGAAATGACAACCTGGAAATTATAAATATCGAACCGTTGTTCATCACTTGGTACTTCATGCCTGGTACTGAAAGTGAGAATTTCTCAACATTTCCCTGAATGATATTCAATACAAAAAATCTTGGAGCAGTAAATGTGTTCAACTCAAACTGTCTAGACGTGCCTCTCGGGAAATTGAAATCAAGTCCAAAAATATGCTTTGAGTCCAGTTTTTCTTCGCCCTCTGGGTTTGTTTTAGGTGGTACAGGGGCAGTAGTAAATCTCAATCTAGAAGCTGGCAAAAAGTAAGTTGAGATTAATCGGTTCCAAAAGTCAATATTTGATAAATTCTCCACAGATTCGCTTGACAATTGCTCAATGAGATCTAAGACACGCATGACACCAGAATTTCCAAGATTTCTTTTCAAAATCCTTGTATTCAATTCATTTTGCAATTGCTGCTGCTGTAGTTGTTGTTGTTGCTGTTGTTGTTGTTGCTGGTGCTGGTGCTGTTGTGCTGGTGCTGTTAGTGCTGGTGCTGGTGCTATTGGTGCTGGTGCTGTTGGTGCTGGTGCTGGTGCTGGTGCTGGTTGTTGTTGTTCTGGTGCTGGAGGTGGAGGTGGAGGTGGAGCCTGTTGCCCCTGTCGCTGGCCTTGCAGTTGGGGTTGAGGCTGATTTTGAGACTGTTGTTGAGGTTGCTGTTCCAACTTCAGAGAAGTCTGTGAGGAAATTGAGCCAATCTGTTTTTGTATAGGCGATTGTGAGGATACGTTTTTTTTGTTTATTGGTAATTGACCAGCTTGTGAAATAACTGGTCCTTGTGAACCATTTCTGGATTGATTCTGAGGCGTTTGAGGAATGACTGGTGTATTTCCACCTTGAATAGCTCCAGAAATGCCTTTTTGAGCAGAATTCCCAGGAGCATTTTGAGGAACCTGTAAGAATGGGCCATTCTGATTAGGTGCTTGAGCTTGCGTATTCTGAAGATTTTGAGATTGACCTTGAGCTTGAGGTTGTACTTGGTGTCCCATTTGTGGAGTATGGCCTTGTGAGTTACTGGCCGAATTTGAAGTAGTAGGTATCGGCGCAGAATTTGTTCCGTTTAGACCTTGGTTAAATTGGCTTCCACTCTTGGTGGGACCAAGCTGTTGAAACGTTGCCGCTCTTTGAACTCCAGGTCTACCTGGTTGAGGCTGAATTTGAGCTTGTTGAGCTTGTTGAGCTTGTTGAGCTTGTTGCTGTATTTGATGTTGTGCCATTAATTGTTGATGGCTGACTGGGATGCCGTTCATTGGAACGGGACTAACGCCCGAAGCACCGCTCAACGACAATCGCTGTTGTTGCTGAGCTGCTGCTGCAAAAGCGGCTGGATTCTGATTATAGAGCTGTTGTTGAACATTAGTAGGAACAGTACCTTGAGAGCCGTGTTGTAGTGGACCCTGATTCGATTGAAGTGGTTGCTGTGGTCGTTGGAGCTGTTGTTGATGTTGGAGTATTGGTTGCTGCGATTGATTCTGTTGTATTGACTGCTGTTGCTGTTGCTGTTGCTGTTGAGGCATAACCATGCCTTGGTTGTTGATAACCATGCCTTGGCTGTTCATCCCCATATTCATCCCAACGTTCATCATGTTGAGATTTCCGTTCATATCAATACTCAGGTATTTCCATCAACTGCCTCACTGTATACTACGGCCCCAGTTACCCGAATAGCTTTTGTGAATATTCAAAAGGTAGTCTCGCCTGTAAACAGAAGTTCAAAAAATAGAGATTTCAGTTAGTCGAAAATTTTGTCTCACTTATCAGAAGAATCAAAAACAAATTGACAGCTGACAAGAATAGCTTAATCTTAAATAAATGTAAGAAGATACTAATAACATGGTCTCATGAAGTTTCTATCATCAATATGTGTACTGTTTTCAGTAAGGCGGTATTGTCCACTTGTCAGATCCACCTAGTCTTCGTGGAAATACCAAACGAAGACAATACTACGATGCACCTTCCATCCAATAGGTCATTGAAATATTCAAAATAAAAATACTTCCCAGTGTCAAAGAAGTCTTCTCTTGAATGGGACTCAACTTGACAGTTCCTTAATTTCTTCTGAATGGACAATAAATGGTCAACATCTTTCTAACCGCGCTTGTTTCCCTGAAGCACGTTACAAAAAACATAGTCTGTTCGTAACATTGGCGAAATGGTGGGCATCTACTACATGGGACTTTGGATTCTAGATAATCAACTTATTCAACAGAACTACTAAATTCTGTTGAGAGTAGTCTATCTTGGAGTTCTGAAGCTTTATTTCACAAAAATCCAGTTTACCAAATTCCATCCACAGGCTCCAAAGTCTCGAAATCATATCAATTTGGACTTTTTGAATTGAATCTTGCACGATATTTTTGAAATAATTGTAAATACCCGAAGATGCGAGGCAGCTAGCTCGGAATCACTCTAAATGGAAGTTGAGATCGCAATTTATCCTTATGTCAATTAAAATTCGTGAAATATCTATTCATTCTTCTTTCTTCCTCGTTCTAATTTAGTATGGGAATAATTTTCTAAATTGAACAGCGCACGCTTATGACTTGGAATCCTCCATAGGCCTACTTTAAAAGAATATTTGTATACAATCAATCTACCTAGTTTGTCTAGCTAAATCAGAAATTCCACAGAAGAGTAGCGCTACCATTTAATTCTGTAATATTAGTAGTATATCTCAAGAATGCGGGATGATGTAGAATAGGTCTGCGATTTGTCCGTGTTATCCTTGTTTCTAGAAGTCCATCCTTATCCTGTACAACTCTAGTCTTAGTAGCCCTTCTCTTCAAAAGTTTATTCAATGTGTCTCGCTTTTCCTCTTCATCTTGTTTGTTCTTGTAATCTTGACGACGTCTCGTACTCTCTGCTTTTCGCAACCGTGCTTCTTCCTCTGTTTCTTTCCTCTTTTGGCGCTTAGTAGCGGATTTAAGATTTTCACCTAAAGCTACCAAGTTATTGTTATTCTCTTGTTCCATGTACCTTGCCCTTTGACGTTCGGTCATTTTGGAAACGTCTGGCTTCGCATGAGGATTGTATTCCTGTTCTTCATCTGTCAATAATAAATCCTCATCTAATTCTTGTGGTTGTACATGCTTCGCTGGCAACTTTCTAGAGCTATTCGGCTGTGTTATTTCGTCCTCCTCGTCAACTTCATCTTCATCTTCTTCGTAGTACGTCAACTGGCGTTTTCTAGTTTCTCTCTGAGGTTTCGAACCGCGTCTAGAATTTGCTTTTATGGTTATCTTGCTAGTTGTTCGATTGATTTGCTCGTCATCATCTTCCTCCCGTAAATCGAGACTGTCATCAATATCATCTGGATCATTTAATCTAAAATCTTCTTGATCAGTTATCCTTTCCTCATCGGTGTCAGCATCTCCTCTAATGATGTTGTGACCTTCCAAATCACTGGAAATGCCTTCTTCATCCAGGGCACCTGCATCACTTAGTTCAGATGATTGGTCTCCTTCTTCATCAACTATTTCTTCGTCCTCTTCATCATCTTCTTGTTGTTGTTGTTGTTCTCGAACTTCCTCGTCATCATCTTCTTCTTCACCTTCATTTGCATCATCTTCTCCATCCTCCACACCAACTTCATCTAAATCTTCTGAATTTGATCTGATTTTCTTATAACTTGGATATGATCTACCGGTAGTAGAGTTCCTTCCACGTAATGCCATATTAATCAGATGTTGGCTTGAGATTGCTGAATATCTCCTTTGAAAAAAGTTCGCGCAGTAATACAAGTTCTTAGGTTCGTCAAACAAATTCTACAATATCAAGCTTTTTTATCAAGTCATGCATTAGTATTCCACTATTGATGTCACCTAGATTTGGCCACTCATGAATAAGCCTTTAATATGTCTTATTTCATTTTTAGTCTCTACGGCCATATTTTTCTTCCTCGCATTAGCTTCTTCAGATTTTGGATCAACAAACAATTCAGATATATTGAAATACGCCAGGTCTGCTTTGTTTTGGAATTCCTTCAAAGCATAGTTGGTGGTTCTGTAGTGTGGGATTTCGGATGTCAGGTATGCAAAGCATTTGGAAAGAGTTTCGGAGAGCTTGGTTAGTTTGTTTGCAAGACTAGCTTGTCTTAACTTATCTTTTCTTTCAAATTCCTCTTCTTTTTCTTTCTGAGTTTTGTAACGAGTTCTATCGAGAAATGAGTCGTCAGTTTGCACAATAGCATCGGAATAAAGTTTTCCATCGCCTTTCTTGTTTGCAACGACTGGGATTTGGCTAACTCTACCAACTAAATTCAAATAGCAATCTCTTAAATGGCCACGGAAAAATTCCAAAACTTCAAGTCGCCTGATGGCAGTCGTTTCGAGTAGTGGTTTGATAATAAGCAATCCTACGAAATAGGCCACAGTTAACCCCAAGGCTGAACCATTTGTTAATTTAATGAGGTATACAAGCAATTGGGATCTATCTCTTCTTGCAACTCTTGAGTATGATCCTATATCGTATGCAGCTTCAGGAATGGTAAACACGGGTATTGATTTCATAGTAGTGACCAGAAGTTTGATCCGATTCTTATATAGTATTTTAGACCTCGGTCTCTTTGCTCACGTGACTTCATTTAGAAATTGTGGGGAAGAAACTTCAAGCCAAATGAAAACCATCGGTTGGAGACCATGCAATCGGGCATACTCAATAGATCAAAATATTTAGGAAGTTCGTTGGTTTCTGCGATGAAAATATATAGTTTCATCGTACAGTTCAAAAAACGTCTACGTAGTGTGATACAAGATTAATTTAAAAATTAATGAGCGCGAATGCCTAGTATTTCTATTAATGATTGTTAAAAATACAGATTTTTTACAAAAAGAGTTCAAAGAATCAAACACGTGAAGAAAATGGGCGCCTTACTATTCATTCAATAATATCTTCAACATGCTGTGTAAATTCTGAGCCATTTCTTCCCGATTTTGAGTTTTTGCGATTCTTTCGATTGCTTTTATCGTATTCGAAATATCCATGTTGTTTTGCAGTTTTGCCGATGCCGCTATAAGTTGCTTCGCCTGCTGCATCTAGGTAAATTCCTGCATTGGAAACCCTAGCTCTTGCTTGCTCAATTTCCAGAATTGAACTATTTTTGGCCTCTCTACGGTTTGATTTTCGTCTCTCGGACCTAGCGAAGAGGTTTGAAAGTTCTTCATCTTTGGGCACCCATTTCGACTTTAAAATTCGTCTCACCGCCTCGGGTGATATTTTATAGTGCCTAGCTAGATCAATAGTTCTCAAATTAGGCATTTGGGAATTCAAATTTCGAAGATCATTAATATTCTGCCGCGATAATCGTTTGGTTGGGTTCCAATTGCCATAACGTTTCAAATGTGACAAGTTTCGTTTTTCCCATTCAGGTTTAGCTTTGAGCGAATCCTGAACTTGAAGCAGGGCCTTCAGCA
Organism: Suhomyces kunorum; assembly: GCA_030561465.1. Lineage (NCBI taxonomy): Eukaryota > Fungi > Ascomycota > Pichiomycetes > Serinales > Debaryomycetaceae > Suhomyces > Suhomyces kunorum. Next base: position 94,105 of record JAKTXF010000009.1, on the reverse strand, counting down.
AATTTCGATTGTCCGGCTTGGTGAAGTAGCTCCGAATAAAACTTCGATACATGATATCTTCATGAATGAGCTTTCTAAGGTATAGCAAAATTTTGATGCTGGTCGTGTACTACCAATCTGTTTTCTTCAATTTACCAGCTGTTTTCTAGGGATCACGTTGCTTGCAAAATGATTACAGATAATCAATTGAATACCATTACTATTTCATTTGGGATCGCTTCCGTGATCTTGATTTTAGTTTATCATGCAATTACTACGAATGTTGATGCCTTAAAGAGACTGTCGAGTTAGGACTAGAATGGACAGTTGTCAATTTCGTATCCAAGAAACTAGTGATAGCTTAACCAATCATTACTAAGAGGATATCATGTTGAGGAAACTATGGAAGGAGTTAACTTTCGAGTCGATTAAATGGAGCGGAAACACATGAAGTCCAACCTTTATTTGAGTGTTTTCTACAAAATTTTCTTCTAAACCTGATCAATGGTTGAATTCTGAGAGTGAAGATCAAACAGCACAGTACATTATTGTACAAATAGTCATCAGATTGAAGTTAATGTGTAGACTACGGACAATAGTTGGCTTGAGTAGCAGTGTGGGTTTTTCAGTATCAAGTAGTTTATTTAAATACATGTTAATTCAAGAATATCGTTGACTCTATCAACACGAATACAAAGGGAGAACAAGGATTTAAGAGACGTCTCCTTCACCACAACCTACGTTACTAAGACATTCTATCTGGCACCTGACTCTTTGGTTCTCGCACGAAATTCGTTGTTCGGCAGCCTCGTTGATGATGAGGAGTCAATTGGTGAGCACTAGTTATACATTAGAGCAGCTGAATTAGTCAAACATACGGACTAATCAATAAGAATACTTCCACATCAATCATTCTTTTACTATTTTTCCAGACTAGGGTCTTGGTTTGACTGTCTGAAGTCAAGCATCAACATCGTTAGATTATCAAAAGTCCAAAATGTACGAGAATACGGATGAACAGAATACTACCAAAAAGGATGTATCTATGTTAGATGTATCTGCAGTCGATAAATCAGATGACAAGGAACAAGCCGCTGATGAGCATATACAACCACAGAGGAGAAAGTCAACACTTCTTCTTAACGACGATATTGATTTGGATCGCATGAATATAGACGATAAACACAACCAAATCAATGACGACGGCATGAGTGTCATTCAACCTTCCACTTCAAGTGGAGTTCAAGCAACGGCAATGACAAATCCGAGCCAAGATCTGGCCCATTCTCAACCAGCTCAGACACCAATAGATCCTAGTATAACAATTCCCGTGGAAATAAAGTGGGTTCAAGGAGGAGAAAAGGTTTATGTAACGGGGTCTTTCACAGGGTGGAGAAAAATGATTGGATTGGCAAAGCAACCGGACCACAATTTCTCCATTACTTTGGGTCTTCCTGTTGGAACTCACAGATTCAGATTTGTGATAGATAATGAGCTTAGATTTTCAGATTTTCTTCCAACTGCAACGGATCAAATGGGAAACTTTGTTAATTACATTGAGGTGACACCTGAGCATATTCAGGCTCACTTGATTCAAGAACAGCAAAATCAGAATGTAAATGCTAATCAACAACAAAGTACTTTCCCCAGTCGAAAATCATCAATTTCGAGATCTGCAACTCGAACGGACTCAATGTGGGGATTAACCAATGATGACGACGATATGGGTAATGGTTATTCTAGATATCATGATGACGTTGATGCAGACAATAATTCGATATCGAAGAGCTTATACTACATCAATGACATACCCCCAATATTCACAGACCCAAAGGTTATGGAGCAATATTACGTTGCAATTGATAAACAATCAAAAAGCTCGAACGGGCAACAACAAGCTTGGCTCCACCCTCCACAATTACCCCCTCACTTGGAAAATGTTATTTTGAACAATTTCAATTCAAATGACAAAGACAACAATTCTGGAGCTTTACCCATCCCTAATCATGTGGTGTTAAATCATTTGGCTACAACAAGTATTAAACATAATACCTTGGCCGTTGCATCCGTTGTGAGATACAAACGGAAATATGTGACACAAATTTTGTACGCCCCCTTGCAGCAATAAATGAATCAATTGTTTTTAACATTTTGTTGAGATGTGATTGATAGCCTCATCGCCCATGCGATATGAACTGCTACACCCTAATAAGAGAATGGGCTATTCAAACCCTCCAAAATAATTGAATTACATCCTAGCCTATAGACTAACAAATAAATTCCATAAATCAATCTTCTGGAGATTAATAATCATCGTTGTTTCTGTTCGACCCATGGTTAGATCCGTAAGAATCAGAGTTTGATGATCCATAAGAGTCGGAGTTCGAAGATCTGTTACCAGAACCATATGAGTCAGTGTTGGAAGAACCGTATGAATCGGTGTTAGAGGATCTGTTTCCAGAACCATAGGAGTCCGAGTTGGAAGATCCATAAGAGTCGGAGTTCGAAGATCTGTTACCAGAACCATATGAGTCAGTGTTGGAAGATCCATAAGAGTCGGAGTTCGAAGATCTGTTACCAGAACCATATGAGTCAGTGTTGGAAGAACCGTATGAATCGGTGTTAGAGGATCTGTTTCCAGAACCATAGGAGTCCGAGTTGGAAGATCCATAAGAGTCGGAGTTCGAAGATCTGTTACCAGAACCATATGAGTCAGTGTTGGAAGATCCATAAGAGTCGGAGTTCGAAGATCTGTTACCAGAACCATATGAGTCAGTGTTGGAAGAACCGTATGAATCGGAGTTCGAAGATCTGTTACCAGAACCATATGAGTCAGTGTTGGAAGAACCGTATGAATCGGTGTTAGAGGATCTGTTTCCAGAACCATAGGAGTCAGTGTTGGAAGAACCGTATGAATCGGTGTTAGAGGATCTGTTTCCAGAACCATAGGAGTCAGTGTTGGAAGAACCGTATGAATCGGTGTTAGAGGATCTGTTTCCAGAACCATAGGAGTCAGTGTTGGAAGAACCGTATGAATCGGTGTTAGAGGATCTGTTTCCAGAACCATAGGAGTCAGTGTTGGAAGAACCGTATGAATCGGTGTTAGAGGATCTGTTTCCAGAACCATAGGAGTCAGTGTTGGAAGAACCGTATGAATCGGTGTTAGAGGATCTGTTTCCAGAACCATAGGAGTCAGTGTTGGAAGAACCGTATGAATCGGTGTTAGAGGATCTGTTTCCAGAACCATAGGAGTCCGAGTTGGAAGAGCCATAGGAGTCGGAATTGGAAGAGCCGTAGGAGTTTGAGGATTTGTTGTTTCCAGAACCGTACGAGTCAGAAATAGACGAGCCATAGTTATCGTCATCATCACCGTACTTGCTGTTGCTCTTCTTAGAAGAACCGTACGAGTCTGAGTTGGAAGAACCGTAGTTGTCGTCATCTACTCTAGATGAGCCATAAGAGTCATCTCTGTTCTTGCCGTCTTTTCCAAATCCGAAAACCATTTTTAAAATTTATTTGAAATATGGAATTTCTGAGAGCAATTGAGCTCCTTTTATACATTTCAACCATGACCATACCAAGTTATTCACCCCTATGCCTGTAAATTTCACATTCCCCTCCCCAAAAAAATACCCCGTGTTTGCCACAGTTGTAGTACAAAAACGCTAATATAGAATAAATCAGGTACGCTGTGCGTGGAACAATTGGCTTTGTGCTTGATAAGCCACCCAAAGAACCTACCCCATCTTCGATTCGCTCTATTGGTGGAGAAAAGGAGCAAAAGTTCGATCAATTGTTCATTTATCAATACATCCTGAATATATCCGTTCGGAATGACGTCCAAACCATGTCCACCAAAACCGCTGCCAGAAATCTAGCGGCAGTTTCAATGTTTCACGGCTAATTCCAACAAAACCACAGTGGACCAGGTTAACGCGATCAAAGTAACCAAAAAAGAACACAAAGGAGGACCTTACAGACTTGACAATAAAGGCGTATTATGCAATGGTTCGGATTCTGTTGAAATGACAAATTATCCCTTATGCGTTGCGGTCACAGCCGGAAAAAGCAAACGCAACATTATGGCGGCAATCTGCATCGGTTTGTGCCAGTTGTTCTGTTTCTGAAATTGATAATAATAGCGCGCATATTACACCGTTTCCTACATATTTGAATCCCATGTTGTTGAAAGTCGTATACTTCTAAATCCTATTTAGTGATTCCTGTCAGCAGTACGTGGTTTTGCACGAATGATATTATCCACTCTTAACAACACTTCAGCAGCCTCAGTTGCTGAAGACACAACAGCACGTTTAAGTTTGAATGATTCAACTATGCCCATTTCCCTCATGTCTGCAACCACTCCCTTGTACAAATCTAATCCGGAAGTTGTAATCCCATTGTAAACTGCAGATCTTAATTTTGTGATCAATTCGGATGAATCAAATCCAGCATTGTCAGCTAAAATAGTAGGCAATTGTCTCAATGCTCTCCCAAAGGCTTCAATAGCTAGGGCTTTCTTTCCTGTTTCGTTTGCAGCGGCTTGATCAACAGCTTTAGACATAATCATTTCAGAGCATCCTCCTCCTAAGCAAGTCTTTGTATCCTTTGTCGTTTGCGACAACACTGACAAAGCGTCATGTAATGAACGTTCTGCTTCGTCTAAACCTTGCTCGGTAGCACCTCTGAGGACTATTGTACAGGCTTCTCCTGCTGCGACACCTGAGAACTTTATGAACACGTCTTCACCAATTAATACCTCTTCAATCAAATCACAGTGACCCAATTTCACCCTTTCCGGATTGTCAAATGTTGAAACAACTTCACCACCAGTAACGAGTGCTAATCTATCCACACCATCAAAATCAGCATGCTCAATAGAATTAATCTTTGCATCAGTAAATAACTGCTCGGGGTAGTCATAAATGAGTTGTCTATTAATAAACACATTGATACCAAACTTCTTGATTTTTTCGACTTTATTCTTCATTTTGACCTTTTCAGCCTTTTCCAAGTCCGCCAACTTAGCAGTAGAATCAACCTTGAATTTTGCTCCGAAGATTTTGACTTTATCCGTATCCATGGAAGTATTGGCGATTAAAATTTTTGCATTCTCGATTCTTTTTGGTTGGTTGATACCAAACTTTTTTTCTAAAATGAATCCCTCATCCAAGAATGAATCAGAAAGCTTACCACCAGCTTTTTTGATTATTTGAATGTTGTTCAAATCGGTTGAACCTTTCAAACGTAAAATAGCATCAACAGCCAAGGTTGAGAAAAATTCCTTATCTTGGGATAAAATTTTCGACGAGAGAGTAGTCCTTGCGATATTAGACAAATCTTTTCTGAAAAGATCCGGATTAGATCCATTATTTACAGAAGCCTTTTCCAATGCTTCCAATGCAATATTTCGAGCAATTCTGTATCCTTCGATAATAGTTTGCGGATGGATTTTTTTTTCGATCAATTTTTCTGCTTCTTTCAACAACTCTGAGCTTAAAACTGTGACCGAAGTAGTTCCATCCCCAACTTCATTATCCTGAACCTTGGCAATATTGACTAGAACTTTGGCGGCAGGATTATCCAATGGAATAGATTTCAAAATAGTAGCGCCATCATTTGTAATCATTGATTTTCCGATTTCAGAGGAGCTTTGCAATAATTTGTCCATGCCTTTTGGTCCCAACGTAGATTTAACAAGATCACCTACTGCAATGGCACCAACAAATGCAGACATACGTGCATTTTCAGCCCTTTCTTCCGTAGCTTGGTCTCCTAAAATTTGAACAGACATTGTACGTCAATTCAATAACTTCTGCGTTGATCCTTGATGAGCGAGATCGTTATTTTGGATGTCGAAAAAAAGGTAGTGCGAAAAATTCAAAATTAAACTGGTGGGCATGTCCGGCAAATGGCATCGTGAAGTTCTTAGCAAAGGTTACCACGCGTCAATAATGCATACCAAAACTACATATACAATATTGAGTCTCCATACGATTTCTATTTTGGAAATTCAATTGCAACTTCGACATAGAGTAAAGACCTTGCTGACCAATGAGTAATTGAGTAAGCACGATCAATTGTTTCTTGTAGTTTGTCGGCGTAATCTATGTTCAAAATGGTAGGCAATGCTTTGGCGGTTTCTCCTCCTTTTCGATATTTTTGTTCATTAAGTCACCTGACTTTCTCTGAACAAATAAAATCTAGTCAAACGAGCTTACGCAATATTTTCAGCGTATTGATAAAATTCATGTTCAGGCATCTCAATTTAGTAAAGTCAATATTGCTTATTTCTGATACCTATTTTCTTCAATTAGATTCCATTCAATTAGCTGTGCAAAGCAATTGAAGTTAATATCGAAAGACTGATATCGTCGCATTTTACATTCCAATTTGCATTTAATCTAGATGACCAAATACACCAAAATTACTTCAGCGTCTGCCTATGACACGTTTGAAACAGACGAAATAGATCACAAGTACAAAGATCAAGAAGTAGTACGGCCATCAAAGCCTGATGACTATGAGTCTCTCTTCGAAAAATTGGACATCAAAAAATCTGGAGAAATAACTTTGCATGACTTCAAAGCTGCATTGCACAACTTGAACCATCCTATTAGTCAAAATTCAGAATTAACGAAAACCATTTTTAATGCCTTTGACGCAAACAAGGACAAAGTAATCGATTTTAGTGATTTCAAAACATATTTAACGAAAACTGACGACCAAATTTTGAAGGGGTTCATCAAAATGGATCAGGATAACGATGGAAAGTTGAACAAAGCAGATTTTGTTTACTATCTCAAGCAAACCTTAAACTTAAAACCTACAGATTACAACATTGATTTGCTATTCAAACAAATCGACTACAAAAATGATGGATATATAACCTACGATGAGTATAGAGATTTTCTCATTTTAATGCCAAGGCTTGATGGTTCAAGGATAAAGACAGCATTTTCATACATTGTTGAGGAATTAGACCTCTCTTCCGATGGTGATGTGACCTTAATAAACCAATTCTTCAATGGAATCGGATTTTTTCTAGCAGGAGGTTTAGCAGGAGTTATTTCAAGAACCTGTACTGCGCCATTTGATAGGATCAAAGTATTCTTGATAGCAAGGACAGACTTGTCCTCAACCATTTTGCATTCTAAAGCTGAGATATCAAAACAAATAAGTAGTGGTGCCGCCGCTCACGTTATCGAAGAATCGAGAAAAAAAATCGCAGCTGCTGAAGCGGCAGCAAAGAAAGCAGCTAGCGACTCTTCATTGACTCACAAGAAAATTAGATCGCCTGTTATTCAAGCCGCTCGCACAATTTGGAAACAAGGGGGGTTAAAAGCATTTTATGTGGGGAATGGTTTGAATGTGATGAAAGTTTTTCCTGAATCTGCCATGAAGTTTGGCTCTTTTGAATTGACTAAAAAGTTCTTTGCCAGTATTGAGGGAGTGGAAGATACGTCAAAGTTGTCAAAGGCATCCACCTATTTAGCCGGTGGAATTGGCGGTGTGGTATCGCAATTTTTTGTTTATCCAATTGATACTCTTAAATTTCGGATACAGTGTTCGAACCTCGATTCAGCATTGAAAGGAAATGCGCTATTGATGCAAACGGCAAGAGATTTATACAAGGAAGGAGGATTGAGAATTTTTTATAGAGGCATATTTGTTGGAACCAGTGGTATTTTTCCTTATGCTGCATTGGACTTAGGAACGTTCTCAAGCATCAAAACGTGGTTAGTTAAGAGAGAAAGTCTCCTCGGTGGAATCAGAGAGGAAGATGTTGTCTTGCCAAATTACATGGTGTTGGGATTGGGTGCTTTATCTGGATCATTTGGAGCAACCGTAGTTTATCCCATCAACTTATTGCGCACCAGACTCCAGGCTCAAGGAACTTATGCACATCCTTACACATATACTGGATTTGGGGATGTATTGAAAAAAACAATTGCAAGGGAAGGATATCCTGGCTTGTTCAAAGGATTGGTACCTAATTTAGCAAAGGTTGCTCCAGCAGTATCAATATCATACTTCGTGTATGAAAAATTAAAAAAGGCATTTGGATTACATAACTCGGTAAATGCATAATTCAATAAAAATTCAATAGTATACATTTTCTATCTGAAGATTGTAATATCCCAAGTTGACCTCCCCAATCGGTACTATTTTGTTAGACTTCTGTTGTTGAGGTTGGGTCAATCTGACCCAATCTAAACCATTCAAGTCCACCACCTTATCCACTTCAATTATCACCTTGAAAAAGCTCTCATTTGTTTCATTGGCTCCAAGGATTGACTTATACTCGTGAGCAATTTTGTGAACTTTGGTTTGAACTCGTTTAAGCTCAAGAATTTGATTATGCAATAAACTAGCAAATTGTGTATGAATTTCTTTCCAACTAATGTGATCATCAAAAAACACTGCTGAATGGTCGAAATCAGTGTCGAGATCGTCCAACGTATTTCCTAAGTTCAAGATTAGGTCGGTGAAGTTTAAATTATACATCATCTTGATGCGGTTGCTTTTGGTATTGAATATCACAACGCAAATTTTATCTATAGCTGAGAGGCCCTTTCCATAGTCCTTCAATGTATCAGAGCGATGAATAAAAACATTCTTCAAAAAATTGTTAAGTAGATCATCTAAGTACACTTCAAACTTGGGATTTCGATTTTTGTGTACTGATAAATTGAACGACTTTACCGTATCATAGATTGCTGAATCATAAATATCATTGTAATACAAAATTTGATTAACCCAAACCTGGACGAACTCCTTTAGAATCAATGTAACAGATTTCGAAGTTATTTCCATTGTTGGCAGATCTCAATTCCTAGTTTAAATTATAATCGCATCACGTGCGGGCAAAACGCGTATTACGATCAGTGTTGGTAGTGCAACCACCAAGTTAGTAACGGTAACTGAGAGTTGGTTAAGCAGCCGATAATTGTATTGGTAATGGGAATCCGTATTTGGCAATAGTAAATCAGGTAGTACTAGTAGTTAAATCTTCCAGGGACTGCTATACAAAGTATGTAGTGATTGCTAAGTAACTAAAGCCAGTGGAGTTTATCTTCTAGGATATAGATCTAGTATTTATACTAAATTAATATCTGGGATGATAACTCCGGTCGTATAAATGTGGTAAGACATAGGTTAGAGAATGTGGTAGTTTCATATAGGTATTAGTACTGGTATCATATCCCCTATCCCACAATATGTGGTATTCGTACCATGATGTAACTTTTCACTCTCCAAGCTCCTTGTGGAAAAGTCGTGTCTAATGTGCTAATTATTATTTGCCCCACCAACAATCAGCTTTTGAGAAGTGATTCAACATGATTCATCACATATCAAATTCTGATGTTACTCGAATAACATCAGGACAAGTAATCATAGACCTAAAGTCGGTTGTAAAAGAATTATTGGAAAATGCAATTGATGCAAATTGTTCGAAAATCGAAGTTATTTTCTACAATTTTGGAATCGACACAATATCCATACAAGATAATGGTTACGGAATAAGGAGCGAGGACATCGATTTCATTTGTCTACGAAGTTATACCTCAAAAATTTCTGAATTCGAAGACTTAGAACATTTGAGTACTTTGGGCTTCAGAGGTGAGGCATTAAACTCGATATGTTCAATATCCTCTAGTGTAAAAGTTACTACAAGTTATCAAGATGAATTCCCGAATTGTCACATCTTGGAATTTAATCAAATGGGTGAAGTGACTAGCAAATACGAAAAAAAGTCTGGTCTTTCCTCCACGGGTACTTTGGTACAAGTGCATAATATCTTTGCAAATTTGCCAGTAAGGCTCAAAAATTTCCAAAAGAATCTGAAGAAAGAATTTTATAAAGCAATCCAGTTGATAACTAATTATGCTTTGATATACCCACATGTGAAATTTTCGGTTAATAATATTACATCCAAGAAGAATGAAGTCTTAAATACAAAGGGTGGCCCTAAGAATACAATATTGGATAATATGTTGACAATATTTGGCTCAAATGGTAAAAAGGGCCTTCTTCCGATCGATATAACAATTTCTGGAGAGCTAAGAATGACAGGATTTATTTCAAATCATTCATTCGGAATGGGTAGATCTGCACAAGACCGACAATATTTGTATATCAACAGGAGACCAGTGGTCTTAAAAAGGCTTCAAAAGATATTAAACGAATCATACAAACAATTCAATCACTTGCAATATCCAGTTATTGTTTTAAATTTGCAAATGAATAGCGAATTAGTGGATTTCAATGTAACACCAGACAAATCTATGGTGTTAATTCGTAATGAGTCAGAAATTCTAGAGATGATAAGAACAAAACTTATTGACTTTTATAATTCTCAAGATAACCATATTCCAAAAACTAGTGAAGGTGCTATTTCAAGAGACCTCAGCTTTCTTGGAGAATCGAAGGCAAAAGATCAAAATTATTCTAAAGACGAAATGTTAGGGATTGAATTGATAAATGATTCTGCCTTGCTTAGTAGCCAAACCCTGATTGAAGAGAACCCTTTAGTTGGACAAACCTCAGATACGAGAGACAGAGAAGAAAAAAGATTGCTAAATTGTGAAAAGCGAAATCTTGATCAAAACGAACACAAACACTCCAGTACTGGTGATATAAGAAATGTTTTCAATTCAACATTGCAGTATTCTAGTGAGAACTTATCAACTCCAAATCAAAAATCGTTCGATTCAAATTATACCGAGTCTAGTGTTGCAAACGTTTCTACTGCGGAGAATTTAGTTCAAAGTGAAATATTTGTTAAAGTTGGAGAAATACAACAGTACGGGTTTCAAACGAACAAGAAGATCAAACTTTCTGAGCTGATCCACAATCTTCGAACAGCTATAGACACGAATTTCTTTCGATTACCAAAAATTACCAAGGTAGATGAAGTGTTCAAATCTGAACTGACCAAGTTAACTATAGAAGATTTAGAATCCATTGAAGAGCAAGAAAAGAAGCTCTCGTACATCATTTCGAAAAAAGACTTTTCTTCGATGAAATTGATCGGTCAATTTAACCTTGGGTTCATCTTAGTGTCTCTCAACAATAATTTATTTATATTAGATCAGCATGCCAGTGATGAGAAATTCAATTTTGAGAGGCTTAATAGGGATTTCAAATTTGAACATCAGAGATTGATAGCTCCGAAACAGCTTGAGCTCAGTGTCATCGATGAAATGAGAGTAATTGAAAATCAAGAGATATTTCAACAAAATGGTTTCCAATTTAATATCGAGAATGAAAACAAAACTGGCTCAAAGATCAAATTAATTTCAAATCCAGTTCTGAAGAATCAATCATTTGATGAAAATGACTTCCATGAATTAATAAGCTTGATCGATTTGAACCCAGGACGCAAATTTTTGAAATGTTCAAAAATTAGAAATATTTTAGCAATGAGAGCTTGTCGTAGCAGCACTATGATAGGACAACCCTTGACTAAACAAAGGATGCTTGAAATTGTTAGAAACCTCAACACTTTAGATAAACCATGGAATTGTCCTCACGGCCGCCCTACCATGAGGCACTTAATTGAATTGGAGTCATGGAAGGATAACATTTCAGATTATAAGCTTTAGATATGAACGTCCTAAATAAATGAATCCTAATAAACACATTTGCTGATCTGATAGATTGCTTGTTGTCAGAACTTTAATATTAATTTAGTAACTCCCACATGCTAAACTGGTGTTCACGATGTGTCCCCCATAGGAAAAAGAAGTATGATTACGTAAGTCAACACTAGTGGGGAGGTACACTGTATTTACACCAACTACTTGTATACTCGGATATAATGTCTAGTATTTAGCTCTTGGACAACAAATTCAAGTCAAGTCTACTTGGAATGGAAATGAGCTGATTCGTTGGAGTAGAATGAGGTTCTCTGACTTGCGAAACCACATTATTTCTCTTTAGAGTAATGAATTTCACACCCCAAAAACAAGTGCGCAAGTATCGGAAGTAATATAAGCTTCATTCTCAGTTGAACACTGGCAGATCCAACGATAAGAATTTTTAAAGAAGGCAAACCTTTACATCTACCTGATAACATTGCTTACTTGTTTGATTAGCAACGGTCCAAAAAGTGCTGGTGTACATTTTTCTTGAACTCGAGGGTATTCCATGACAGGAAGATAACTCTGACAACTACACAACAAGGAAAATGTCACATACATCAGCCCCTCGGATTCCTGAAAGGAAAAGTCGTCGGACTCACAAGAACTCGAAAGATGGATGTCCAAATTGTAAAGCAAAAAGAATAAAGTGTACGGAAGAGTTACCGTCTTGCCATAATTGTATTAAGAAGCAGTATCGTTGTGGCTATCTCGATTTTCCAAAAGATAAGCTAGATCATATCAAGAAAAAGAATGAGTCGAAGTTATTGAAGAATATGAATTATAAGGAAGATCGAAGAGTTCATCTTAAAAAGGATGTTTACGGGGGACGTGCCCCAGATTCAGCTTCCAAGATGCAGATAAATTATGCAACAAATTACCCTATTCCACACACCAATAACCAAGGAAGTAATTCAAATGAGGGTTATAGTTTGGATCATTCTCTTACCCGTGGCCATTTTTTTGCTGGTATTGGAACATCTGAACCATCAGCGTTGGGAGGATCGGGTGTACCCAGCATATCGCACAATATTCAATCAGATTCAAATACAGATAGCACAACTATCAGCGTTTCAAATTCATCGGTTCCATTGTCCAATGAGTCTATATCGCCGAATTTTGTTGAGAATAAAGATATTTTCGCGATGGTTTCTCCTATCACAAACAATGTTATAGGTCAGGAGTTCTTCACCACACGAGATAACCTCAGGATGGCAACGTACAGGGATTCTTTTGTCAAATTAACCCAATATGAAACTTCAAATCATACACATGTGTCAAATGATACCTTTTTTCTCGGATTGTCAAACAATCTGGACAATGAAAAAGATATTGAGGTGAGTAGCAACGGTAGTTTTGAAAATTCTCAACTCAGATTTTATCAACATGTGAATTCTACTAAAAATGATCAGCCATCTGAAGTTCTGGCGATTAACTCGACAATAGACGTTCCAGAACAGCCTCACCATAACGCCCACAGCTTTCGGAAGGATACTACAACATTTAATTCCCAAAAATTTCCTTTACCGAAGTATAATCATACGAGAATTGTCAACCCTTACTCTCCACCCCAGTCCATTAAGGTCGGTGCAAAACTAGAGAATGGCATGGTAAAGCCAATACGATTGCGAAGAATACCACGTACAGAAAGGCTAAAAAACAAGTTCTTAAGTAATTATTTGAATAATCTCAACAAGGAATTCAAACTGCTTACAAACGCGGAGTATTCTATTCTTTATGGTCCTGTTTGGAGACTCAACAATGCATTCGCTTTTTGGCGATCAATCTATAATCAAAGTATCCTTCTTGACTTATATTTTGCATTTTTCATGGACCGATCTATAAGTGTTTTATTGAGGAAGTGCATGCAGATCCTTGCAGTTGAAGAATCACGGAACAATCGAGACGTAAACAGAGCTGATAGTCCTCATTCCCCACTGGTGTGGACTACGTTTACAAAGAACGATTTGGATATTTTAACCAGGAAGTCATACTCATCGTACGGAACATTAATCAAATCTCTAAGAGAATCCATGACAAACATTCATATTGAATTTCCAACGAAGATTTCCTTGTTCAGCTCTTGGTCTACTTTGCTTCAACAGCATTCTTCCATTGAGACATTATGTCTAATGTTCAATGGAACTGCTTCCTTGTTAAATAAAATAGTTCATGAAGCAAACGCTCTTGAAAACATAACTCCAACTATAATTGTCATGTACAATTGCTTCAAAGACCATGCAGTATCTTCTTTAATTCCAGATTACAAATTTGACATCATTCGAGAACTTTACGCCGATTTCATGGATTTCAAACTATTTTTAATACAGACCCCAAGTTCATCGAATACTAACGAAATCCTTCTTCGTGATTTTCTTAATTTGGATAAGTTTCTCCAGCAGTTAATTGAAGATGTATATCCATTGATAAAAAACATCAACGACTATTTCAAGGAATCCGACAATGTTCAAGACTTGTCGGATAATATTTATTATGCATCACCCACACTCTTCTTCAATCTTCTTGTGTCATGGTTCAACATTATTCCTAGTGAAAGCTTGGCGATAAGTTCGGGAATGAATCCGATCAAAAAATTGTTGTACTTATTCTTCACAGCGGTTGGTAAATCCTTGTTGAATGTATTCAGTCCTGTCCGGTCGATTCTAATTACCGATCCCGTCTCGATAATGTATCCAATGGTAGAATTTGATTGTGAGAGCTATAGAATAACTTTAAGTGATGTGAATTCGAACATAGCCGAATATCAATACTTGAATAATTTGATTATCAAATTATTGAGGATAGTCAAGTTCTTCAACAACCGAACAGAAATCTTGTCACACTACTTGACATCCAAAGATGTACTTATCAGTTCATCATACAAATCATACCTAGAGGTTGCAAAAACAACGAACAGAAAATTTGCTTACTCAGATATCATAAAAATAAATCCTAAGAAATTGGTGACGAATGAAGTAATGAAAACTGATTTCAGCATTGAAAATAAAATTGAGAGTGCAAATTATCCTTTATTATATAACATCCATGAAGATGTTCCAATCACTTCAAGAACTAGATTGAAAAACCTAGTTCAGAGTGAAATTATTGATCAACAAAGGAGAGTTCAACATGTTAGCGAATTCGACTTTTCTTCAGGAATGTACCCGGTTGACTATAATGTTCTGGAGGCGTTACGTTTTTATGATTTGGAGAAGAGATTGAATTATTCTATTGCAGATATTGGAATACAAAACATAAGAAAGCAAATGGAAAATTTTGCATTATCTAGGTTAGAGGTTGAAAGAGCGGTCCAGAAGGTAAATAGGTAGTAATTAGAAATCTATAGTTCAAGGAAATATCGATCTGTAATTGTGAAATACTACTTGAAGAATAATTGTCCTAATCAGAGGTGTGGGACAGAGAGCAGTTATTCTCCAACAAATGATCCTTCATAAGCAACCAATAATCGAATAGCTACGAACAAAACAAGCAAGAAATGTATAAAATGGGTAATCGGATTCAGGATTCAACAACACATGACCCTACCATACAAGAAGGATTACTATGGATTAACTTCCAATCAATAAGCGAACTTAACGTTAATTACTGCACTCATTTCAAGTTCAACAACAACGCAAATATTGGATAAATACTCAACGTTCCTACAAAATAAAAAAATCAATAATGCAGTTAAACTTGACTTTTATTGTCTTCTTTAATAGCTTCCATCAAAAACCTTCTTGATCTAAATTCTATTTTCGACATCGTACTTCTAAAAGGTCACCGTCAATGGTGACATAAGGTCATAGTTCTATAACAAAAAAAGCAGTGTATTACTTCCACACAGCTAAGTAAAACTCAATCATTGATCAAGAAAATTAATTGATTCATCTTCTGAAATGTTACTGTTTCAGCTGATTGCGGGATACATTTAAAGAAAACAGCGTGTAATAATATTTGGTAAAACATAGTCAAAATTACATCTTGACAGATATTTTGACAGATAAGATTTCAGCTTCCTACAGATATTATGAATCTTAGAACTTATGTATTTAAAATGAGAATTTGTTTATTCTGATATATTAGTGCTCTATCAGCAAAAGATCAACTTGAATTGATCTGCTTAATTGTTATATCCATAAATTAATATGTTTATCAAACAGAAATGATTTAAATAATAATTAATACACTCTGCTATCTTTACAACAGAATTTTGAAAAGATATAGAAATATTGTTGAAAAACCGAATAATTTTCAACTAGCTAGAAAGGAACCGATGTATACATTTCAAAACCAAACTAATCAAATACACAATCAAACAATCGAAAGCATAGCTAAATAGTCTTATATTCTTAATTTCAATGAAATAATCATATTCTATTCTGTTTCTAACTAAAAGAATATTGAGAGAATCAAGAAGTTGAAGCAAGAAATAATTCACCACAGTTGAGTAACTCCCTTCCCAATTGAAGGAAATTAGTTCTAAAACTGTACAATGATTTTTGCTTCCTTGGATCTTGACTAGAAACATACAAAGACATTGTTTTACATGAATAAATCTTATCAACGCGGTGGGCGAATTGGGAATGACACTTACTTATGATTTGATGAGATCCTTTCATATATCTATAATCCTAATACACACGATGCCATAACTAATAATTAAATGTTCTTGAAAGATATTGTTATTTTTCGGAGTCGAAATCTAAAAACTATCTTCATACATTATAAATACCTAATTTGTCAAGTGGAGACTCCTAATCAATGTCACTTTACTTGCGTGCAAAAAGTCTGTACCTTAAGATTTTTAAGCATTGAATAACATTCGCAAACTACCCAGTTAAATTGATTATTATCCCCCAAACAATATTATTAATTTAATATTATCCCTTTCAATAACTTAATAACCATGAGTAACAATGGTCTTTGAGGAAATATATATAAGATTAACAAATAAATAAGTCTTTGAGGAAATATATATAAGATATTCTTAAGTATACGATTCGTGCTCTAAAGGAATACTTCCTACTGGATTATTCACTTCAAATTATCGGTGTCTAATCATTGAAAGGTACTTCAACAGTTAAATATGAAAACATATATTTATTGACAATACTGAGGGAAATATTTCATATTCAAGTTGCTTCACTGCTTCAGTTCAAAAGAAAATAGTGACTCGTCTTTTGGAAATCTCTATAAACAATAAGTGATATAAATATTAGGTTTGCAAAAATCCGCTGATGAGCTCACATCAAGTTAAACTCAATTATTCAATAGCGCATCATTTTACATTATTTTCGTAATTAGTAATGTTACTTTGATTCGTCGTCTTGAGCAGTGATCTAATAGAATTGATTTCTTTACAAATATATGTCCCATCTGTGTGTGGAAAAACCTACCACTATTAACTGTATTAACTGTATTCGCAATAGTTGGAAAGAATTAAGGCTCCGCATTAGAAATCTAATGTATAGATATTAAGATTACGGAGCTTAAAAAGAGAAAATTTACATACGTTCAATCGAAAACTATCGTTACACTGATTTACATCGAACTTCACATCATTAATGATAATTGGATAGACACAGTAGAATAGCCTACCGAATTTATTTTAACCACATGCTTATTGTATATAGATTATTTTAATGCTTATCAATGATTAACAAAATCAATTGCTTGTATCCCAATTCATTTAAAATGCTTCCCTTATTTCTCTTTGGTGGTCATCACAAATCGGTACTTTCGAATAAATAATTTTGAAAGTACCGATGTATTTAAAATGGTTCAATGTGCAAAATTTTGTGCAATTCTTCATATACAACTAACAATAGAATAAAAAAAGGTAGTATGGTTTCTTATTATCGTCATATAGATTTCCGTGAATTCTATTCATCCTAGTAAAAGAGAAAATGATATATAACAATGATGGGTCCTATTAATCTAAACTGAACATTTAGTTCCGCTAGCACCAAATTATTTCTTTCCGGTTTTATGTACTTGATATCATCTTAAATGGTTTGTGGTGGACCGAATTGTTGTCAACCCCTACTTTCCAACATAAGTACGTAATTGCTCCCATCTAAGAGAATAATTTTCTACATTCACTTTGATATTTGTTGTAGATGGCATCGAAAATAAATCAATTGATATAATTCAAGTGATTTTCAGGAATTCTTGCAAGACCTTTTCCGCTATAAATAACCCAACCGACAGTTTGCTTAGTAGGGAACTCAAAAGAAGCACCTTGAAATAATTGCCCTTCATTAAGAAGAAAATTTGCGTTCAAACAGATTGAACTGCTGTTTCAAATAGTTCCTAATAGCCACTTGCTTGTATAAGCTAGCGGATAAATTCATTTGAATTGCGATGTTTGCGTAATGTATGTGGAATTAGAGTGTATCATCGCCAACTTAATACTTTTATCAAATCAAATGCATTATAAAAAAGTTTTCGAGTAAATTTAGGTTGTTTTTTCCAATATCTACCTTCAATTCTGGGATATTGAGTAAGTTTGAAGGCAAGAAATGGTAGTATATTGTATTTTTCACTAATTTTTGATATAACGTACAACAAAACAAACATTTTAATATTGGAAGATGTAGAAAATACGAGGAGATCATTGATGAGAGATTTTCATCCGATTAAATTACCGATTGTTATTATAATAATTTTTAATCCTATAATTTTTTAGCCAAAGAACTTGTATTGGGCATTGTTTATGTTTATAAAATTGCAACATGCTGAATCATAACTTGAAATCGAAAAGTATCCAATGAAAGCTTCATTTGCTAAGGGAAAATTGAATTTGAGTACTGGGTTCCCTACTTAATTTTTAATATTCAATATTTTTTAGTAAAATGCATCTAAAATAGAACTGTTGTGTCTCCATCTATTGGTGTGATAGTAGTATCCCAACCAAACTAGTGCATTCCACCTCTTTCCTATTAGAAACATAATATAAAAAGGTTTTTCAGTATCATACAATATTCGTTCTGGAAATTTTACTAGGAGAATTCTGAAATAAATATACATGAAACATTACTGTAGATAAATTCCATGTCCACATCTCGAAAATCAAAAAATTGCTTCTATTGAATAGTCTTTGTATAGTGTATTTTCCCATTCGAAGCTAGTACAAACCACTCTACAACACTTCATTTCAACCAATTTTGTTTTTATTGCCCTCTTCAACATAAATTCATGCAAATACTCCCTTTGAATAAAGTTGTAAGGAGTAACTACTTTCAGTACTAAGTGATATATATTGATTTTGCTCTCGATAAAATTTACTACTTTTTTAACAAGAATGCTGCGAGACGTCTTTTCAATGGACTACAGCAATCAATTGATTGAATATACTCATTTTGAAGAATGATAAATATGTGATTGTTCGATAATATTGTCCCAAATGTCCACTAGGAAAGAATTTCGCATTCTGCAAATTTGAATAGCACATGGGTCCAGGAGAATTCTTAAACTTTAAATCGTTGTGATAGGCTGATTTTTAATTTTACAAAATTTTTGAATAATTTTAAATTAAAAATCCCTTCAATCGATTTATCAGAACTATAGAGATCAACTTTGAGATGCTTCTTTTGAAAAGTTACTGATTTCGATTTCAGCAGTGGGATGAATTAAGCTAAGAAATTGTCCTTGTAAATTATTCAATTGGACTACTTGATACTTTTGCGTCCTTGGCTTGAAATACTGACAAGATTCAAAGAATATTTTCAAAATGAAAGTAAAATTTGCTACATAAAGTTTGTTAACCCATGTATTTCTGATGGTACTATTCTATCCACACAAATGAACTACAGATTTCTCCAAGTTCCTTCCAATTCATCATATCTTCTTCTTGAGGAGGTGAGCCTTCTTTTAGTACTGAAGTCATCATAATCACGTCTCATGTTTTCCCTTTTTAGTCTTCTCCTATTCCGAATTCTCTCGTTTTCACGTTTTTCTATTTCTGCTGGAGACAACATTTCCACTACTGGTTCCCAATGATCATTTCCATTTTGTACACTAGCTTCCGTAGAAATCCGGATGCTGCTTTCAAATATGAGTCCACGTAATAAATGTAAGTTTTGGATTTCGTTACTATATGTTCCATCAATTATCTCCTTTTTAACTCGGTATAAAATTTCATGTAAAGCATGAGAAATTGCAGGCTTGAACTCTAGAGATAAACCCAAATCAGAGACAACTATATGGGCAAATAGCTCTGGTGAAATCTCAGTTTGAGCAATATCCCATTCGAATTTATCTTGGTAAAGCTGTTTGTTCAAATTCACCGATAAGTCAACTATCACGATGCAGGGGTTCGCAGGAGATAATTGCAAGCTTGATACAAAATGGTAGTCATCAATTTGCTGAATGATTGATTCCGTAATTTGCAGTTGCATTGTATTAGGCAATTCCAAATCAGTGCACAAAATTTCTGAGAATTGCAGTGGGGTTATTAAGGTCTCATTCAAGTTCCACATAAAGAAATCAACTACTTTATGAGTGGAACTGGGATTCTCAACACTTACTTTTATGGGAATCAATATGTCACTCTTGTGAAGTAGTTCGTTAAGTTTATGTTCATCTTCAAGGTTTTTAAAGTGTACGGTATTCCTAGCAGGAGTATACTTTTGAATATTTGGTTGTTGTTGATTGTGTGATGGATTTTTCAGCACGTTAGACGAAGGTGTATCTTCAAAGTCAAAATCATCCACATATTCTTCGGAATAATTAATTTGCTGTGCATTTCTCTTTGCTTGTCTTCCGGTTGGCGCTATATTCAAAACTAATGAGTTATCCGGATCATTGAATAACCGTTTCGAAAGACTTGTTGCTAGGCCCTGAGCAAAAAAGGAGGAACTTTCATACGTCAACGGTGACATTATTTTTCGTATCAGCATTACGATGATTGTCAAATGTTTTGTTTCAACTTTCACAAACTTGTGTGCCCCACGACCAACACGTCTTCTCTATGGAGACTACCAAGAATGAACCCAAGCTTGATAATACAGAACTATTTGTTAAAGAACTCCAACCTAGAGTCTTTCATCACATTTGACGAGTTTTCAAGAACCTTCAAGCCAAGTTTGCTGACGGAGTTGTGCTTGGAATTATATGAATCTTTAAGCAAACAAAGAGAAAGTCACTTAAAAGGAATACAACAGGAAATACTGCAGTGTTTGCAAGTGCCGGTCTATCGAGTTACCGGTGAAAATGAGTCATCAAACATTTTAACACTGAGGTCATTGCAAATTCTCGTAGATCAGCTCGAAGTACTAGTTTTGACAATGCAAAATAAGGATTACATACGACGAAAAATCTTATCAGACTTTATGAACATGATTGAAGATTTGATGCTTGAACTAAGTGATTTGAAGTATTCTAATCAAATAAGCCCTTCACTAAAAATTGTCGATGATTTACGCCATGATGTTATGGATACGCTAGCAAGCTTAGATAATAGATTAAACCAATCAGTTTAATAATGTGTATTTGGCAAAATTGAAATACCTGAACTGAACAATTCGCTTTCTGCTTTACCAATCCATCTCCATATTTCATATCTCCAATTCAAACCTTGACGATCCCCAATTTGATAGGTGCTTTCCAAACCGCCAGTCTGTGGACATTTCCCTAAATAAATAACTCTTGCGACTCTGGAGTGGACTAATGCCATGCAACACATCACGCAAGGTTCGTGTGTTGTGTAAACAACTAAATCTTGACAAAGATACAAATTCAGCTCACTTGCACTTCTACTGGTTCTCTTTTGTTTTTCGCCAATGGAGATATTGTTTATAGCTTTCATAATGGAATGATTGAACGGATCAGGCGATCCCAAGTTACTTGCCGATGCTATCAAATTGTAGGACTTTCCATCACTTGAAAGCTGACCAATATAAGTTAACAGCACCGATCTATTGTCCATAAGAATTGCATCGTTGATAAGTTTCGCGATTCGTTCTTGCTCTGAGCTAAAATCAAACTGCACTTGGCCCAAGAATTGATGATTTGGATTTCCTTTCCAAGCCATTGGCCAATACAAGGTAGACCATATCTGACTTATTTCTTTTGTAGGTGGCGCTGACTCTGGAATATAAGTTGAATGAACACTGAAATCGAATCCAGCTTCGATTATTTCTGATTTGACAAAGCTTATCACTTCATTCTCAGAGGAAAGATAATCTATAGTGAATAACACTATTTGCAATTTGTCTTCCGATTGTGAAAGGATTTTCCTGAATCGTTTGATATGCAGCAAGATCTTCTGCTCTTGTAAACTAATCAGTTCACGAATCAATTTCAATATCAATGGAGTGAAACGAGGTTCTATTTCACAGTACCATACCTTCAATAAATGAGGTACAGGTTGGGATTTTCGTTCTAAATCGGGGCATCTAACTTGTTTAAGGCTTCCGAATAATACTCCATTTATCAAATCCACGTGTTTCAACTCTGTACTTTGGTTGCCCATACCCTAATTTGACTCTCCCATCTGAAGAAAAGCAAATGAGTTGTGCACTACTCAATGCTGAAGTCGAGCGAATTCTACTTCATGGCAAACAAGACACCACTTTCAGAATATGTTCAATCTCATAGGAGCACAAACTACTCACTTCCTGAAAGCAAGGCCTTTCAAGAATTCATGCAAAATGTCTTGATCGAGAAATATTCAGTTAGCCCAATTCCTTATATTAGCTGTCAAAATAGCTACTGTGCATTGATTGATTCTATCATTGAGTATCTTATCTCAAAAAGATCGCCCAATACTCTAATTAGAGGATTTCAATCATTTCCATCTTCTATTTCGAATCAAAATGTCCATTTTGCCGTGAGTTTTTTGAAGGGGTATGAATGGAGTCTAATTTATAAAATAATAGAGCATACCAGTTTCTTACAATTAATATTCAATCACCAATGCTACATAAAGATTAAAGATGGTAAGATTCTAAAGTTGTGGGGATTACAATCTGGTTTTGAATCAAGTGGTAGTGATTTCATTTCTATTAGGAAATTGATGTACAGAACAATTCGCCATCAAAAGAGAGATCTTAATTTGATTCCCTTAACAAGCAGTACACCACTCCAATTGTTAGAAGATATTGTAAATTATAGAAACAAAAGCAAGCACTTACCAAAAAAATATCGAAAACTCAAGAAGGTTCTTGACAAGATGAAGAAGAATGATGAAAACGCGAATTTTAGAAAGATGTACAAACAAATGGTACCAACTGAAAATTCAAAAGTATCAATAATTGCATGCGCAACACACAAAAAAGATGTAACTCGATTTGTTTTGTCAGTTGTTGGAAAGATATGTCCACTTGAAACTTGGGGAAATGCTACAAATAAAGCTACGATCTTTAAGAGAATTGCAGCCTTTCTTTCAGGAGCAGATGATGAAAAGATTCAAATTTCAAAAGAATTCATTTCATTGAAGTTTTCTCGTATAAGCTGGGTTGGGAGACTGCAAAAACTGACGTCAATCCAAGCAAGCAGTCTTAAAAAAGTCATATTTTTGAACTTCCTAAGGTGGATTTTTGCTCAGCTAATTCCTAATATTGTTCGAAATTTTTGGTACGTTGTGGACTCTCCAGTAAAAGATGGAACTTTGCTTTACATTCCGCATTCAAGCTGGAACAAGATTTGTTCTTCTTGGATCCAAGAGTATGAGAGGCTCCATTTGCAAAAAATACCAATTGAATCAGTAAATAACTGGGAGGATAGACACAACTTCAATTATGGTACTATGAGGCTCCTTCCCAAGCTTAAAGACTTAAGGATGTTGTGCGTACCAAGCAAAATCTGTATGCATGATAGAGTTCATTTGTCCGACGGGTTAGTAAGTTTTAGGAGAAACAACATAAATTATCGGAATTATCTAAGTTCTAAAATAACCCCTGTTAGGAGCGTGATATATTCCAAGGTACTGGACATTCAAAACCAATCTACTCCGGCATTTCCCAATTGCAAAAGTATTAATGGGATAGCCAAATGTTTAAAAAATTTTAGAACTGAGCTATTGAAAAACTTTGGAAAAATTCCAGACTTGTACATTTTGAAGTTTGATATGAAGCACTCCTACGATCGATTAAATCAAGATAAAATAATGGAAACAGTCAATGAATTATTTCAAAAGGAGACCATTAGTAAGGTATATTATGTAAGGCATTTGGCTTTGCTCAATAATAGAACGAAGAAGATTGCAAATTCAATAAAAGACCAATCTTCTTTTGATGATTATGGACAAGCTTGCTTCGATCCCTATGCCGAGAATGGAAATTGGTGTGTAGAGGATAGAATTAGAACTGTGAAAATCACCAAAGAAGAAATTCTCAGAATAGTTCATAGTCAAATCTATGATACTCATTTGTTTTCAAGCCATAAAGAAAATTTTGTTTTTAAGAGAAAAAATGGAGTATTTCAGGGGTTGCCTTTACTGTCCACATTTTGCAATATAGTTTACAGTAAAATGATCGAAGAAAAGTTTAGTTTCTTGAAAAGGCTATATCCCAATTCAACTATTCTACGATTGGCAGATGACTTTTTATTTCTTAGTGCTCACAAAATGGCGCTTGAAAATGCATTTCAAATAATTAATGGATCAACTTTGCACGAATATGGAGCATATGTTAACAAGGAAAAAACTATATTTATCACACCTGGTTCAACAAATCTATTTAACTTTGTTGGATTAAATATTAATCCCACAACATTGGAAATATCAAGATCATTTTGCTCCACTCGTTCAATTAGGTTGTGTCCGACTTATGCAATGCTTTTCAAGTCTATTATTTTGAGCTATAAGCTTCGATTAGATACTTACCTTATTGATTTAAGTTTTCAATCGTTTCTGATGGTGTTGGCAAATATTACAAATGTGATCAGTTCGATATTAATGAATTTATCCAGTTCAATTCACTACTTAGCTAGGAAGAAATTATTTTTCAATCCAAATCTTATGAGGAATTGCATGTGCAATGTTATGGAGCACACTGTTCGAAAATTTCAGATGATCAATGAGAATCTGAAGCAGAATCCAATTGACATTTCCCTTATTAATTTACAAATAATTAATACGTTCAGGATGGAGCTATCTAAAAGAAACGCGTATCCACATTTGATACTTAGAATTTTGGATGCAGTGATACAACGATTTTTCTTAGAACCCAAATGAACTTTTGAGATTCTCAATGTCTTTTGCTTGTCTGATTCGTTCAATTTCCTCAAATCCACCAGACTTTTTCAATTTACCATCCTCAACAAATTCTCCTAGCTCTTCTTGAAATTTCGTTAACTTCATCAATTCACGTTCTTTCTCTCTGAGCCTCTCCGCCTTTTGGATAGCTTCAAGTCTACTCTCATGGTCAGGTACCAATGCAGACACTTCATTCAAAACAGCATCCTTCAAATTGTGAATGCTTTCACCTGGTTCGGGTATATGCAACTGAGCGACCACTCTATTTCTCTTGTAAGCACTTTGTTTGGTTTGTTCAGAAGAGCACTGTTCTATTAATTCGAACGTTTCTTGTATCTTTTTGATATCTTCCTCAAGATCTTGAGTTAAATCATCCTGTAGATTGAAGAACTGTTGTTCTTCACAAACTTTATCTAACTCCGTTTCCCATATCCTTTTCCACACAGACTTTTCTGAAGAAATATAAGCGCACATTGATTGAAGAGCCTTTTTAGCATCATCAATATCCTTCCAGGTGTTCTTCAATTGCTTTTCACTTACTCTAACGCCGCGCTGTGCGACATCCTTACGAAGTGCCTCCATAACATCTTGCAAATCATCAACCTTCGTCAATAGCTGGTCCGACTCCTCAGATAATTTGGTGTGACATGAATCCATATATGCTCTGTTTGAAGACTTAGAAACTTCTAAACCTGTTTCCTGTAGTTGTTTAACAGAATTCAACAACGAATTAACCATAGTTTTAAAATTTTCTTTACTGGAATTGTGAACTTGTCGTAAAATTGTTAACTCCCTTTGGATATTTCCGATTTCTCTAACTGTTCCTAGATTTGTGGATTTAGATGGACGGTCTCCTTCTGGAGAAACGCTCTGAATAATTGGTGATGGAATTTCAATGCTGCTAATGGCTGTTCTCATTTCTTTTGATAGATCGACTTTTAGTGAATCAAGTTGGGAATTAATATTGTCAACTTGCTTCTCCAAATTTTTAATTGCATAATTTGTACATTCATCCTCATTCAAGCTCAACAAAGATCCAATTCTTACATCCTCTAGTAGATGATCTTCTAACTCATAGGAAACTCCAGATTGAAAGTCTTGAACATAAATATCCGGGAATGATGAAGCTCCTGGAGAATAAGCAAACTTCTCAACAAATAATAATCGTAGAGACGCTATAGTTGTTGGTAATTTTATGATCACCTTCTTGGTTTTTGTTCCAATTTTTAGGAAAATATGACTTTCTGATTTCTCAACAACGGATGCATTTGTCAGTGAACTTTCTTTGTCTTCATTAATGGAGATTCGAACGTTATGGTTGGAATTACTTTCTGAATGAAATTTAGGTAATCCATTTGGTGAACTGAAATTGGTTAGTTTTGCATATTGGTATGCACTGAAACGTTTTGATGCCCTTCTTTGTAAAATATTACTATTTTGCAATTGTGAAAGTGCGTCATTTTGATGGTTTAAATTTTGCCTGGAATTTGACTCAGAAGATTTCCTGCTTTGATTGGGTGTATTGCTATGAATAGTCGCACCAGAACTAGATGTGGATTGTTCATGGACAGGAGGAGTTGGCTTTTGAAGCAGTTTTTCTTGGGAAAGAGCCTTAGCTTTTACTTGTTTTGTCTTCAAGTTTTGAAGCAAGGTAACTATAATGTTTCTAATATTTGGTAAAAACCTATCCAAATTTTCTTGACTTGGAGGCTCACTTAGAGCGGCTTCTAGTATTATACGAAGGGCCTGGGGAACATCGCCAATATCCGAAATATCAACGCCAGCATTTGTAAACGCTCTAGTTGCTGCTCTGAAGTCATTTCCAAGCTTCACGTATGCATCACTGACAAACTTGTCATCAGCTTCTTGTCTCGCCCATTGTGTAAGGCTCTCAAGTAAATGTTTTGTCGAGACAAGTAGTCTGGTAACACTCGACTCAATCGTGCTGAGTGATTGTCTCTTTCCCAAACGAGATCCGGCAGTTCCTGAAGACGGACTTGACGATGAACTAGACATGCTAAGGCTGTCACAATACGCTGAAATGATCTGGAGTTGTTTTCGCGCGCTAATCTGTAAACACGGAGATGTCGTGTGAAGTACGATCCACTTAAATCCAGAACGAACGTTGGATTTGACATTGAGTAAGCTATTTTACGGAGAATCAGCGCACAATCGACATTGAAATCTATAACACTAAGAAAACCACTTATGAACAATATCCAATTCGGAAGGGTTCTTTTGCAATAAAGCCATAGCTTCATTTTGAGGTAACGATCTCAATAATTGCCTAGCTTGGGATACAACCCTTTCTGCAGTCGCACCTGAGATTGAAGCATGAGCTAACGCTTGAATAATCGAATCAATAACCTTTGGGATATTGTTTGCGATTGTACTATGGTGATTTTTCATCAACTCACTCAAGAATGTGTATGCAAATGGAGCTGCTGTCTCGTCTTGAATTATTGGTAATAATCCGATCCATTGATCAATAATTGCATCCAAATTGGGAACTGCAGTTGCGAACCTATGACATACTTTGGCAATAGCAGCAACAGAGTTTTCTGTGGCATGAATATTTTCATCTGCCCTTGCGTCAGGAACTGATGCCATCTTAAACATTGGTTCTAGACATGCCAAGCAGAACTCACTGTATGTGTTCCCACCATGCTGGGCAGCTGCACCTACCGCGTATGATGCAGCTTGACGGATACCAGCATGGGGAGATGTAATCGATTCACCAATAATATTCATGAAAATATCTTTGTAAATAGCAGAATCTTCATCACAATGTTCCAAAACGTCACAAACAACAACCAAACCACATAGTTTGATATTTGTATTTTCATCATTAATGAAAGAGGCAATAGTTGGAGCAAGAAGTTGGAACGCTGATAAGAAATTGGATCTAGAGTTCTTGAAAATTGCAGAAATCGCCTTATTGATTTCATCCAATAATTCTTCATCTGTAAACTCCTCTTCATTTTCTTCGACATCCTCAGTGTATTCGTCGTCT
This sequence comes from Suhomyces kunorum, assembly GCA_030561465.1. Classification (NCBI taxonomy): domain Eukaryota; kingdom Fungi; phylum Ascomycota; class Pichiomycetes; order Serinales; family Debaryomycetaceae; genus Suhomyces; species Suhomyces kunorum. The sequence goes on along the minus strand of JAKTXF010000009.1, from coordinate 66,267 downwards.
TCGTTATCACGAGCTTTAATTCTTTCGTAAATATCCTTCAAATTCGTGTTTATCGTCTCTGCCAAAGACTGAAGTTGGTTGAGTCCCAACGAGTTTGGTGCGAGAACGTTAATTGACTCGACTAAAGAAGTATAATATGCAACCAACATCTCAGGAACTGGTTCATTAGTCAAAACATCAACTAATTTATTGCAAATTTGAGACCAAAATCCTAATGTCTCATTGGAGGAATTGCCTGTGGCGTAAACTGAACACCTTAACAACGAAGCCAAGGTCAATGCAGCCGAGCCACGAACCCCATCATGCAAGTAAAAATCTAATGCTGGGATTGCGATATCCTGAATGATTTCCTTTACCCAGGGGAAAAATGCTTCCTTCAATTGAATTGCATAAGTTCTGAGTAAATCCATTGCGGTCACCTTATCATCTAATGCCGATGTATGGAGACCAATTAACTTACCCGAAAGATTGATAACATCCCATTCTTCATTTTGATTAAACTCTTCTGCTTGCTCTTCTTCTAATAACGAAATATCTTGAGTCGCCTTAGCTGCAATCAATAAAGGTGGTAAAACGTCAGGTAAATAAGGCAAAAAATCCTTTCCAATAATACGACAAATTCTACCCCATGCCTGTTCCAAGTATTGCTTGACTGGATCATCATCTTCAGTAGCACTTGCTTGAATATGTCCAAATAATTGAATCAAATCTTGGCTGTGTGGAGCAAATTTTTCTTTACCAACCGCCAAGGCAATCAATGTAGAGCATTCAATACATTTGGCCTTTAGTAATCTATTTTCATCTCCCATGTCGGTTTTCAACACGTCAGTTAACAAAGGCATAAGAGTATCATAATACTTGACAAATTTCTTCTCAGCAGCATCAGCAATAATTGCAATTGTAGTCAAGACCTGTTCCTGGACATATCTCTTTGGAGATTGTAATAACCCTAGCAAGTTATTTAATAAGTCATCCAAGTATGGTTCCAAAGTTTCCTTCGTGGCAGCTTCAGAGAAGTTTACTAACGCAGCAGCAGCGTGTGCTTGAACCCTTGGTACAGATTTGTTAGTCAACATGGATATTAAGGCAGGTAATACCCTATTGCTTGAAGTTCTCTGAATAACGTCGGAAAAGTCTGTTGACATTTGTCCCAACGCATTACAACAAGCAAATTGAACTCGTGGATGAGCATCTTGCAACGTGGGTAATATTAAATCCAAAATCTTTGGAATTTCATCAATCAAGACATCCACGCAGCCCTCTGCGGCAGACGATAATGCCATAAGTGCAGCCTGACGCGCTCTCCAATCAGGGGATTGAATCATTGAAGGTAAGTACTGAAACAATGGCTGGGCAAGTGATTGACCATTTAATCTCAAAGCGACACGATCCAAAGACTGACGAGCAACATCATATTCAGGCTCCTCGTCATCATCATCTGCATCATCTCTATTGTTCCATTCGGCAGCATCATCGTCATCTTCGCAAACTTCAGTCAACATGGACAATGTAACCAAAACCATGTTATCAGTGTACGTAGGAGTACGCTTACACATTGAAGGCGAAACTTCAGCGAAAGTAGTAAGCAATTCGAGTGATGCCATACGAGTGTTAGACTCTAATTCTTTGTTCTTAGAAACAGCTGCGCAGAACTCGATAATTGTTGGAAACATGTCCTTGAACATTTTTGGAGCCAATTCCACTAGATCAATTAAGGATTCCAACACTGAGGCAAGCGCCTGATCTTGACCACTTTGTAAGAACCTTGGCAATGAATTCAATAAATTTGGTAAAAGTGGAGACAATAGCTGCCAACTCTTTTTAGGGACGTCTCTAAAGTAGGCGACAAATGCAGAACAAGCCGCAATTCTCACCTCATCATTTCCGTCATCAAATCCAGTATTGAAAATTGGCAAGACCTCGTTCAAGAAAGAATTATCTATTAATTCAGGTGCTGACGCAAAAACCCGAAATGCAGACTCTCGTAAACTCACATCTTGACTCTTAGCAGCCTCAAATAAAGCAGGTATAAGTTCATTCCACGTGCCTTGTGGCGACGCATCCTCCTTTGCAACTTCAGAAATAGCATCGGATAATTTATGCCTGACTTGATTCGTTTGTGGTGAAGTGAATCCTCTTAAAAGAATTGATCTAATCTGTGCTTTGACTGGATCACTTATGACTCCAATAGTTCTGTCAATGACACTGTTCAATTCTTTTGGCGATTTGATGGCCACCCTTCTAAACATGACAGCACTAAATGCACGCAAAGTTTCAGTTTCAGCGGAACAGGCTTGTTCAGCGAGGAATGTCAACAACATTTCAACGTTGCTTGATGTGGTCCATTCATTCTCCAAGAATATTTCTGCTGTAGAGCGGGTGGTATTGTCAGCGGAAGCCAAGTTTTGCAAGAGCTGGCTCAAGACGACATGGATGTCTTCGGGTAAAACCGACATACTTGAATTCTAAGCTAAATCTTCTTATATCCAGGAAAAGTCAGCCGTTTTCGAGCGAATCCACAGAATAGCACTATCTTATTATAGCACAACTTTATTGTTGCCGAAAGATTGTTGTGGAAATTGGCCGGTTAACGCTGATTTCTTCAGACCAAAAAAAAAACCGTAATTATTGTCACGTGACGTGATGAGTGATTGAGACAGTTCATTTGGAACTGAAGATGCTACCATCATTATTTACTGTATTACTAGTTATCTATATGTATTATTTCTTCAAGATGGTGATTACATCCTCATCTTCAAGATTATGCGACAATCCAACAATCTGAGGTTGGTGTTTAACGGATGTTCCATAAACCAATGCATTTCGGAAATCCGCTACAAGCGACTTGTGAATTGAGTTACAGAAGTCTTCCACAGAGCATCTATCGCTCCTTAACACAACTGGTTCAGAAAAGTCAGGCAATTTACCTTTTGGTTTGGTATAAACCCTGACCAAATTCAACCTGGTCCACATCATCTCAAGTAAATCATCCAAATTCCAACCATTGCCAGAAGAAATTGGAATCGCATCAGGAATCTTGTATAACAAGTCTAATTCTTGGATCGAGAAGGAATCGATCTTGTTCAAAACATAGATTGCTGGAATGTACTTTCTAGCCTTTGCTTCGATTGCATCGATGAGATCATCCACAGTTGCATCACAACGGAAAGCAATATTTGCAGAATTAATTTTGTATTCAGACATCACAGCTCTAATTTCATCATTGTCCAAATGGGTTAAAGGACTTGTTGTTGTAATGTTGATTCCACCTCTCTCTTTCTTTGTAATAACAATGTTAGGTGGCTCCTTGTTTATTCTAATCCCCATACCCTCTAATTCATGTTCAATAATTTTCTTGTGCTGTAAGGGCTTGTTCACATCAAGGACCAAAAATAACAAATTCACAGATCTTGCCACGGCAATAACTTGCCTACCACGTCCCTTACCATCCTTTGCACCTTCAATAATACCAGGTAAATCCAACATTTGAATTTTAGCACCTTTATATTTTATGACACCTGGAACAGTCGTTAAGGTAGTAAACTCGTAAGCTGCAGCTTCAGAATGAGTTCCAGTTAGTTTAGAAAGTAAAGTAGACTTTCCAACAGACGGAAATCCAACAAATCCAATAGTTGCAACACCTGTTCTAGCAACATCAAAACCAATCCCTGCTCCACCACCACCTGATGATCCATCCGTTAAAAGCTCTCTTCTCAACTTTGCCAACTTTGCTTTAAGCTGACCCAAATGAAAAGAGGTGGCCTTATTCTTTTGTGTTTTGGCCATCTCATCTTCAATAGCTTTGATTTTCTCAACAGTAGTCATCTTGGCTTTTCGTCTTTGTCTTCTAGCAGTTGTATCAGAAATTGATCTTCTGCATTCGGTCGTGCCAAAATTCAAATTTGAAAAAATTTCACTACTTCTCAGATCATCACAGAACAAAAATCTATCTTCGTTAGTTAAAATGGGTAAAAAAACTAAGGGAAAAGCCGGAGGTGACTTTTGGGATGACGAAGAGTTAGCCCAGGAAGTTTCTCCTACCGAAGAACATAGCTCCCCAGAAATTGAAGAAAATGATGGGGAGGTGGCGGGTGACTTTTTGAGCTCAATCAGAAAATCCAAAGAGAAAAAGGATAGCAAGGTTCAGGACGATAAGAATAAGAAAGATGCACCAAAGATCTTGTCTAAGAAGGAAAAAGAAAAGTTGAAGAAAGAAGCTGAAAAGCAGAAGAAGAAAGAACAGGCAGCAATAAAGAAGGCTCAACAAGCTACCAAGAAGGAACAAATTAAGGAAGCCAATAAACAGAATGCATCAAATTCTGTGAATTCGGCATCCTCAACTCCAGAGCCCGAAGCAAGTGAAGTGTCGAAGACCAAGAAAGGGGGCAAAAAGGTTCCAGCTGCTATTGCTGCATTGAGACGTCAAATCGAATTGAATAAGCAATTGGAGGACGAGCAACGTCGTTTGGAAGAAGAGGAAGAAAAGCGTAGATTGGAAGCCGAAAAATTGGCTGCTGAAGAAGAAGCTCAAAAGGAAGCTGCGAAAGCCGCTAAGAAGGAAAAGGAAAGACTTAAAAAAGAGCAATTGAAGGCTGAAGGAAAATATTTGACGAAAAAGCAAAAGGAAGAAAAGAAATTACAAGAGCGTCGTCGAGAACAATTGTTGCAAGCTGGAAATGTATCCGTTGCCGGGCTTGCAAATGGCGAAAATACTCCAAAACCAAAGAAAGTGGTTTACACTAAGAAAAAATCAACTAAACCAAAAACTTTCATTCAGAAGGGCCAAGCTGCTACTGTCGTTTCTTCCAATAATGCAACCAAAGATGAAGAAGATGTTATTGATGACTGGGAACTGCTGGCTATTAATGATGAAATTGCGGACAGCTGGGAAACTGCTGTTGAGACAGAAGACATCGAACAGGAAACTACGGAGCTGTCTGCCCTTGAACAAGTTGTCGAGGAAATTATCCCAGTGGAAGCAGCACCTGAAGTTGAAGTTGAGGTTAAGGCAGAGCCTGAATCAAAGAAGGCCGATGCTGAAGTTTCTGCATTGATTGAAAAAGAGGAAGCTAAGAAGAAAGATTCATCTAAGAATCTTTCAGAAGGAGACTTACGTTCTCCAATCTGTTGTATTTTGGGTCACGTCGACACAGGTAAGACCAAATTGTTGGACAAGATACGTCAAACAAATGTCCAAGGCGGTGAAGCAGGCGGTATCACTCAGCAGATTGGTGCTACATACTTTCCAGTTGAGGCCATTAAGCAAAAGACTGCAGTAATGGCTAAGTTTGAGAAACAAACTTTCGATGTCCCAGGTTTATTGATTATTGACACTCCTGGTCATGAGTCCTTCACGAATTTGAGATCTCGTGGTTCGTCCCTTTGTAATATTGCCATTTTGGTGATCGACATCATGCATGGTTTGGAACAGCAAACAATCGAATCGATCAAGTTGTTGAGAGACAGAAAAGCTCCGTTTATCGTTGCGTTGAATAAGATTGATAGATTGTATGGATGGAATTCTACTCCAAACAATGCATTTAGAGATTCATTTGCTCAGCAGGAGAAATCTGTCCAGGCGGAATTTCAGAATAGATACGATGAAATTAAGGTTGCTTTAGCAGAACAAGGCTTGAATTCGGAATTATACTTCCAAAACAAAAATATGGCTAAGTATGTTTCCATTGTTCCAACTTCTGCTGTTACCGGCGAGGGTGTTCCTGATTTATTGTGGTTATTACTTGAATTGACTCAAAAAAGAATGTCGAAGCAATTGATGTATCTTTCGAAAGTGGAAGCCACTATCTTGGAAGTTAAGGTCGTTGAAGGATTCGGATATACTATTGATGTCGTTTTGTCTAATGGTATCTTGAGGGAAGGCGATCGTGTTGTTTTATGTGGATTGAATGGACCAATTGCTACAAATATTAGAGCCTTGTTGACTCCTCCTCCATCTCGCGAAATTCGTGTTAAATCCGAGTACATCCATCATAAGGAAGTGAAGGCAGCGTTAGGTGTCAAAATTGCAGCCAATGATTTGGAAAAGGCTGTTGCTGGTTCCAGGTTGATAGTGGTTGGAGAAGATGATGACGAAGATGAAATTATGGAAGAAGTTATGGACGATTTGACTGGTTTGTTGGATTCTGTTGATACTTCAGGAAAAGGTGTTGTTGTACAAGCCTCTACATTGGGTTCTTTGGAAGCATTATTAGATTTCTTGAAAGATATGAAAATTCCTGTTATGTCGATTGGTTTGGGTCCAGTTTACAAAAGGGATGTTATGAAAGCATGTACAATGTTGGAAAAAGCACCTGAGCTCGCGCTCATGTTATGCTTCGATGTTAAAGTCGACAAAGAGGCCGAGCAATACGCTGAAGAACAAAAGATCAAAATTTTCAATGCGGATATCATCTACCACTTATTCGATCAATTCACAGCATACCAGGAAAAGCTACTTGAAATCCGCAGGAAAGAATTCATGGAGTATGCTGTTCTTCCTTGCGTTTTGAAAACAGTTCAGATTATTAACAAACGTAACCCGATGATCATTGGAGTTGATGTTGTTGAAGGTGCAGTCAGAGTTGGAACACCTATTTGCGCAGTTCGTCAAGATCCAACAACGAAGCAGCCTAATGTAATGGTATTGGGAAAAGTTGTTTCTTTGGAAGTTAACCACAAGTCTACAAATGTTGTTAAGAAGGGCCAAACCAATGCCGGTGTTGCAATGAGATTGGAGAATCCTTCTTCAGCACAACCAGTTTGGGGTCGTCATGTGGATGAGAGTGATAACTTGTACTCTTTGATTTCCCGTAGGTCGATTGACACCTTGAAAGACCCCGCGTTCCGTGATACGGTCTCGAGAGACGACTGGTTGTTAATTAAGAAGTTGAAGCCTGTATTTGATATCAAATAATCTATATAACTGCATCACTCTCAGACTTTGAAGTGCATTTGATTTTTATAGTAATACACTACTCACAAATGTATGGGGATGTAAACATTTGGCTTGTAAAGTCGTGCGCTTGACAGAAAAACGACCAATGAACTTCTGTTCAATGTAAAAATTCGCAAAGAGCTAGTACCTCCTTCAATAAGAAATGCAAGACTTGCCCCCTATTGGAGGGTATGAACCCGTTCAATGGAAGAGAAATGTTCCATCAAGAGGTTTCAGACCTACAATTTACTTCTGGGGTATTACGGGATTGATTTCATTTGGTTTCTATAGATATTACCAAGGTATTAATGAGCAACGTGAAATAAGTAGAGAAAAGCAATGGGCTAGATTCTACTTGGAACCATTGTTGTTAGCAGAGGAAGACAGAAATGTTGCCAGAAGATACTTCTCGGAGAAAGCAAGACAAGACTTAGTTCGTGAATCAATGAGCCCGGAGAACAAGGCCAAATTTGATGAAGAAATTTACCACGACAAATCGAAAATCCGCTTCCCCAAATACACAGCTGGTATTCATCCATCAGAGCATTGAGCCACTTTAGTACATGCATATTTCAAGTGAGGACCAAATTCTCACTCCTCTACAGGAATAGTTTTGTGTATTTGGATTGCTGGTCACATTCATTGGAAGCCGGTCTAAAGCTATAGATCATGTATCCAAGTACTTAAATAAATTACTGATTGAACGGTTTAGGTTTCATTAAATATTGTAGTGAGCAATTCGGGGAAATTTTTCTTTCAATTCCGCGATTATCTATTTCCTCTCTGATCCTCGATATCAACAGCCAAAATGTCAGTGAAAGTCAATAGTAAGCGTCAAGCGCAAGCCATAATCGACAATTATGACTACTTCTTGTTTGATTGTGATGGCGTGATATGGAGGGGTGACCATATTCTTCCTAAGGTCGCTGAAACGTTGGATATGTTGAAAGCAAGGAACAAGACTGTTCTTTTTGTAACAAACAACTCCACCAAGGCAAGGGATGATTATCTTGAAAAGTTCAAGAAGATTGGAATCAACGGCATTACTAAAGACGAAGTTTTTGGATCTTCGTATGCTTCTGCTGTTTACATCGATAAGATCTTGAAGTTGCCTAAGGATAAGAAGATTTGGGTCTTGGGTGAGTCAGGTATTGAGAAGGAGTTGAACGAATTGGGGTATGTAACTCTTGGCGGAACTGATCCTGGCTTGATTGAAAACGGTGTACACTTTAAACCAGACCATCATCAGTTGAATAGTTTGGACGATGAAGTGGGAGCTGTTCTTGCTGGCTTGACAACTCATTTGAACTACTTGACGTTATCTATTACATTACAGTATTTGTTGAAAGATAACAAGTCTATTCCCTTTATCGCAACAAATATTGACTCTACCTTTCCAACAAAAGACAAAATCTTGATTGGTGCTGGTTCTATTATCGAAACAGTATCGTATGCGAGTGGTAGAAAGCCCGATGCTGTCTGTGGCAAGCCCAACCAGTCCATGCTAAATGCTATCAAAGCAGACAATCCAGGATTGAAGGCGAACCCAAAGAAGGGATTGATGGTAGGTGATAGGCTCAATACTGACATGAAGTTTGGTCGTGACGGGGGACTTGATACCTTGTTAGTTCTTACGGGAATCGAAACAGAAGCAGGCGTAATTGCTCAAGAAAAGTCTATTGCGCCTACGTACTACGCCGATAAATTAGGAGACTTATTCGAGTTGACATTGGCTTGAATAATCATTCAAATACTAGAGGATATAGAGTTAGGTAACCAATAAAGTAGAACTTGATATAGAACTTGATATAGAACTTGATGTAGAACTTGATGTAGAACTTCTATTCAATATTGACTGGTTAGACCATGTTAGTATGGAAGAGAGGGGTGAAAAGTTGTCAACAGCTACGCGACAGGTCATTTCGATTGTAATGAGTGGTAACATCACCGTTCAACAGTTACAGATATCAGGTGCTTTTTGCAGAAAAAAGAAAAAGTTAACAAAAAAAAATATGTGGTTGAAAGTCCAGACCCCACCTATATTATTCCAGTACAGTATATACAACCTGTTCAGAATAAGTTAGATCATCGGTAGACTCTTTTCATGCGGAAAACAAAGTCAAATATACATTGGAATCGAGAACTCTTACACATACATTCCAAGTTTGTCTATATATCCTTATTAGGTCATAGAATTAGTAATCTGTAACTGACTTCCTATTTATTGAAGATTTTGTCAAACACTTACTACATATGATTCAGGTATCTCTAACTTCTCAATCCTCTATTACAATATGGTATATTTCAATGTGTCAGCAGCCTTGAACCTGTTGTCGTCATACAGTACGTTAGTTTTGTGTAACTGTTCTCAGGAGTTCGTCAACTAGAAAAAGTTGCTTAGGTGTAAGTGAAATACAAACCTATAAGCAAAATAATGAGTGACGAGAAAAGCCATGAGCTTCAGGCCTCAGGCATGGTGGAGTGGAGTGTATTCTCAGAATTAGTTGCGATGGATGAAGATGAGGAGGGGTTCAGCAAGTCATTGTTTCAAACGTTTGTGGACCAAGTAATAGACACATTTGAAGAGATTGATGTGAATATAAAGGAAATGAACTTAGAGAAGCTTCTGGGATTAGGACACTACTTGAAGGGCTCAGCGGCGGCTTTAGGATTAACCCAGATTCTGGCCCAATGTGAAAGAATTCAAAATTACGGTCATAAAAACAATTTCGATAACTTTGAAGTTGACCAAAGTCTAGCATTCAGAAGTGGCACAAATACAAATCATAAAATAGATGCATCAAATGGCGTCGAAGACAATATTGCCAATCATTCTACGAAAGCCAGTAAAAACTCGAATGATATTAATGACCCAGAAAATTCCTCAGGAATCCATAATTCCACTACACAAATTCCAGATGAAACCAAAGACGAATTCTGGATATTACTCATTCAGGATGCCTTGGAAAAAGCTCGTCTTGGATTTTTGAGGTCGAAGATTGCTATAAGTAAATATTTTGATGATGAATTCTAAGATCCACATAACTACTACAAGTATCTAGTATTTGATACATGGATTACAAGATGGATATGATCAACGACCACATTTTAATTCCAATAGGTTTTTTTGAAGCAATACATTGAAAGATGGACAATGGTTCTTCTGTCATGCCCGATCTTCTAGTTAGACGATTCCCTGATTTTGGTCTTATGGACCCACTTGTCAGAATTTCAAAGTGTGGTCCTTTTATAATCCGATTGATAATATATTTCGTTGAAGTTGTTGCTTATCGTAGCCATATAAACTTCTAAATAACATGGCCAGGGATACTATTAATGCAAAAATGACATATAAGTACTATCACAAACTGATAGATTTTAGAAAACAACCCTTTCTAAGCCACAAAAGTCCAAATATTCGATATCTGAGGAAATAAAATGTTGAAAGATATGGGGTATGTAGATAATTTTAGCAATGAATGAGTGGTGACCATTTGGGTTAAGAATTCGATTGCATCCAAGAAGTTTCCAATCTGTATCGACTACTTCTAAGATATTGTTCCTCCGTCCAATGATATATGGTTCAGTACTAGATCCTGGCTCCTCAGAGTTGTCAATAAAATAATCACATTCTCTGAAGTCAATCACCTTATCATGCTCAAACTGATTTTTGTTATTCATGTTTGGAGGTGTATGTGAAGTTACCTCTCGCAATGTCTTGAAACTTTCATTAAAGTCACCTGGTAAGATCCCATCGAAACCGCTTCTAACAAATTTTAGTCTATAATTGTCAGGTAAAAAGAACGAGTTTGGGAAATGGTACCACTCCTTAGCTATGCAAACATTTTTCTGTACGTCAGAAGATGGTAATGTATTGATTATTTCGAAGGTTTTTAACGGAGCCCCATAGTTCACAATTAGATTCTGAATTCTCAACAAAGAAATAACAACAACTAAAACTGCAAATGTTGCTTGTACAAGCTTAATGAGCAGCTTTCTTAGTCTTGAGTTGCGACCAGTGAATGCGAAAATTCGGTTTATAAATCCGAATAAGCTATAAACTAGGATCCCAGCATTAAGATTGATCAAAGGATAGCATGGATACAAAAAACGTTCTTCCTTATGAGGTTGTTTGAAAAATATGGCTGACCACAAGAGCAAGGGAACAGACACGCTCATGGCAATGGAAAGTGATTTTCTGGAAAAAATTGGATTAAACAAAATCCCAGCATAGCCTAAGACTCCAATAATGTTGAAGTTTACCAAAATATTCATAATGTAGTAGCTAGTGGGTTCAACTCCAAATATTTCTGGACCCTCTCCTTCACCCCCAAATACATTGTAAAATACAATATTCAAAGGTACCAACAAGACTTTCGAATAGAAATACGAGTCAATTGTCCCAATAAGAACCAAGATTATAATCAAATTCACGGCACAACCTTTAATAATCTGATACAATCTTGTTTCTCTCCAATTAGCTGTATTCAAAAGAGTAAATACTCCAAAAGGAATCCCCAAAGCTAATGCAAACGGCCAGCCCAAAGTTCCCCCTAGAACAAACCATGAGATTGCCTTCACATAGCTGCTAGCATGGTTTTTGTGAATAGACTCTAACACATACTTCATAGCCATTGCACAACATTGCATGGCAAATGAGGAAGGTAAAAGGGCAACTCCTGCATGTGCCATACCTGGAGCAACAGATGAAAAGAGTAAGAACCAGTTTCCAACGGTGCAATTTATATGTTCATCAATAGACTTTGTTAAGGTAAGCTCTGTATAGCTTGTGATGCCGCTCAATGCAACAAATCGTAACCAATAGAATTGGTAAAATGAATAGCTATACTTCAGAGCAAATAAGTCAGAAATTGCCTTGACAGGTGAAGCAATCAAATAGTAAGGAACCAAGTATGTATAAGCCCTAATTGCATATTCAGGACTATATTCCCATGTCTGCTTTCCAAATCCTCGAAGTAATAGATTGAGCGGTTCCCAGTAGTTAAATGTTTCGTCGCAATCCGATATGATCATATATAATGAACAGTATATTCTAATCGACACATTTAATGATATCAACAAATAGCGTATCAACTTTGAAGTTTCAAGTTTGGAGTTTACCGAGTTCATTGTATCAATTCCAGAATGTGAATCATCCTTGTTTGTCCTCGACTCTGACATATCGCTATCAGGTCTATTCTTTTGGAATACGAGAGTAATTGAGTGAAAAGGTCGTGTGTCAACTGAAATTCTTTTAAGCATCATCTGTGCTGCAAAACATGCCCCAATGATGAAGTCTTACCAGCTTGGGTATATTAACGTTATTGAAGCAATCGATTTCGATAACAAATAATTCAAGCCGAGCACTCACTTTCAGCTGTTTGTTCCCTTATTCCATACTAAGCGAAAAGATGCAAGCGATTCTGACATATATCATCTGCAACGACGACGTAAAATATCAAATTGGTGGCTTTGAGTGATTATTTATCATACTAATCTTGAATACCACCATGAGACATTTGTAAACCTCCATGTTTGTGCACAAACTAGGATTCCTCTCCAAATACCACCTTTCAGATGCCATTCAGTAAAAGCCTGTCGGGTCCAGATAAGTCACACATAGGTACCGTTCCATAGCTCTTCCATCCACTATTGCCTTGATGAACTTGTCAAACAAACATGGCAGTACTGTAACGCTTTCCGACAGACGATTGCAGTTACCCAAAACCTTTATGTTAAAATTCAAACTCTTTCCACAACGTTGCCAACGAACAGAATACGTACCGAAAACTGGTGAAGGGAGATTTCCAAGTGCATCGTCTTTTGGTGTAGAAGTATATTTGGGAAAGGATATGTGGGAATTGTGACCTCTTAGTGGTTTTCTCTGCGGGAGTTTACAAATGCAATTTTTGCAGCCGCACAGATGCTACCCAAATGGGCCGCGGATATGAGGTAGCCCCTTACTGAAATGCCTTAATATTCTGGTCACTTGACTTTCCATTGGTTGCATTCTATTTTGGTGAATGACATGGTGAGTGGACTAATTTTTAACCAAGGTTATCTACAAGCGTCTAATAAAGTCTACACATAAGAATGTTGACGGTAAATTATATTCTAATTGGCTCGGTTATTTTGATGTTATTAAAGCGATCGATTTCAATAACTATTCCACTTAAATTCAAAATTCTCAATTGATTATTTCCGAATTTCAATCGTAAACAAAAATGTTGCAAGCAACTATGAACAAATAAGTTCTTGTAAGGGAGAAGTTCTGTATTTGATATGAACGGTTTCTTTTGCGAGTTGATCATTGAGTTGATCGTGAATAAATTTTCGTTGATGTAGAAGAATTGCTTCTTAAGCAAAAAAATTAAATATCCAAGGAAGTGCATGTTTGCATTGGAATAGTCGATTGTAATTTTTGATCCTTCTCTGGGCTTGGTAAATGGCACCTTCAAACTACCCTCAAATTCATGCTTGAAATTATTGTTGGAATCGAGACTGGAAAGCGTTATGAATCCAAATCGAGTGAGATTGCACTCATTGCACGAGCATTTATTCAACAACAAGTCAAAGTAGTTTTCATTATATCTTGAATTTGAAGTAGCATTTGTGGGGTGCTCAAATAAATTGGGCAAGCTGATTAACCAATAGTTCAAGAAGTCCGGGATTATAAGCTTAGACAAGTGTTTCATTCTGGTTAGTCCTTCAATAAATTCACAAATCAGTATTTTAGGAGAATTATTTGCTTCTAATCTCGCAAAATCGTTGATATTCAAATATAAGGTCTTTACTGAAGATAATGCGTCGAAAAAACTTGAATCTTTTAGCAAAGAAGTAAACTGCAACAAATTCTGCGAGGAGTTTGTCGCTTTGTAGTTTATTAGGATCAACTTTTTCATATTCGTGCTTGGAATTCCGCGGAAAAACTCACTTATACAATTGCAACCTTGATGTATGCAATTTCCTTTCAATTCAAATTCCTCAATTGTTGTAAAATCTATTATTCTACTCAAAGAAGAAAATTTCAAGCGGGAGTCTTCTTTGTAAGAATGCGATGCAGTTATTGAAAATTTCTTCAATTGAAGGAATACAGGATTATTCTCAAACCTGAAATGCTTCAACAATTCTGATGTTGACGCTGGCGAATCCAAATATAAACCTCTAAGCATAGAAAAATTTTGCAACAATACTGGTGGAAGCACTCTTGAAAGTTTTGCATTCGAAGTTGTATGTTCGATAAATAGATCCAAATCCTTGAGTGTATGGTTCTTGGGAAGATCAATCAATTCATCAAAATCAAAAATCATCCAATGCTTCAAATTCGTTACTTTTCTGTCCATGTGAGAGCTGGCTAATTCATCAATCACTTGAATTGACCTGTTGTGTATGTACTGGTTAAAAGATTTGAAAGCTCGAATATTTTTTATATCAAAGTTGATGAACATGATTTTGTGGTGTGGAACTATTTCCCAATAGTTATATATGCAATCATAGAGCGGGAAATAATCAAAATCTGTAAAACTAGACTGGGCATGGATAACTATTGAATTTATTTTTGTAAAATTTTGAATAGATAAACCTTTGACAAAACTGGTAATTTTTGAAGTTGCCAACTTACTGCAATTACATTGCCTGAAGTAGTTGAACTCTAACCTATCCTCAGCAATGATTATTTCCTTGTATAACCTTTCTGTTGATAATCTATGAAAGAGCTTATTTGTCTGTGCCAATTGAACTAACTCATACTGTCCCACAAAGTTCAAGATTATTCCCAACACTTCGTTTGGAAGATTTGACAAAGTGTGCTGACTGTAGTAGATAGTCATGCCATCATCTTGAGTTATGTTACTCATTTCATGAGGGCAAACCATCTTCATGCAGTTTGGCATATTGATGTTTAGGTACTGGAGTTTGCAAAAGTCGTTTTTTCAATTATAAGTATTTGCATTTTGAATTTGTATTGTGAATTTGTGCATCGGAATGAAGTGTGGAGAAAAGTGGTGACTCCACAATTTGCTTGGCGGGTAGACTATTCCGGAACATTTGTGCACCTACCAAAATTGCCGAATTTGAATTGGAACTTTCAACACGTGATATGAACTGCATGTAAAAATTTACTTATGCTACCGTAGCGACTTACATTCTCTTTGCATAAACTATTTACTCATAAGCAAATCGAGTTAGCGAGTAGATGACTTTTAATATTTATAATGGTTGCCAGACATCAACAATCTAACCTATTTATTCATCCACAAATCAACTTGAGAGTTGCCTGAGAATCTGGTCGGATAGATTTCAATAATGCTAGCAAATGTATTTGTTTTACTTAATGCAATTTTTCGAAGTCTAGGAAATAATTTTCCCCTCAATAAATTTTGATCTATCAAGGAAATGAAAATATTTTCGACTAAGTAATCATCGACATCCTCTCTTCTCTGAACAATAGGAATTGTATTTATGTCAATGTTTTTATCTCCGAGAGATACTCTCAATGCAGCTTGAATAGTATCAAAATCTAAACTAGACGGACAGTTCGATAGTTTCCAAGTTTTTCTAATTAGATTTCTAAGGATAATGATCTTGCTTTTATTCACCAATTGTAATAAAAGCTTGCTGTCTTTAAGATATGAATAATTGTTCATTATAATT
Organism: Suhomyces kunorum; assembly: GCA_030561465.1. Classification (NCBI taxonomy): domain Eukaryota; kingdom Fungi; phylum Ascomycota; class Pichiomycetes; order Serinales; family Debaryomycetaceae; genus Suhomyces; species Suhomyces kunorum. Next base: position 50,681 of record JAKTXF010000009.1, on the reverse strand, counting down.
GTGTTAAATCCTTGTAAATCACCCTTTTTCATATGAAAGCTCAACTGTGAATACATTGTTATAACCTCATTTTGTCCAAGAATGGAAGATAAATAAGGGAAATTGGGCAGTTTGCCTATAACCAAACTTATAGGTAACAAGTACTTGATGATTTTCTGTGAATTGGAACTTTTACTTGAAGTTGTACTTGTCGATGGGCAGTTCACGAGACACCACTCGAGGTGATTGCAAGCTTCTATTAATTGATCCTTTATTATGTAAAACTTGGATAGGTAGTATCTGTATTGAACTTGTTCTGGTATAGTGAAAGATGAAAAGACTAAGTTTGCATTGCTCATGTTGGAAAAGACATTGCGACACAACAAAGGATTTTCCAATTTAAAGTAGATTGAACACAATTTATTGCTGACGTACAAGATGACCGACTTCTTGAGTTGATTTATATCATTAATTTGAGATCTAATATTGTTGAAGATTTTCAATAGAATCGATGCCAAGTAAGTGAGTCTAGGGCGTGAACGAGATTCCTTAAAGTAAAGTTGTAGGTCAAGTTTAACTGCCATTGGAACAATCATATTTATTGCGTCTTTGACCAAATAACTCAAGAGATGGCCCCTGTTGTTGTTGAATGCTACCGACAAGTCATTTAGGTAGGAAGTGAATAAATCGAAGGATTCCAACGAAGACCATGGATTGGAATAAACTGCTAGGTTTATGAAGCTCAACACAAGCTCATTAAAGGCTAACCATTCATTATCGTAGATGTTATGACTTTCAACATTCAATTGTTTAATATTGATGATTTCCTGAAGTGAATTGAGCTTGACAACGTACGAATTTTTCAGTGCATCAAGGTTTAGTATCTGTGTAAGTTGTATCACTTGGTGTTGCTGATCTAACCTTGAAATGCTTGCAACATGTACAAGGTAGTCGCTTATGATGTTCATGATAACTTTTTCTGTTATTCCTGCGCGAAGGACGTTTTCTTACGAAGTTCAATTTTGATGAAAACTAATGAATCCTTGAATCCTCAAACTTGAAAGGACATTAATTAAACTTGGTCATTACTTCGGAGACCGACTGCAAGGCCCTATTTGGAAACATTACTAGTTAAGGATTTATGAGAAACTGCAAATTCAAACAGAGGGAATGGATGGAACCAAGATAGAAACGAAGCTGAAGTCTTCGAAGGCTTCAGCTAAAGCTATTCGCCCTAAAGTAAAAAGGGCCGAGGTAAGATTGCTACCTCCAACATTGACTAAGGATGAATTTTTAAAACAGGTAGCTCTGTTTCAAGGATATAGCCTTGGCCCTATGTACTATGTTCATGGTCAAGCTTCTATTAAGCCATACGAACTACCAAAATATTCAAGGGCCTATTTAACCTTCAAGAATGAAGTTAATTTACAATCTTTTATTTTGAATTTGTCTGGGAAATCGTTCTTTGAACCATCCACGAGCGATACGTTGATTCCATCCATAGAAAGATCACTAACAAATGACATACCTCGAGGTACAATGAAACCAGAAAGTAAAGCAAAGAAGCTATCAACGCATCCAGCGTATTCTAAATTCTCTGATTTCAAAAGCGGCAACATTGAATCCTTCGATTTTAGAAAGGAATGCAAATCAGCTAGTAGGAAAAAATCAGATACGAAATCAATCAAGAAAATTGAAAAGGATGTTTCTTCAGGTGATAAAAAAACAGCTAAGAAAGGCCGAACTAAGAAGCATAAATCAAAAACTGGAATAGAGCAACCGAAAGAAGAGATAAAGAAAAGTACAAGCAAACCAACTACAGTCAAACCTAAAAAGAAAAAGAAGACAAATACACCCATCGTGCACGAGGACAAAGAGAAGGAAGCGCTAGTTCCCAAATCGAAAAAAATAAAATCCTTTGATAAGAACGATACGAAATCAAAAGACCAAGAGAATATGAACAAGAAGAGCCTGGAAGAGAATACGAATGAAGTGAAACAAGAGACGAAGATATATTCAACAAATAAGAATTTTAGAAGGCGAAAAAAGCCAAATAAAGCAGCCAATGTCAGTACAGAATGAGTTTTGATGTTCGTGTTTCTGATTTGTTGGGAACTTTCCACAGGAATGATTTGAAAGTTCGAAATGCACAATGTCGCAGGTAATATTGATCCTCGGGAGTTTGTACTCGACTCAATTGTCAGTTACTTCAACAATCCAGCTTCGCTATGAATAAATACAAATTGGATACTATTCCTTGTTAGGAAAGAGACATTTATGGTCACTACTGGAACATTTTCCTTCTCGTTGTTGCTTGATTTCATTTTGTCAGCAAGCAATATTAATTCTTGAAAATATTCCAATTAAATGTCCTTCGCAGTTGCCGCATAAAATGATGGTTCATTATTGTTGTGTTGAAACATTTCACGGATTAATCTCTGGAAGAATTGCAAGCTTTTGTCCACATAGTTTTGACACTGCAAGCCCAGACTAACTACTATGAAGGACACTATTTTCAAAGGATACCAGATTGTATGACAATTTATTAAGAAAAATAAGAAGAATCCATAGAAGTGTCAGCAGTATACCACGCATAAATCATGCAAATTAAGCTGAAAGTCAGCTGCAGTTTCTGCGGATGCATTGATACAGAATTTGTAGATTTGCTCATGCTGAATCAAACAGCATAACTTCGTAAAATGTAGTCTCGATTTAAGTCTAAGATCAGCAATTTAAATACATCAATCCAACTGTACACACACCTAAATCTAGATATTTACAAGAAAAAGTTCTAGCACGTACATTATGAGTATCACTTAAGCAGTATATCCTCAATACATAGGGCCATTTTGATTTCTTAGAGCATCGTTCGTTATCTTGAAGCACATTTACCGTCTAGATCCAGATTACAATTCTCTACTTTTGGATCACACTTATTAACTCTGTCATAACACGTTAATTATAGAAACTGAAATATATAATATCTTGAAGTGTTTCGATCATCGGGGAGAATTCCTCTTCGGGTAAACTTCATGGCTTATCTTTATCAGCCCCTAAATTGGCCAATCTATCTGCTTCCTCATTACCATAGTGACCAGCATGGCCCTGTACATATTTGATCGAAATCTGATCCCAGCCGTTTTTGGAGTATTCATTGTTGACTTTGTCCAAAAGCTTGAGTGAATCTTGGATCACATCCTTATTTGAAATCGTTTCTCCTTTTGAATTCTTCCAACCATTTTGCTTCCACCTGTCTGACCATTGCAAGAGCGATTTTTGTGTATATTGAGAATCGGTGTGGATAGTGTATTCAATTGGATCTTTTTCAGACAAATTTGTTAGAACATCATTAAGTGCATGCTTCATTGCAAATAGCTCTGCTCTTTGATTCGTTGGCTGGCTTCCACTTTTATCCACTTGTGAGAGTGGGATTCCCACATTCTTAGACAGGTTTTTTCCATGGAAAACACCGTATCCAGTTGCTGGTTTTGCTTCTTTGCCATTTCCTCTACATGCACCATCCACATAGATATTACCTTTTTTAGAAGTACTTTTGCTAGGAGTGGAATAATTCTTACAGCGATTTACACTCGGTGATGGCGACAGCAGGTAATGCATAGCTGACGATTGAGCGTAAGGATGATTGGATTCTGAATAAGTACGCAGATTTGAATAAACTTGGCTTTTGGTAGATCCTTCACCCTTTGACAGTCGAGAGCCGTTCATAAACTCATTTGCTTCAGCGGTTGATTTGAATTTCTTGAATTTAGCTCCTTTAAATCCATTCACATTCTTCTTACATTCATCCCAACTTGTGTATACTCCGCGATTGTATCCATTTGCCACGGCATAATAAGGCATCTTGTTAATCTGTAATAGCAGCAACGGCCGAAACCTGATCTTATGAATTGAATACACCTTTGTTCTGATGTACAGAACTGGTTGTGGTTGACGTAGATCAGGGATATTTAGAGTTGTCGTGTATACACCAATCTTAAGCACGCCACTGTATGGATATGTCTCGATACTTGATTGTAGGTAGGGTGGTCAGTCTTAATAGTTACAGTAACAATCAGACAATTCAACTGCAGTTCTAGTATCCCTTCAATTCACACCTTTTTGAAGTTTAATCTGTAGATAGTAGAGTTGGTTCAGGTTACCGAGGATAGATTTGCAGTAGTTAAGGTTCGGCTACGCTCAAGGATTTGCATTTATCCGGCAACAGTGGGTCAGTAAACGATTATCTTGGAAGATTGAAAGACAATATTAGTATTGATTGTGAAACAACAAATTGCAGTAACGACTATTATCCAGTGTGAATCTGGTATTTATATTAAATATAGAACGGGACAACTAACAAGTTGATTATCAATTTTAGTCGGTAATTGTAAATGCCCTCATTTCTAATCTATATTGTCACTCGTATTACCCCCCTTTCCCACATTTAAAGTACTATTTTTACTTTGAATGTGACATGTAACAATACATCTTTCCACATGAAAGAACGTGTCTTGCGACCATGCAACTTCTCCACAAACAAATTGACTAAAATAAGCAGATTTGAGTACGAAATTGGATCCGTAGAGACTTGTCAATGATTATGAATTACTTGGTCAGCTCATTTATACATCTTCAATTTTGAAGTATTTAGTCAATTTAGGAAAATTTCTTAAATCCGTAACGTCTCGGACACATTTGTCGACTCTCAGGAATGATAGAACTTGTTCATAACATCCAGAATTTCCAATTATATCGAGTTCTGTCACCGAATGAATCTATTTGTTCTCTTATTCAATTTATCATTCTACAAGCGAAAACTAATATAGTACAATCTTAAATTTTGTTCGGTTATGCATAGAGACGCGGTTTTAGCTCAGTTGGGAGAGCGTCAGACTGAAGAGATTCAGTCACAGTTAATCTGAAGGTCCTGTGTTCGATCCACAGAAATCGCATTTTTTTCAAATGGATATAACAATCACGTGATAAACACACTGTTTATCATGTGACCTCAACTGTAAACATCAGCAGGCTCCTTCTGAAATCATTAACAGACTGGTTAGGTTAAAGATCCTCTAAGCAAGACAGTTCCAGCTGCTCAATACACTCAGATGAGTCAGGAAAGGCTATTGCAAACTAGGTTCAAAAAACTAGATGAGTTGTTTACCTTAGTGAATGATCCATTTTTGGAATCGTTAGACTACAAACTTGATAGGAAAGACGAGTTCCTCAGTCTAAACAAGATCGCAGCTGATTCTCCTTTTGATATTGGTTCATTTACAAAAGATACAAAGCAGCTGAGATCACTTGAAGAGCTAATTGGCCATTCAATATATCATAATGCCTTTCATCCTGGCCGACATACAAAGAGGAAGGCAGATAATGAATCTGAGGATAGGAGGGAACGAAAGCACTTCAAATCTTTGACTACACGGAGCTCCAGACAAGCGTCAGGCTTTAATTCCCGACAACCAAAGAAAATATCTGCTGTAAAGTCTTTGAAATCGCAGGAAGAGGCAGCACTCGAAGAAATAGAAGAGTTTTTGTTGAAAGATATTAGTGACGTGGAAATTTTGTCAATACCAGAACATTACTCGACAAAGCCTCATACTGTTTCTTCCTTGGCAGAATTATACTATCTAACTCAAACTCTCCCGTTAATAAAGTTGCTCCCTGGAAGTCATAAAGTCTTGATGACAGATAATTTTGAATTAGCATTACTTGAAGGAAAAATTGCAGTTTTGTATTCACGCATTGAAGAGCTAAAGAGGCAAGGAAAATGGTCATTAAGACAACCACAAAGATTCTATGACCCTTTTGTTTACCAGAAGAAGACTAAGAGAAATATTTTCCAATGGGATAGCTTATTACAAGAAGCGAAATGGATGGCTGAAGACTTCAATGAGAGCGTGAAATTTAAAAAGTCCTGTTGTGTTTTAATAGCTCAATCGATTAAAGACTATTGGATACATGGAAAATCAGTTTGCATCAAGACTAAACCCATAGAATTCTTGAAAGAAAATATTAATGCTGATAATAGCAGTGATTCAACAAGAAGTGATGAAAGCAATTCAATGACAAACCCATCTTCCACAAAACCACAAGTCGACGATCATATAAATTTGGAAAAGGTAGTTCAGGATGAGGACTCAGTGGATACTAATTTGATCTTTGCAAAATGTACCTCTGTCGACCCAGAGGTCAAGTTCTCATTTGCAGAGTATAGTAAGGAAAAAGAAGAGGATATCTTCAGATATAAAGGTACAACTGATGATAAGAGCCCATTTAAGGTACATTTGGATATTAATTACTTGAAGAAAATAGATCAATCTATCTTGAAGAATCTTCCAAAATTTTCTGCATTTGAAGATGACATTCCAAATGCCCCAGCGCCACCATTAAATCCAAAAGATACACCACTTATTCCCGTGTCTAGACTATTGCACCCTTATGAAGAGGATGATAATTGGTATAAAATTGTTCTAAAGGAAAACCAAGCTTCAAGGCTTTCTAAGAATAATGGTCCTCCGGAGTATCAAAAAGGCTTGTTCGGCTTTAATTCACATCGCCGCTTTAATTATCTCCGACCTCCCAAACCTCCCTTAATAAAGAATATCGAGTTTCGTTCACCTACGATTTGGCTACCTCAGGACGATAAGTATTTAATTCACTATGTTGCTGAATTTTGCTTTAATTGGGATTTGATTTCTGAACATCTCCTGAACTCTGCATCAAGTTTGAAAAGATATGAGTCTAACATTGAAAGAAGAACGCCTTGGCAATGCTTTGAACGTTATATTCAGTTGAATGAAAAGTTTCAATTTTCAGACATGAAAGGAGTGTATTCCTATCATGCACAGCAATGGCTTGAACAGGCACATAAAGCACAACTGACCACGAAGAGAAGAATTTCCCCTCTAGGAGTGGGTTCAGAATCGATTCAAAGGGGCCACAGGAGATTGAGGTGGGCTTCACTTTTTGATGCAATTAGGAAATGTATGAAAAAACGGGAAATCACAGCAACCAAAGTAAACAACCGGAGATCAACTGAACATTCAGCTTCCAATAACAATTCCACAAATTCAGCTGCAAATTCCAGTAACAGTAACATCCCCAGTATTGGTGGTTCTAACGGTCAATCAGCTTCTTCGAATTTTCCAAATCCTACTGCAAAGCGTGCTCTTGATAAGGTACCAACTCCAGCTGAACTTTCAAAGTTAAAATTCGAGAGGGATAAATCTATTCAAGAAGCATATTTGAATCAGCAAGCCACAAGATCAAGAATGATGGCAGCAGTTGCCCAGCAACAGAAGCAGCAGTTGGGCACTTCTTCCCGTCCGCAATCTCAACCGGGAACTTCTCCATCTGGTAATGGAAATATTGGGCCACAGCAAAGAGTACATGCAACGCCCAATACCACCGCAATTTCCTCTGGCTTGAAGAACAACCCCCCTGTAAACGGACCAATTTTAAATCAGGCAAATCAACTCAATTCACAACTGGCAGCAGGAAACAGACCAAGGGCAAATGCATTGCCCAACAACGTTAAGAGACCGACTACTCCAAATAGAACATCATACACACCAGAACAGATCCAACAATTACTTCAAATTCAGAAGCAAAGGAGAATCATGCAACACCAAAACCAGCAAAACCAACAGAATCAACAACTTAAGGGTGCCACTTCACAAAATAATAACAATATGATCCCGAGTGGTTCTATATCAAATAAAGCGGTTAGTCAAAGTAGTCTCCTGGCACAAGGGCCGCTGCTTCCAATACAAACGACAGGACTGCAACAAGCGGGTCAGGGCCAGCAGAGTTCTACGATGCAACCAGTCAATAACTCAACAAATGTCACTAAACCACGCATCCATTTTGCTCCAGCACAAGTTTCTGCTATCATTAATTCAATTCAACAGAAGAATCCCAGCTTCAGTAAAGAACAGGTGACAAAGTTGGCTGCACAGTATTTGGCAAATCTTCAGCAACAACAACAGGAGAGATTCAATCAGCAACAACATCAAGCACGTATTGGGCAATCGTCAATCACGCCAAACCCAAACTCCCTGCAGCAGTTGAGAGGAGGAACGCAACAGCAATCATTACACAAACAAACTCAAATTGCTACCCTCACACCACAGGAAAGAAATCAGTTACAAATGTTGAAAGCAGCAAAGAACGCACAGCAACAACAATTGCAACAGCAACAGCGGCAGCCGCTGCAAAGCATTTCACTTTTAGGACAGAGAAAGGGTGGATCTCCTGTAATTGGGGCAGCAACATTGGATACAAGTAATATGTCAAAATTGGAATATGAGCAAAGAAAAAAGGCCATACTCCAGAAACAACACCAACAGCGAATTTCCGGTTCTAATTTGTCCCCCATATCTGGGCTGTCCACACCTCGCTTGTCTAATGGCTCGTCTCCTCCTGGATCGGGGTCTCCCTCAAATTCTAACCCCGGAACTTGATACTGGTTTGCGACCATCTAGTAATAATAGAAAAAAAACGTCCGAAGACTGGGTCCAAATCGAGCTTTACACCAGTTCACTCAAATAGTAGTTTCTCTTCCCAATGTAATAAACCTGAGTATGCTCAGCCGCTAGGACTCAGCCAAATTCGATATGAAATTATATGCATATATTGGAGAAGAAAAATCTTTAATAGGGTAGAGGGAAAATAACAACAACAAAATATATTTCGTAGCTTATCCAAAACGAAAGGATAACCGATCATGTTAATTCATTTATCTAATATGGGATTACTTGGCTCAAACTTGTATAACCCAAATTGCTAAATTCAACCCTAAGGTTCATCGCACATCTCTATATAATATACTCGTGTCTGGCTCAAGCATCGACCTGCATAATCGATTTGTCTGCAAGATCAAAGCGCGTAATGAACCAAACTTTTGCAATAAAGAAGGTACTGATTCGATTTGTTCTTGAGAAGGATCCACATAATACTTGATCCTATGAGGTGAAATAATCAGGAAATTGATAGAATGCTGAGGGAAACTCGCCATCCCCGGGACTTGAGGGAAGCCATTAGTGTGACTCCGCTTCTTCATATGATTCCTACCCAAGGAATAGCGCCATTAATATCTTCAAATGACATATTAGAAATTCCAGATGATAGACACCTCAGCGAACAAGTGTCAGGTGGAAAGATTGCTCTCCTGAGGGATTCTTTGCATCATACAGACCAATTTGACGATTCTACAGTCCATATTTGTCAAGTCTTCGACGCCTACAATGATGCAGAACTTGACGACATAAAATTCTCTATACCAGATTCAGTCTACAGTGGATCTCCTTATAGGGGACCCGAACTTCTGCGCTTGGAGATGCAGCTATTCTCACAACTTGGCCCAATTCTTGACCAGAATTTACTTCGGAAGACTGAGTCAAAACCAAGCGAGACGAAGCCTAGACTCTCCGTAAGGAAAGATTTCAAAATTAAGCATTCATCTGTCTTGCATAATCAGAAATATTTGCATAAGTACAGGTGTGAAATTGAAGGGCTTGGGGATGAGTCGAGAGTCAAATCAGAACGTGATTTATCATCTACGTCCAACTCGATGAAGAGAACTATAGATTCACTAGATGAGAATGATCTGGAAAATAAGAGGAATCTTCTCAAAAATCCGAAACAAACTTATATCAATGATGCTGAGCTTATCCAAAGGTCTTGGGAAATCTTGAGTTCAACTTTAAAGGAATTGATATCAACTGAAAATTCTCAAGATCCTAGATATTGGTCTTTGAATGGCGATCTAAGGATTCCAACTATGGGTTGCTTAATGACCATACTTGATGCTCTTTATCGGGTAAGTGAACAGCCTCTAAGCAACATGGTTGTGTTAGATGATCTCATTCGTTTACAGGAAATTTGTTCGAGCTCATTAATTGAAGCTAACAAAAGGAGTTGGGATCAGTTGAGACTTCAAGTAACAGAGTTTGATACAAAGTGGATGGATTTGGTTCAAAAGATTTATGATGATTCATTTTCGTTCATGACAGTTTGTAAAATCGTTATGCTAGTGCTTAACAGTTTTTGGGAAGAAAAGAGATTGTACTTGGATTACTATTTAAGAAATGTCATTCAATTTATGTCTTTGCAGATTGAAAATGTCATCTGTCCTATCAGCTCGGTATTGAATTCCAACGTCAAGATTGTTGAAAGTTTGAGAGCAAAATTTTCTATGTCAATCAGTGATTCATGTTCAATCTTTCAGCAGCTAAACTTCTATATATCAAAGAATCCTATGGAGGAGGATTTATTGACACGATTGGAATATTTATGTTTACATTTAATCTTCAAAGATAGCAACAATAACCAAAAATCTCTAGCGGGAATCAATGATATCGGAGTATTGAAAAATTCATCAATTATCATTCTTTTGAAAACATTTGAACTATACCCCAGTCAGCGTGATTTCATGCTAAGTGAGCTTTTGTCGGGCATGGAAAAGCTTCCTACTCAGAAACTTACAGCGCGTCAGTACAAATTACTGAATGGCGTGAGCATACAGTTAATTACAGCATTATTGGTGCGATTAGTGGAGACTTCATCAGCAAGTGTTTTTGACAAATATTTAAGTGCAGAGACATTTGATTTGGATGATGAATCGCAGAAAGTTCGTGAGTCAATTCAAAGTTTGATAGAATATTCCTCAAAAGCTATTGAGCAACTGAAATCTACATCTGACAGAATTGCGGAGGTTTTGATCTCTCAAATGTCGAAAAGTACCCAAATTCAGGGTAAACACCTACTTGAACTACTAGTACAAGATTTATTAAATTTAATAGTACTACCTGAATGGCCTGGTTCCGAATTGTTATTGTTCTCCATTACACGGACATGCTTGATGGCTCTATCTACAGGTACGACCCCCACATTAATTGAATCGTACTTGCTAGACTTGGTCGGTATGACAGGTGCCCAAATTCTAAAAATGAAAAAGAAGCCAAACGTTGGCAAAATTAATGACATCACAAGTTATCAAAATTCAATTCAAAATTATATTAGTGGAGTTGCTGGCTATTTAAAGGATAAAGATTGTACTGGTTCGAGTCAGATTGTCAAGCAAGTTGCTATTTTGAAAATAATTCAGTATTTGGCTCACATTTCGAAAAATTTGAATGGAAGTGAAATCACAAATGAAAATAGCAAGACAGAATGCGAGGAAGACTCAATTCAAAACAATACCTTCGAATGTATATATTATTTCTTCCGGAACGAATTAGGAGAAGGTAAGAAAGCCCAACTGTGGAATAGCACCAGTAAGAATACCATTGATGAGTACGAAGCTATTATCTTTTACCAAGGATTACAAGATCTCTATGGGAATATTTTAATGTTATTAATACGAAGCATGAAAAGTTCGAAAATCAAGATAAGGTCCCGTGTGATAAAAGTTATGACTGTGTTCATTGGAATCGATAATTCACTATTACTTTCACCACATATTCAAGAATTAATTTCCAATAGGCTCCAGGATACTTCAGCTATTGTCAGGGACTCGGTTCTTGAATTGGTAAGCAATTACTTACAATCCAAGCCAGATCTCCTCGAGAACTTTCAGAAGTCAATTTGCGAACTTTTAAGCGACGATAGCATCCAGGTTAGAAAACGAGCCATACGAATTGCTAGCGAAATGTACAGTGCTATTGCTAAGACTCAATCGAAAGTAAATATTGCTTCAGGATTATTACAGAGAATAGAAGACGAAGATGATGGCGTTCAGAAATTAGCTACTAAGCATTTGTTAGAGTTGTGGTTTGGTTCTACAGGTAATGGGCCAACAGAAATTCCCAGTTTGGGTCGAAAGGAAGCAATTGATAGAATTGATATAATGTCACTTGTTTTGTCAACTAGTAATGACAGGCTTTTTGAAAAATTTATTCAGGGAAGTGTTCTAACAAATAACTTTCAACCGATCAGAAGAGTACTCATGTCAATCGTTGATTTACTGTTAGATCTAGCATTGAATATTGACACGACCAATAACGTACAATATCATTCGGATAGGAAAGAACAGACTCATCTGATTAAAGTTGAGCAGATCTTAAATTTGATTTATATTTTTGTGAAAAACGAACCTTCAATTATTACACAGGATCACTTAATCTTGTTGCAACCTTTCCTTACTGATGAGTCATGTTACGGAAATTCGATTAGCTTTTTCAGCTTACTGATCCTTCGAAGCTCATTATCATCAATCGACTCTTTACGACCAGAGTTTTCAGATCAAATTCAGCAGCATTTACTCAAAAAGCTCACTAAATTTAATTTTAAAGATCTCGATGCTGCGATGCCATGCGTATGGAAATTGTGTGGTATGAAGCAAGAAACTGTCAAGATAGCTAATGCAACTGTGTCATGTATGAAGCACATAAAACCTTTCCTTGAAACAAGAAAGAAGAATAATCACAACGAAACGAAGGACGAAACCACAAATGAACAAATGCACAAATTACAACGAATTCTTGGATTATTAGGCTCATTTGGGAAACACTGTAACCTAGAAAAGCATCGAGAAGTGTTCCTCAAAGCCTCATTAGGACTAAAAGGTAAAGAATCCATCGTGAGTATAATGATAAAATTTTTGCTATACTTTACAGACAGTTCGACTTTCACATCTGTTAGAATCACATCTATCTCAAGCATTATCTCAATATGTTCAAATCATCCCAAACTCTTTATGTCCGATGTAATTCTCAAGGTATTTGATAGAGAGCTTATCGGTTCCGACTTTAAAGCTATTGGTTGTATTATTAGGGGAATTACTTCCTTTATATCGGAGGAAGATGGACAGAAGGTCAAGCAGGGGAATACAAACTCCTTCAGAAAAGAGCTGGATTTCGACCTTCATGGTACTGGCAATAATACGAATGATGGTGTCTGTGCTGGAATTGTTCAAAGGTATATTTCAAGAATTTTGGAGCTATGCTTGGCAGATTCAGGTGAATTCTCTTGTGTTCCAATCCAGTTTTTGCAATTAGTTGTGAAGTCGGGATATGCTAATCCAAAACTTTGCATACCTACAATACTCGCATTGGAGTCAAACCCCAATGTAACAATTAATCGAATTGCAAAAGAGCTACATGTCGAGGTTTATGAAAAACATCAGTCATTAGTTGGCACAAGTTATATCGAAAGTCTCAAATTGGCGTTTAACTATCGTGATAGAGTATCGGAGAATGTTTTGAGTGAAACAAAGTTCCTTGACTCAATTATTCTGGTTGTGCTGAGGAATCATACATCGAAGAAAAAGTTCATTCAAGCATTGTCAAAACTATTTGAAGTCAATTTGAAAACAACCGAAATTGATTTAGCTAAGAATTTTCGAAAAATGCTTGCTTACATTTCAATCAATCTAGGATCCATCACAATGTTATCCATTGAAGACGTGCTATCAATTATTTCTTCGATTGATAAACAATTAAGTTCAACAGGTATTGACTTACTCGAGAGTGATTCAAACCTATCTGAGATGCAGTTGGTGCATATTCAAGGAATATGTATACTATTGAAGCTCCGGTCTCATTTAATGTTCAAATATGGAATAATGCCGGATCAACTTTCAAACTATCATTCCAATAGTTCAGACAAGGAATTCAGGAACCCAGCTAGAGCATCGAACCAAAGTGATATAGAACTACACAATAGTTTGACTAGTGATTGTGAAGACAGAGATAAACTTCGCACTTTCTTTGAACTGGAAATGGAGATTATATCTTGAGAAATATAATATAATATCATGAAGTTTCCAGCATCCGATTCTCATAATCCTCTGTAGTATTCTTTCGACGGTTTCGCCTTGCTTCCAAGCATTCCTCTGAAATCTTCTTTATACCTTGGGGCAATTCAAAACCATCACGCAGTGGCTCAATCATTTGTAGCAGAAGACCAAATACTGTTTCCTCATCAGGATTCAGGTGTAAGTCAACATCTGAAAGATCGGGTGGAGGCCTCTGATTTCTCATTCGATTCTTTCGCCTAAGATTTTGTGTTAAATTTGTGGCATTCAATGGTGAGTGAAAAGCCTGTCCGCGTGTGCCTATGCCTACTGTCCGAACTATCTTTGGTGGTAAAATTGGATCAATAATTAGGATGTATCCATTGTTCAATTTTAACTTTATTGAAGGACCATATTTTTTCAACTTTTCCTTTCTTCTTCTGTCCTTTAGCACTGATATTGTACAAGTATATTCATCTCGCTCAGCATCATCTCGCTCAGTATCTCTTATGTCATTAGCTAAACCGTCCAAACGTTTTTTCCAATTGTCGTGTTTGCGGAGAAGTCTACCAATTTCATGAATAGTCAACTCCTTCTTTATGGACATTTCTTCAATGTCTTTGGAATCTTTGATATCTGTTATATCAGCTAAGTGCCGTACCCAGTCGTATCGATTTAGCAATCCCAATTGAGTGTGCAAGTTGTCTACCTCATTCAGTATCCGAAGTCGGTCTTCGTTTGTCATTACTCGTTCATCCTTTTTCATCTTCCTATGGAAAGGTTCATACAACTTGTCACATAGAGGATCGGTCAGAAACTTGGACTTTCGAGAGATTGACCATTCATTGACCTTCAAATTGGAAACTTTCGAGACTTGTGATATCTCTATTTCACCGTAATGCTTGTAGAGGTCATCAAATGATTCTGTTGATCGGACATTGATTTCTTGATTACTATACAATAATCCGTTGACTTCAAAGTTGAAACGATTGGAGGTTTTCTTTGCAGTATCTGTTTTGGACCTTAATTGTCTCTTGTTGGAGTTGTCATTGGTAGATTTTTCAGCCTTGTTCATGGCTTTGGATGGTTCCACTCTTGCTGAAAGGTGTCCCAACAATCTGTATCTGAACAGCCCTAGATCTCAATTGACAAGTCTACTATGAACGTCTGTATTGAACAGTTTCACCCTATTCCATTACTTGAGATATGTTCGATGTTGTTGATAATCGATGCAGACACTCGCGCCTATTTTAGAAAATCTTATTTCAGGACAATCAACTGATAGACAGAACAGTTCCTATATCCCGGGGTCATATATTCATAAATGAAGTTCCGAGGAAGGACGAAAGGTGAACTCCCAACTTCTATTTCACATTTGTCTTCATCGAAAGAAAACAAATCATCCAGTTTTGCCATTCGAGACCAGGAGAGGAATGGATCAACACTAGCAAAGATTGAGTTCAAGTTTCTTTTTAGCCTAACACTTCTCTGGCTTATTGCTGTCCACTATTTTGAAAGAATTGATGTCCAGAATGTCATCAACAAGTGTCAATGGAGCGATTGGGAGAATTGGCCAGCATCGTCTTCTCCCCATAGGTTAGCTCTCCTAGCAGATCCACAGATAGTAGATGCATATTCCTACGAGGGAAGACCGGAGTTTTTGAACTACTTGATCAAGAAGGTAACGGACAATTACCTCTATAGAAATCATCGCTACATTCAAGAAATACTTGACCCCCATACCACGATCTTTTTGGGTGATTTGTTTGATGGAGGAAGAGAATGGGACGATGAGGTGTGGTTCGAGGAGTACAAGCGTTTTAATAGAATTTTTCCCAAAAAAGTCAATCGAAGAACATTGAATTCTATTCCTGGAAACCATGATATCGGCTTCGAAGAGATCAAACCCCATGTCCTCGATAGATTCACGAAGTATTTTGGGGAAGTGAACGATTTCATAGAGTTGGGAAATCATAGTCTAGTGTTCATTGATACAATCTCTTTATCACATCCCAATATTCTGATTAATAGAGAGGCCAACGTATTCTTGGAAACTATTGTGGACAAGCTAAACCCAAACTTTCCCAATATTATGATGCTGCATGTGCCGCTATATCGATTTAATGAGCGATCCCCTTGTGGACCTTTAAGAGAGAAGCAAAAGCCATTCCCCATCCAAAAGGGAAAGCAATATCAAACAGTCTTGGAATATGCGGTAAGTCAAAGGTTATTAAATCTTTTGAACCCTGTTGTACTCTTCGCTGGCGATGATCATGACTATTGCGATATACATCAATTTTATACTGATGGAGAGCAAGAATATGTTACTAGGGAAATTGCAGCCAAATCATGTGCAATGACTAGTGGTATCAAATATCCTGCAATTCAATTATTGTCTTTGTACAATCCAATTGATAGTTTATCTTCAAGTTCCGGAGTAAGAAATGATTTGGAATCGAAGAATTCCGAGTTCACTTACAGAACGGAATTATGCTACATGCCCAATCCTTACACCCCCTTGAGAGTTTACATGCTTTTATTCTTGACCACCAAACTCTATTTCACATTAAAGTTTATATTCCCCAAGAAGTTCAATTCTATCATTTATCATCTTGGGCTACATTCGAAAATCTCATTCATTAGTGAAAGAAGGGACCTGGAAGGATTTTGCTGCAATAGTGTGTTGAGCACTATCTTGTTTGTATCCATATTGAGTGGATACTACAGGAGTTTTTGATGATGATTGTATTTTATCAGTTATAAGTATTCACTTTCAAATAGGAAACATTACTGCTTGAAGCTAAAAAATCTTTCTATGTAACTTGGATTAAAGTCAGCCCTCTTGGCAACGTATTGTCTAACACTGAAAGGTTTCAAGTTGGCCAATTGCCCCTCCGTGACCAAAGAACTGATAAGCTCTGCTTGAACAGTAAACAAATTTCCAATTTCTTTCAAAAGAAGGAAATTTTCAGTTAAGTCTGGGATTCCCCATTCATCGATAATTGATTGATATCTAATAACATCTTTTGTGAGTACAATACCACCCGTAGAATTGACTGTGAACTTTTTGTAGTGTTCTAACAATTGATTCAATAAATTAATTCCGACCTTAACTAACACATTGTTTAAGTTTGCGTTATTCAAGCAGCTTGAAAGACTTCCATATATGCTCTGGAGAAAGTCTGATAATATTTCACAAGCTTCTGTGTCTTCTTCAATAGTATCACAAAGAAAGTCTTTCTTCTTCTGTTTAGTTAGGATGAACGTAATGCGGCCACCTATAATATCAAGAGTTTCACCTAGTATTATGTTCAAAGACCTTTCACATCCTGATATGTAGTTATTGGTCAAATTACTCATTCTATTCCTGATATTTGGCGCGTTTAATGCGCATGGTATGATGATTTTCTTGACAGTAGACGACATTAAAAAGAGTATTTCACTGACGAGATTGAATGATGCAGTGTAGCTCAAATCAAAAGCTTGCAGCGAATTTATTTTTCCGCTTTCTTGTTTCAACTGATCATAAGCAACTTCAAGACTTCCACCAACGTATAGTTTCCCAAAATCGAAGAGAATGATCTCTAATATTTCCAATGAGAATTCAGGTGCCCTATGTGGAGACAATTCTAGCACCCTAGCTATTGACTCGATAGTAGACTTCAATATTATTTCAACTTTCAAAATATTCAACAAAGAAAATTCCTTTTGCTCTTCCAAATCTTCCGCCTTAACTGTCACTTGTTTGTCTAATTTCGACTTCATGAATGCTTTAAACTGGTTCAATCTCTTTCTCTCAGAGAAATGAAAATTGAACTTATCATTGTTCTGATGATCTTGTGCGGTGGAACCACCGATTCCCCTTATATCGAGATTATCCAAATTTTCAAGTTTGGTGCTTAGATATTGGTTCGATAAGGCTCTCTCATTGTAATGGTTAAATTTATCGACCAATTCATAAATCATATCTTCTAGATTTTTCTTTTCTCGCGAAAAGTACACATTTTCCAGAGTGTATTCAATGAATAGATCATAGTATGATTGATCTAAAATGGAGCTAAGTTCATTCTCTTCATCAAAATCATTTGTAGTTAAAAACTCTTTGACATCCTTAGTGAATTCTCCCACCAAATTATAAAGTGAGTGTAATATTCTAACATGACTTAATGAACTCACTGACAAAGAGTACTGAAGTAATGCGCTAATCTTATTCTGAATCATTTGAGCATACACTCTTTGGATAAAAATTTTCAAGACTGGAATGGGATTCTCAAACACTTGTTGAATAATCCTAGCTTGACCTTTGATAGCAATCCTTAATCTCTGCAATAATGATTCTGTGGGTGCATCCTTAATAATACCCACAAAATTTGGGTCAGATAATTTTATCCAAATGGCTTCATTGTCAAGAATGCTCTCCTCTTCCTCAGAATGCTGCTCCAAGTCATTCTCGGCTTCCAACAA
This sequence comes from Suhomyces kunorum, assembly GCA_030561465.1. Lineage (NCBI taxonomy): Eukaryota > Fungi > Ascomycota > Pichiomycetes > Serinales > Debaryomycetaceae > Suhomyces > Suhomyces kunorum. The sequence continues at coordinate 32,494 of JAKTXF010000009.1, read as the reverse complement.
CAAGTCATTTTTGCTTACAAAAGTTTGAACGACGTGAGATCCTCCATTGAATTCAAAGAGAATTGTTGCAATTTCTTTCATCAATTCAAAATTGTTATCTTCTGACGCAATTTCGAACTTGTTTAATAATGTGCGTTCCATGGTTTCACTGTATTTCTCAATTACTTGGACACACTTTGAAGTCTTCGGCAAGTCAGGAGATTTTATCTTTTTTGACAAAGTCAACAAATTATTAACTGTTTTAGCGCATTTGATTTTGTCTTCGAATTTCTTACTATTCCTGAGAGTTTCTAATGGCTCGTACTTTTCTTTCACATAGAAGCCATAGTATGCTCTAATCAAGAAGATAGTTTCCAAAGATCTATCTCTGGAGTTTGTGATTTTGTTTAAGGACTGCCCTAGAGGATTGATCTTGTTGGTAACTTGTGAGATCTTAGAATCTAAAGAATCAAACTTCATGACTGTTGCATCGATTTCATTGGAAAGTTGCATGACATTTTCACTATGCTTGAGCTCATACGAGTCCACCAATTTCTCTGATTGTTCATTGTTTCGATTGGATTCAATGTTCAATTCCTTTAATTCTCTTAATGTTGATTCGAATGTTCTGATGTATGGCTTAGGATCCAAGTACTCTAATTTGTTGACTTCAGCACCTTTTAAGAAATGATCCTTACTTAGTTCTTCAATGAAATCATTGACCGTGAGTCCTCCAAGAAAGTTATCTAGATTGAGCAAGTTCCGAATGTTCTCATCCAAATCATAGATTGAAAAACTCATTGCTTAATCGTCAAAAATGAATAATCAATAGACAATTGACATTAGCAACACTCCTATTCTATCCGATGTAGCGAATCTGGCGATCAATTTAACGAATTCAACGTTTAGTAAGATGTGTGAATGTATCTCTAAGGCGAAGCATAAAGATTCGATACAAAACACGTCCTGCACACTGCGTCGTCAAGTAGATAAACCATTTTAGTTTTACTACACTTAATGATCAAGCAATTTAATATTCATATACATAGTATAACCCAATAACTATCGTTTGGACTACAAATTAGTGAATTTAAATTTACTCGGCCTTGTAAGTGGTGTGACACTTACCACAGTACTGTCTGTCTTGCATGTTAGCCATGAAGACACCAGAACCACAGGTAGGTTGAGGGCACTCTCTTCTCAATCTCTCAACCTTACCGTCATTGTCGACCTTGTAGTAAGTCAAGACAGCCAACTTGTGCTTTCTGTGCTTGTGCTTGATCTTCTTTGGGGTGGTGTAAACCTTCTTCTTTCTCTTCTTACCACCACCTCTCAATCTCAAGACCAAGTGCAAGGTGGACTCCTTCTGGATGTTGTAGTCGGCCAAGGTTCTGCCGTCTTCCAACTGCTTACCAGCAAAGATCAATCTTTGTTGGTCTGGTGGAATACCTTCCTTGTCTTGGATCTTGGACTTGACATTGTCGATGGTGTCGGAAGACTCGACCTCCAAGGTAATAGTCTTACCGGTTAAGGTCTTGACGAAAATTTGCATTTTGGCTTGTCTGCAACTGATGCTTCTTTCTAACCAAAGTGTTATCGAAATGCTTTGATAGGCAATGAGGAAATTATATCGCGAAAAAAATTTGCTACCACGTGATCAGATTAGAAATCAAATGGGACGGTGGTTTTAGGGAACGTGCTCAGTGCGCACTAGGGCTGGAGCCCTAAATCTGCGGTATGGATGTTTCACACGTGTTTATTACCAGACCTCGTAAACTAAGATGCATGTTGCCGCATCTGGAAGTCAAAAAGTTGCAACCTATCAGGCGATATGAGCACAATCTAGTCGCTGAACATGCCATGTCCGCGTGTATCCGGATAAGTACAATTCTTTGGATGACTACAATCGAAGACATTTCGTGTCTAGAATTCACATACATGTGCTTCCAGAATTTTTCCTATTACTCTAATGCTTGGAGATCTGGTGCTACAGCACCGCCAACAGTTACAAAATAAACGGCTATTACAATCGAGCAAGCCTCTCATCAGTTCACGTGGTTCATTCGCTACAATATATGAATTCGAAGATGCAGAAATCAAGGCACGACGTAAACAACGACGTAACCGCATAATGCAAGTGTTTCTCTGTGGCAATTGATATATTTTTGCGAACTAAGCTGGTTGTACTGGCGGTATTTTCCGAACCTTCCGACAACCTTGCAAACGATTCAATGCAATGAAGTTCGCCCCCAAATTGACGATCAGTCATATATCCAAATCGTCATCATCGTCAACAGTCGTTTGAGATTTCGTACGGATCGATGAAAAGTTGATGGCTCTTCTGTTGATGGCTCTATGCAAGATGAGGAAGTTCTCAAGAGCTGTGACAGAAAAGCTGTCGGGATTATTTCCAAACTTTTCGAAACCGGTAGCTCTTGCTAGCTCTATACCATTCTTATACACAATCAAGAATGGGAGTACTTTGATGTCCAATTTTGTTACCAAAAATGGGGCTGCTTCGGCAGCTATTTTGAGTATCTTGAGAGTAAGATGCTTTTCTGCAATTTGTTCAAGTCTCTCATTCATGATTTTGCATCTTTGAAAATGTGGTTGATAGAAATGTATTATGACAACTTCGCTTTTTGTAACTATGTTCATTAACGTGTTTTCATCGTCAACGCTGACGACTGTGCCTAATTCAACACCTGCCTCTTCCAAAGCGTTGTCGATTTTCCGAAATTGGTTCTGCAATTGCTCCATACGCGATTCACGATATTTGGAGAGGATTTCATCGTCTTCTAAGGATGCTAGCAAATCATCTTCATCACTGGATTCATGCTCGGAATTGTCTATCTTCTTGAGTTGAGATTCTTGGTACTTTTCAACCAACTCAGAAAGCTGGTGATCCATTCTTAGGTAATCTTATTAGGGAATGATGTTACACGCAGTAAAGATATGTGAAACTTTAGTTAGCCTCTTGATGGTGATGTTGATAGGGCCACAAATGTTCAATGTTTGGGATCAATCGCGTCTAACATTTCCATCACGTCAGATAAGACTTGAACGTTCTGCACGACCATCTGCTTGTAAGACAAGTTCCCACCATCTGGTAGTTGACTCGACATAAGCTTTCGCTGCCTCTTACGAGGGGGCAATTCGCTATTGTTTATTTTAGAATCAGGTTGTCGAGATGCGTTACTCTGAAGTGTTTCAATGGACTTAACCAAGTTGCTGTCTATTTGCTTTATTGTATTCAATATGAAGTTCAATTCAGAAAGGATAATGGTCTGCTGCATCTCTAAGGAATGTACCCCATCGATTGCGTACTCATGGATGATGCTTCGACTAGTCATTGAAGTGAAGTAATATTTTGAATTTCGTTCGCAATGTTGACAAAAGTCGTGATCTATACATATCGAGAAAAAACTAGCGATACAGGGTGGTTAGTCGTTAAATAATGCTAAAAATCTATGTGGGACTTAAATGTTCGAAAGAACATCAAGTCATGCATGATGTAAGTTAATTTGTGAGTGCTTGTGCTCTCCTCTTTCTCCTCTTTGTTCTACTGTCTTCTTCTTCTTCGTTTGGCTCTTCCTTGATTTGGATTTCCTTGGATTGCATGTGACAAAATCTATGCTTATTTCTTTCAAAATTAAGGTCTTGCAGGTATTGAATCCTTTCAACCTCTCTTTCCCTCATCATGTCCGCTAATATTTTCTTGAGCTCATTGTTTTCATGAATTAATTCGATTTTTATCTTTTCATTCTCATTAAATTTGGATAACAAATAATTGAATTCCTTGCAAAGCTTTAAATATGTGACCTTTAAGGTTGTGAAGAGAGAAGTCAATTTCGATGTGTTGACCATCGCTTGTTTGATTGATAATACCGTACTTTGATTAACTTGTGAAATGGGCTGTAGCTTCTCCGATTTGAACTCTTCTTCATTAGTTGCCGAACTAGAAGTAGAACTTGGTGAATCAAAAGGTGAGCCATTATCGGATGAGCTTGTAGAAGATAGAACTATGCTTTCTTGAGGAATAGAGGGAGATTTCGTGTCTAACGTAGCTTCATTAAAGTTGTTAAATGAGTTCAATGCTTGATTAATTTCATCATCAAGAAGACTCTGCTTTTTCGTGGGGTCGAGTGATTGTTTAGTAGGCACATGGAATTCATTAAAGAGATCGTCAAAATTGTCCTGGCCCTCTAGACTTTCCAAAAACTCGGATTGCAACACAGAATCTTCCAATTTGACGACTTTTGTGGGTTCAATTTCATGTTTGATCTGGTTTTGGAGATATTTTGCGTCTTCCCTATTGGAATTCATACTATAAGTTGTGCCTTGATTGGACCTTCGCTGAAGCAAAAAAAATGTGAATCAGCCTGCAAAGTCTCTTACACGCCCATTAACGAAGAGAAGCACTTGGATTTTCAGGCTTTCGGTCGATGGTAAATGATTGAAACGTACTGTGCCAATTTTTTGAGCGATGAGATGAGATGAGCTTTACGAGGAGAATATTTCTCACGTGACAATGTTAAACCTGGATGAATACAATATAACCATCCTGGGCTTTTTACTCCGATAAGTCAGTGTTTAAGACAATAATGAGAACCATGCATTGGGGTAATTCTGATAATAGTAAAGAACTGAAAACGAAATGCAAACTATGTACAATCTATGGTGGCAGATAATATTTATGTTGAGGATGCGACAGCTACTAGTTGACGTTTTTGATCTTAATTGAAGGCCTTTCCCAACTTGCTAACTTCATTGAAAACTTCGCTGGTTCTATCGCCAATAGTGTGTCCTACCTCAGTAACGAAAGTACCACTTTCTTCCCACTTCTCTGTTAAGGTTTGTAATACACTCTCAAAAGCAACCTTTCCTGTGGAGGCATTTTGTCCAAATCTTTCCACTGACCAATCCTCAAGCTTGTCACACAACTTTGAGAATGTAGCATATGCTGTAAATTCGGCATTCTGGCTGAAACTGGTGCTTGATAATGGATTTTGTGGGTCAGGCTTGTATACCACAGTCTCATTTACCAAAAGTAAGTGGTTCATGGTCAAATTGGAGGATTTCATCACTAATGTTTTGTTAATCAAGTCAACTTCACTCACTTCTCTGACATAACTGTATTGTTGAGATCCCACAAGGTAGGACAACCAGGCAGGGATTGCCTGTTTACAGCCAATCAATCTCTCTGTTCTTAAAGTCTGGCGCTCCACGTCTATGGATCTGTCCAAGATATCAACAGAAACAACATGAGTGGAGAATTCGTTGGGGTATTTCTGCCAGTTGGCAGCCGTGACTTGATCCCACGCGTAGTTGAAATAATGTGATGTTTCAAAAAGCTTCATTGTCGTCTTGATATGCAAAATGTGATTATCTATGGATAATATATGTAAGTGGCAAATGTAGTGTTTGTAAGTTGATAAATGCAAATTCCGGTGAAAATGCTTCAATAAATAGATGACTGGGTATCCGTTTTTCTCCGAAGTGGCAACTGGAATGGAAGGGAAATAGAACCTGAGAAAGTTAGTCAGTACGCCGGAAGAAGGATATACGTCGGGAAGCAAACTTGACCAAGGGGATATGCGTTATCTTATAGTGAAAAAGCAAATACAATAAATGAAATATGTTAAGGTTTTCCAACTCTCCAATGCACGTGAATTTCTTTTTCTCAATCATTGGTCTTGTGCGTGGCAACCCGGCTGGATTCGGAACCTACATGCAGTAGATCTGGCAACGGGTCAGGGTCATCGGGATGAACTAAGATTGCGGGGCAAAGAAGGGGCAGGTTCGGGGAAGTGGCGAGCCTGCAACTGAAAAGGTGCAAACTACGATAAAATGCAACTTTTGAAGTAGTCATCATAGAAAGTATTATTTGAGAGTATTTCGTATTCAGATTTATGTTGAAAGTTACTCAGTGTATGGATGGATGGTAATAGTCATTGATTTTTTGAATGGCTTGAGCATATCAGCATGAGCCAATATATTTGTCATGCGTAGCATCCTGCTGCAGAGACATGGTCATCTCGGCGAATTCAGGTATCGCACACAATATTAGTCGTCATATTGAGAAATTGAAGAAATCCCATTTTTGCCTAAGTCAAGCCCAGTAGTTTCAATATCTGAGATGGAATCTGAGTCCACCTCGTCCGATACACTGGAGGAAATGCTATCCCTGGTGTATTTTCCAAGCTTAGAATTTCTTTGTAATTTGACAGAAGATCCATTGTTGGATGCAACTTTGGCAACCTTGAATTTGGCCAATTCTGGCTCGAACTGAACCTTGCGCTTCAGTCTGGCTGGAGACCTAATGCCTTTTTGATTAATCTTTATTCGTTCATTTTTTATCGGGTCAAAAGAGTTGTCTGAAACATCAGAATCGTCGGAGAATAGTAAGGAATCTACTCCACCAATAAATGTCAACTTATCCTTCTTCATAGCCTCGATAATTTCTGATTTCTTAATAGTTGGAATTCCTGGGTCTCCCTCATGGCGATTAGGCGAAACAGAGCTTCCATTCACTCTTGTAGCATTGCTTTCCCATGGAACAGGGATGCCTGTAGAAGAAGCTGCGATGTCATCTTTGTAAATGCGAGTGTTTAAATTGTTATGCAGTTGATTGGTTCCATTTCGAAGTGAAGTAGTGAACTGGTCGTTGGTTGGCTCAGGAACAGACCCTGGAATAAACTGTGCCTCATAAGCTCCTGCCATTGAGGTTACCCCCTGAGATTGACTAGTTTCTGTATGAACAGAATCCACCTGCAGATATTGTTCATTAACAATAGGAGGAGTGGGAACCTTATTAAAGAACATGTCAGGAGAGATGGATGATCTTTCTTTCTGAATGTTTGTTTCTATAACATCCGGTTCCACAGCTGCACTTTCATCCATTTGTGACATAATTGCTGTTGAAGCGACAACTTCTGCACTCAGAGGAGAATTATGATTTTGATTATCTGGAGTTGATTGTGTTATATCATTATTAGATGTTGTGACACCTGCCTCTATAAATGGAAGAGCATCAGGGGATATTTCTTGAAGAATGGTGTATTTTTCATCTTTGGGTAGTAAATTTTGATCGATTAATGACGATTTGGGAAAATGTACCTCGTATTGGTCTCTGATTTGTTGGTCGATCTTCAAGACCTCCTTGAACAATGACTCGTGCTCAAGTTCAATACTAAGAGCTCTGGTAATATTTCTGAAATTTGGTACAGTCAATTTTCTGCAATTATCCATGAACTTGTTAAATAAGGATGTCAAAGGTGCAACCAAGTTCTGATGGTTTCTGGAGAAGTATGAGAAAAGATTTTTATCAAAGAAGTCAATGATAACCTCCAACTCTTCATCATAATGAAATTCCATTGTATAAAATTTCTGGAACTCAGAAAGTATGTAGTACACATCTTTGCATGAATAATCATAGCTAAAAGTTAAGAACAAATTCGTATAGTAGGTTGAAGCCAAATATTCATAGGACTCATTCTTAACAATAACAAGGTCATATACATATGAAAAATTTCCATCTAAAGGAACATCATCTGCAAATGTAAAAGATGACTTATTGGCACATGTCCTATTAAACTTTTTGTAGGTGGGATTTGTCAATAATTTCGAAATGCAATTATGATATACATGAATTAATGAGGTAATGATCAATAATGGATCCCTGAACTGATCTAACTGGAATAGCTTGTTTGCCAAATTAAACTTGAACCAATGATTTACTCCATATTCATCTGGAAATTTGATGTAGTTTCTACTTGATCTGTGTTTATCAAATGCAGGGTTGACATACTGAATGCTGATATTGGAATAGAATTTTGGGTCAACCAAAACATTATTTCGGCAGAAAAGTATGATTTTCCTATTTTGAGCTCTCAAGATGATATCTAATCTTTTCAAATGGACATCAAAATAGAATGAATTCATGAGTCCCAATGGGTGGTAGTTGAATTTGGTGTTGTGTAAATTGGTTATAATCAATGGCTCGAAAAAATCGGAGCAGTCCAAATTTCCAGCTAAAGAAAATGTGAACACACTTGATTTGTATTGTAAATTAATTTCATTGAAGAAATAAATGCAGTTGGGTTGGTATGTTCTGCAAAGATGTCTCAAGCGTCTGATTTCCTCAGCTTGTGATGAAGTTGGTACTTTATGCATAATCTGATATAAATTCCTAGAACTTGCTAGTTTGAATTCTAGATTTGATTTGGGCATCACATCAAACATGTCGTTGATTCGATTTATGAGCAGCTCAATGACGTCTTTCTTCAAATCAGGATCCATTGACAACAAGGTCTGTTGGTATTCGCATAGAACCTGCATGCACACGTCATGACGGGCCCGCTTTCTGACGCTTTCTTCATTTAATTTGATGAAAAAGTCATCCGATGCCTTCAATAGTTGTGGATACACAATCGAAAAATGACGAAGGGTATCCTTTGGTTCGTGCAGTGGATCGACAGTGCTTCTGTAGTTATGATGCTCAAGCAAGACCAATTTCACCACATAAGAGAGCGGTAGCGTAGCCATGTTTTATGTTTGGCCAAGTTTGACTAGCTTGAAAATCCATTCCGACTGCATACACAACACTATGTGCGCCTACCAACACATCTGGGGAAAGGAGAACCTAGAAGGGTGTATAGCACGGTTCCACACTTTGGTTTGGTTACTAGGCACTAGAGTCTATGGTAGAAGAGCCGGGTATGGGTTGCAAATACTCCTACATGATTGTGTGTTTTTGTGCGGACCACAGTTTACAAAGGTGAGAGTTGACAGGTTTGACAAGCGTAACAAATATTTGTGTCACAGACGCAAACCCCTTCTGCTGCCAATAGGGTTCGGCAGCACTTTGTGATTATGATACGAGACTTGTGAGCCAGTATTGGACCAAATACGACCTGGGAAATCTCCTCCATCAAAATGAGCCAATATCATGACCCAATCTTAGCAGGTGTCATAGACATTTTAAAGAGATTGTGGTTGGAGGCACGGAGATCCTACTTGCTCCTGTAGGGATGGTGTTGTTCGGTAAGCTACAGTTAATACTAATGAACAGAAAAAATTGGGTTAGACTAGTCAGCATTGGCGGAACAAGTATCAGAAGAATATTCGCATAGAATTAGCTAGTCAGCGACTACATCTCTCTAAAATTTAAACGAGGGGTTGAGAAATTAGTTGTTGTTTGACGTGTCCTAGTTGACATCAATACGGCAATTAAATATTGCACTAGAGCCTCAAATAAGGGGCTAGGAATGCCCAAGTTTTCTGCTGATCGCAGTGCTACCTAGTATTTTGCACTTATGAGTATTGGGAGCACTGTCCCCACACTAGTTAGCGGCTTTGCATAGGTCAAGCCAGAAATCGAAGGGCTCGATGATGGGCTCATTTCAACGATCTCTTTGTGCAACAGACGGAGTCAAATGGAAAGTACCAGTCTAAGAAATCTTTATTGTCTTTGGAAGTTGATCTCCAACCTCAATCCTTCTTTATTCCCCAACGGAAAGTGGATCTGCATCCCCGCTAACCGTGCCTGGTGTGGCGGCGTTATTGTGTAAGCATATATTGTGTGTCCGGCATTCCAAAAACCCTACCGGTGAGTACAGATCCCCGGATAGAGTACAACCGTTCCCGATTAGGTATCCGCTCACGCTACCCGTTGGAGATCTTTTTATTTTTCAGGACAATATACGCGTCCTAACTGCGATGGCCAAGACAGGCCTATTGATTTAATTAGCGACCGATTCCACCTACAATGGCCAGCTCTAAAACTTCATTGTGGGGCCCATACATTCATACGGAATGATATACCCCGGTAACTTCAAACGGATCCTTCTCGGACTAATAGGTGTCAACCAAGTGGCGCTTGAAGTGTACAATTTACTAGGCAAAAGGCTCAAGTATGTTACTCTTCTTCCACACAAAGAAGCCTACTATGGCTGGCCCAACCCAAATTACACCTCAAAGATCAATGAACTCTTGGCCTGAGTAATAATGCCCGAGTTGACCTACAACCTAGAGGTCAACTCGAAATTGTTTCTCAATGATACAGACTCTTCTAAGGCATGGAGAAATAAAGACAAGATCTTCCAAGACCCCCGTCTCACAATTTCTTTGAAGGTAAACCATATCCGGCACCAGATGCAAAGGAATAATACTATCACGTTTGCATTCCATTCGTCGGACTGGGTTGTTCTCACCTATTTGAATCAGGAACTCAAAGAGCCTATCGATAAGAGTACCTCATGTGAACAGGTGAAGGAATTTCTAAAATACCCATGCGATGATGAGAAGGAGAGAACATACGCAGATGATGTGTACATCAAATGCATCAGTAGCATCGATATCACCCCAAGTTTGCTTAAAATTCCACTCTCAAGTCCCTGGTGTGGTATACTTCGACTATTGCGACTACAAGACTTCAGAATATGTGCGCTTATTTCAAGGAAAGTCTCATCTTTTCACCCACTCCCCCAATCCATATAAGATGTTGTTTTTGAATGATAGAGGGGAAGACATAATTTTTAATATCACGTCCAATGAAAGAATCGTTGCTTCAGGGTTGATGAACGAGTACTTGAACAATAACAAATTGAACAACCACAAAAAGTTGCCCTTGAACCCATTAAAAGAGTTTCTCTACTTGGCAAATGTTCAAGGATTATCCATGGAAAACAAGCTATTGTATCAAAACTTCTCCGCTCTTAGAACTTTGAAACCTTCAATATTTCATTACACCCCTGGTAATATCGACCTGCAAATTCAACTCTATAAGCGTTTGAATGGACGCAGAGAGCCCAGCACTCAGGAAAGTTCGTTCTTCAGTTTTCTTTCCAGGAGTAAGCAACATGATACAAATGAGAGGAAACTTACTTCAAAATGTCCTCGATGTTCACTAACGATGACAACAAGGATAGCGAATGGCATTATGATTGGAGATTCTTCAATGGAAAGCTAGTTGATAACCAGCGTTCGAATACTATCTTGGAACGTTTCATGAGAAACTGGTTTAAATTTGCAACTAAGTACGACTTCATTCTTGGATAATGCATGACCCATTACTCAGTTGGTACTGGGCAGGACAAATGTTCCCATTTGATAATGATCTTCACATTCAGATGCCAATACAAGAGTTGATCAGACTTGGAGAAAAGTTCAACCAAACCTTAGTTGTTGAAGATCTTAACGAAGGTTATGGAAAGTATTTGATTGACGATGGAACTTACATCCACAATCGAGATGTTAGTAAGAAGAACAACCACATCGACGCTAGATTCATTGATGTAGATTCTGGTATCTATATTGACATTACTGGCCTCAGCATAAGCAAAGAAAAAACTCCAAACAGATATTTCGATAACATCAATGACAACGAAGCAGAAGGTCCAATTATGATTGCGGAATTGGACACAGAGGTTTATAACGACAGAAGACTTCACTATTATTACTTCGAAAATTTAAGTCCGTTAAAAATGTCGATGTTCAGCAGCGTACCTACATATTTGCCCAATGAAATCATCAAAAGACTCAAATTTGAATATGTATTGGGTGGCCTCGTGAACTATGAACACAAAGATTGGTATTTTGTTCCAAAATTGCATGATTGGATTCAGGAAGAAAAACTTATCGAATTAATGGACACTAATGATTACAAAGAAGGTTCTAGGGTGATGAAAGAGAAGATCATCGACTTTGCGAAGACAATTAAAGATTCTGACTTTCATAAATTGTTGGCTAAAAATGAACACTTGCAATTAGAGTATAGTCATTCAAAGCCATTATATGAGTACCATAAGAAGGAACTCGAATATTTAGTAACTTTCGATGGCTCCAAAAAAAACTGGGCTCAATGATCCACGGGTTAACAAAGTATTAAATCTTCTACAAACAAACGTTACGACGTCCTAGTCAGACAAAATGTTCGATTAGATACTCCGGGGAGAGTATCAGAGTTTGAATATGAGCATCTATTGCAAAAGTTAATGAAATCATAAATCAATTGCATGTCTTCATTTCTTCATACCCAAATGTTTGACGTTCGGTATAGTATATTGCTAACATTTGTCATAATATTGTTTATCTATCAATCTGGTAATAAAACGTTGTACATTAGTTTAAGCGAAGCGTGAAATGTAAAAACGAGTTGTATCCCGTTTCGGTATCAACTCAGTGAAGGCCGTCCTCTACTGCTGATCACAAACTCATTTTTGTTATGCTTAGCGTATCTGTGCGCAAACGCAATTGCGAAAGTGTTGGTCACAAACTTGAAAGAACCTGCAAAATCGAGAAGATTCAATCCAATCATTGCTACAAATGAGTGCTACTACGGTCACTTATCCAACTATTAAGCAGCGAAATTATGGAAGTTTTTGGAAATCACCAAAATTGATGCACAATCATTCACTTGATCGCTGCAAAAGTTATCGAAAATATTTCACTAACTATTTCAGCATCTCAAGTATTCGTCTTTCCAAGGTTTATTCAAATCATACTAAAGCTCGATTGATAAAAGTTCAGGATTTCTATAAAATCATTGGGCATTTTACATATTCAAGTATTGGTGAAAACAAAATGCTTTTGAAGAAAACAGGAAGGAAAAGTCACAACATAAGAATAGAAAATATTAACCAAAGAGATAATCGAAAATCTGATATGCCATTAGGGGTATCATCTCAGTTGAATGGAGTTGAACTGATTGTTCACCTTGAGTCCAATACGATACAAAGTATTGGAATTGAAAAATTTACTGAGCTCGATTTCGACAAACCAGAATTTGAGTTCAAAGTAGATTTAAAATATCCAGATGAATTTTTGCCTGAACTTGAGGCGGCTAGCTGTGGTAATTTCCCATTAAAAGAACCGGAAAGTTCTAAACATCTAAATTATTTTGCTTCTCTTCGGTCAATTCAAAGTCTGCTTGTCCCGAACGTCTTAAAACTAAATTTTAAGAAAACATACGAAATATTGGATGGAAAATTTGATACTTTCCAAAAGTTCAAATTTGACGAAAATTCATTTGAAGAAGTCCAGTATAATGAAGGGTCACCAATAGAAAACATATCGACCTGCTCATCGCCAGTGGATGCCATCAAAGCCCCTGTATCATTTTGGTTGGAGTTGCTGTCAGTCTCTGATAACTTAAAGGCCAATCCAGTCAAAGAAGTCCTACCCAAATCCAATGATAGCCGCGATCGGTATATTCGAATAACTGACCTTTTTGAAGAATCCTCGACTGAGGTTTATAGCCATGTCGACATAATCGCATCTCAGGAAAAAGATTCAGAAAACCACTCTGTTTGCATCAACAAATTTGGGGAATATTCCAGTCCAGGGAAATTCATTAGAAGAGGTAAAACCGAATCGAGACCATCAACTATTAGATTTAATAATTTTGCAGAAATGGTATACTTCAACAAAAATTTACCGACTTCACTCCAATTAGCCACAGATTGTCAAGCTACCATCAAAAACACAACATCTAACAGAACAGCTTTTTTTGAAAAGGTTTGTGAAGAAACAAGGAATAAAAATTTAGTGCAAGAAGAACCTCCATTTCACTGGATTGCACAGTTCAAATCGTTTCTTCTTTATCCTAGGTATCAAACCTGGCATATCTCTTCAGCTAAGAGAGCAAAATATAATCACGCATAATCGAAAGTTGTTAGGTTTGGCACAAGAACTCTGCCATTAAAATGAATACAACATTTCTTTCAATTAACCATCTCGTCAAAATGATGGCCTAATTCTCCCTGTAGAATCTCTTTCTTGATATCAACGCCGTATCGGTATCCGCTTATTTTTCGTTCTTTTGTAAGAACACGGTGACAAGGGATGAAAAGTGCAATCCTGTTAGCACCTACGCAATTTCCAATCACTCTGCTTGAGTTTGGCATCAGCAAATCACTTGCTAAACTGTAATAATCGGTCACAGTCCCCACTTTGATATCAAGTAACTTGTTCCAGACTTTGCGTTGCAAAGGAGTCCCGAATACCAATTTGAATCTCAACTTAGCTGACTCTATGGATTTCGGATCAAACATTGCCTCCTTGATGATTTCGATCGTTTCATCAATCCTACGTCTATCTTTCAATGTTGAAGTCGAAGATAACGCGTGTAGGGTAATGCTTTGTACCTTGGAAAAATCCTTTAGCATGAGTTTCTTTGCCAGCAAATCCTTAGCTTTTGACAAGGACAAATAATACACCGTACCCTCCTTGTCAATGACAACTAATGCATCGTAGGTGGGACCAGGAAGCGTTGTGTAAAACAAGTTAGTCATAATGACGCGTTTAGTTTTGATGGCAAACCAGATGTGATTAATAAGTGAAAGTTAAAAAGAAAAATACTTGCATACACTCCGCTAGGCTGCAAATTTCGAATCAATTCATAAAGTAGCAGTTATTAGTTCCTAACACCTCCCAAGATCCTGGTCCATTTTTGTTTTATCGGCTAGTGAGTTTGCAGTACGGGTGCGTGAACCATGTACTAATGTCATCTTGATCAAATATCTTTAATTTCAACTATTCTACGACTACGTCGGCTTTCTGGATGTACAAGACAGAGAAGAATTGGTATATCTCCATGTTTATTATTCTCAAAGTATTCTCTTAGTTCATTCTATCGGTTCACTAAAACGGTTCACTCAAACGGTTCGTAACTTGGTCCATGCGAGACTCGAGCAATATATTGAGCACTTTTTCAACTTGCGATTCCATTCAGCCAAAACGCTCAGAATATTACAATAATAACTTTTTCATAACTATCACTATGAGGCCGGTTATTTCTCCTTAACCGTGTGGCTTTTTGTAATAAATTTGCTCAACCTACAAGTATTTAAAGCCGGCGACAGGACCCTGTCAAACGTAGATTGTCGAATTAACAATTAGCTCATGTATTATGGTGAATTACTCCCACAATATTATAAAATTACCGCTTCGTGGTTAACTAACGACAGCACTTTCTGTCTTCTTCATCATTGCAAGTCAATGGTTCGTTGTATGAGAAAAGTAACTTACCAAAGAGAGCTCCCAATATACAACAGATTATGATGTACCCATTATAGTACATGAACAACAACATGATGATATAAGACAATCCCCACTCAACCGTGTACAACAAAGTTCTCACAAGGTGCTCAAAAGGACTTGGAAGTAAATCATTTGGTTTGCTGGAGAATAACCACTTGTGAGAAACTGCAAAAAGATAAGGATCCAAGGTCGAGCCCACTGGAGATGGCAATCTGGTCTTTGAGTCCTCAGATGTGCTGTCATTGGTTATGACTTGTCTTTGCCGCTTTCTGGCAGCAATGGCATTGTCGAACTCCCGTGAAAATCTGTGCAACCATTGAGCAGCCATCACCAAAAAGAAAACACCAAGACAAGAACCAGCAAAGGCACCCTTCGACTTCACATGCCATGACCGGGCAATGAAACACGAGTCCACCGTGTACCAGTTCCATAACATTGAAATCTTACAGGCATGTGGATCACTCATTCCTCCCATACTCATTTTGTTGAAGGAGGAGCTAGATTCGTTGCGAAATTGCGGAAGAGTGTCGTAAACCATACCAGATATATTCGAATCAGTGAATTAACGAATAATACGAGAGCCGTGAGGTTGTATTTATACAGTTATTTTCCCAACATGGACCAAGATTGAATCAAACCAGCTGATTTTGCTTTTCCTGGAAAGCGGTTCAACTTGCAGAAGTGAACTAATTTGACGACTGTTTACGGCAATTAAAAATGCTCTTAAATGGTAGTCGGTTGCAGGATCTTGGCAAATTGTTCACCATCTGATGCCTCTCAGAGTTAATTTCTATGGTCAATATAGCACGGCGGGCAGATACCAAGGTTAATCCTGTGCAAGTGCACTATTCAGGTGAGATAATTTGCTCAATATCTTTTTGACGTATTCAGCCGTTAATTAGTTTATTTACCGAAATCGGCCGATTGGTTGCAAGCTTCGAATGGCGGCGAAGTATATGTAACTATCTCACCATTTCCGCACTTGTGGCAATCCCGGAATCATGCTCTAGGTGTCAAAAGAAATCACAAATACCAAAAGTCAATTAAATTCTCACGTTTGAGACAGAGGACCCTGGATTTTCAAGGAAGTTATCGGAAAGTTCGAGCCAGATTCATGGTTACAAAATTTTCGGCAGTCTGCATTTCTTATCAAAGGAAGGATCTACATCATAATGTTCATACATAATAGTATCTCATGGACCATATGATAGTGGTTGTTAAAGAGTGTGTTTCATTAAAGTCATGATTTAGGAAATGTCCGGTGTAATTGGAGCATTAATGCGAATTCGCCAAGGTATGAGTATAAGACATCGATTTCACAGTGGGGATGAGTAGCCAGACTCTAAGACACAATCAACCACATCTAGCGTGCTTCCTGAGCATTGCCATAGTGTTAATCATAGTATTGAGTAGTGTGTCGGTCGTCGAGGCAGAGTTTGCCTATTATGTTGGGATGAGCATCCATGAAGTCGTCACATCCCATCAGTTTGGTTCGGGCACAAAGGTCCTGTTCGATGTTGATGAGCCTGCTCATGTAGGTATCAATGCCCAGAGCATGATCCAACGGACAAGGGGAAGCTGGTTTGGACTGTTGCGGTACATATCCCACGATTCGTATTCCAATGGGGTTGGGACACATCGTACAATACACCTTGAGAACCACCAACCCATTTTTGAGCCAATGAAGTTCTCCTTTCTTGTACTGGATTATTTCATCATCGAGGCCGGCACTAAGCAGTACTAGTCCCGTATGGCATTGGTTGCAGATGATACGTGCACTAGACATAGGGAGTAGGATCCATCCAACGAGACCAGGCTAGTTCGAAAAATATCTGTCGTGGCGTGGTGTGTAATCTTATATACTCATCTACAAGCTCGTATATTGTAACTCTCTCACATTACAACCAATTGAGTGTAAATAATAATTCGTAGTACCCTGTGCAAATGCTGGGACAATTTCCTCTCGATGGGTGAAGGGAAAAGCAACGAAAGTTCCCAATACAGGTTTGAGCTGGATTTTACTTCGTCAAAATCCCGGCAATAGACCAAATGGGATTCGTAGGCTTCCAGCTAAGTGCATAACCTGCACAATTAGTCCCAGTTCGTAATGCATCCCCTAAGGAGAGCATCAAATACGAGAATCCCCCACGTTATGCAACTACGTCCTGCACATGTGCCTCTGATACGAACTTTCCGGGAGATTGCATCCGGACGGTATGTGCAGGACGAACTGACGAGAGGCGAGCAACACAGAACTTCACAGCCTCTACCAAAAGGAACAGTTCTAGATTACGTCAGCAATATCATATAGCACCATATCACGTGGATATATCCAACCATGATATAACCAATAGTCATTTTTGAAAAGAAATATTCTATAGTATACTCTTCTTCCTATGCCTACTGTCCAAGACAAGGTGCGCTTGTCGCTCTCCCCATCTCATTTGGATCATTTGAATCGCACTCTTCTGCATCTCGAACCTCACGAAATCATCAGATGGGCCTATATTACTTTCCCTAGGTTGTATCAAACTACAGCCTTCGGACTCACTGGATTGGTGACAGTCGACATTATATCCGAGATTACCAAGGAGCTTGGTTTATCTCACCACATCATAGATTTGATATTTCTTGATACTTTGTACCATTTTCCACAAACGTACGACCTTGTGGCCAAGATACAAAAAAAGTACAACCCCAAAATTCACACATACACTCCACAAGGACTCAAAAGTGAGGAAGAGTTTGTTGCTAAGCATGGAGATTCTCTCTGGGAGAAGAATGATTCATTATATGACTTCTTTGTCAAGGTTGAGCCTTCGCAAAGAGCATACAGAGAGCTTAATGTTGCTGCTGTCCTTACTGGTAGAAGAAAGTCGCAAGGTGGTGCCCGTGGACAGTTACCAGTAATTGAGTACGAAGAATCATCGGGTGTTTACAAAATCAATCCTTTGTGCAATTGGGATTTCACCCAAGTGAAAAAATACATTGAAACGCATAATGTGCCTTACAACGAGCTTTTGGATTCGGGATACAAATCTATCGGAGACTGGCACTCCACAGTGGCGGTTGCTGAAGGGGAGGATGAAAGAGCGGGAAGATGGAAGGGCCAGGCAAAGACTGAGTGCGGAATTCACGTCACTTCTAAGTTTGCTCAATACCTCGAAAACACCAAAGTATGAACAATTATATAGAGCGTTAACGGTAATAGACACAATGTGCGGAATTTACACCCAATTCATCTCTGTTAAATGCGTTTTGATGCGTTTTGATGCGCTTCTCCATATAAGTGGGCTAATTTGCAACTGGTTGGGGTGAAAGTATAAGTGGAACATGCTTTCCTAATCAGGCAAGTGCGGAATACAATTCCGCGTGATAGATAAGTATATATCTGATAATCGTCCACCAAGTTGGATCGGATATCAGCGGCCATGTTACTTGAGTTTGTTCAGGATGTGGCTCTCATGGCCTTCGAGAACCAACGAGAGACCGAGATTCTCATCTTAGTAACATTCTTTACCTACTACCTTGTGCTTTATCCATTCTTCTTATCGCCTTTGCGTGATGTTCCTGGACCTTACATCAATAGAGTATCGGTGTTGACAGCACTTCATCAGCAAAGATCTCGCAATTGGATTACCTATGTCCATAAGCTCCACTTGAAATACGGCAATGTTGTTATACTTTCCCCAACTGAGGTTAGTGTTAATGGAGAACACAAGTACCTCCAAGATATCTACGTGAAGAACTTCAAGAAATCGGGATTCTACGGTCAATTTGGCAACCATGGCAAACCCAACATGTTCTCAAGTTTGGAAAACAATGCACACATGCAATACAAGAAGATATTGTCGGGTTTATACAGTAAATCTGCCGTATTTTCTCCAAAGAACTCAACCCGCAGCAACTTGGTGGTCAAGATAGGCCAATTAATGAAAGCTGTTGAAGAGAGCTCTGTTTCAGGAAGGAGACCCGACTACATCAATGCCAAGTCTGTTCATAATGAGCATGGTAAGGGTCATAAGGACCAGGATGGAAAATGGTTCAATAAATCCAAACGCACCAAAAACTTAGGTATTGATGTATACTCATTATTTGCCTCTCTTGCGATGGATGTGGTGTCTGCATTCGAGTTGGGCATTGAAAATGGTACTGATTTACTTTTGAGTCCAGAAAAGAGACATATCATCGTCACACATAGACAAGTTGCACTGATGGGTTTCTGGACCACATTGATGCCTAAATTGTGGGACTGGGCAGCTGGTGCTAAAATTTTGGAAGCTGCAAGAAAGGTTGAAAAATGGCAGTTGGGGATTTATTCTAATGCAGAAGAAAACGTTCCTTCTTTCGATGCTAACACAAATATGACTACATTGGAAACTTTAAAAAAGAATGGCTTTCGTGAAAATGCTGCTTATTCATTAATTTCTGATAACATCTTTGCTGGTCATGAGACCACAGCTATTCAGCTTTCCTATTTAACATATGAATTGTCTAGACCAATTAACTGGCACAAGCAAGAAAGGTTAATAAAAGAACTTAGGGATACTTTTGGATCTCCACCATCACGCGACAGTTTGATTGACAACTTAGAGATGGTAGATGCATTGCCATACTTGACTGCATTACTTGATGAAAATTCAAGAGTACACACTTCAATTCCAGGAGCTGAACCTCGAATCGTCGATAGACCTTACCTGATTTCAGTTAATAATAAATCCATAAAGCTTCCTCTTGGTACCACTATTTCTTGTCAGCCATATTCAGTCCATCGTCAATCAGATGTTTTCCCGGACCCATACAGATTTATTCCTGAAAGATGGCTCAGGTTTGACAATGAAAGTGAAGAAGACTTCTACCAGCGTATCAAGAGGCAAAATAAATTCATGATGCCCTTCGGGAAGGGTATCAGAATGTGTTTGGGTATGAACATTGCCATGATTGAAATGAAAATGGCAATCGCCAACTTATACTGGCATTATGGGTCTAAGATTTGTGAATCATGGTGCACTATCACCAAGTACGTAGAGGGCGAAACTAAGGCTAATGTTATTCAAATGGGTGAGTCTTTCCAGGCCAAAAACTCCAGTGATGAAGAAAAGATGGTCATGTTAGACACCTACACCACCCGCCCATTGAACGATGAATGTTGGTTGGAATGGTATGATCATGCAGACATGTAGTATCAGCTTTGATACATTCAATGTCTCGATTTCCAGATACGAAGGCTACAATACCATTGATTCGTCTACCCATGCCTTTCTGAGATTGCAGCCAAAATCGCTGTTTTACCAAATTTGCTTTCGTACTAAGACTGGTTCTAAATACTTAATTCAATGAAGATCTCTTATCTTCCAACAACTGGTAGTATACAGTTCTTAACTGTTGCACAGCGCCACAAATCCACAGATAATCCAAGTTCTAAGCATCTCCTAAAGCGGGTTAGGGCTTAGAATGCACGACATTTTGTGCCAGTTTCGGTGCCGCACACGACATACAATTAAGGGGGTGTTTCGGAGATGACCCCCGTGGTGCAGTATTGTGGAACTCGCCAACCTCCTATTGTTCCATTCCGGCCATACTAAATAAAACTATATGTGCAGATGGGCCAATTCTGTGCAGACAGGTTTGCAGTTATGGACTAAGGGTCCTTCTGTAAGAACAAGCAAGATGGTGAAGGTTAAGGCCATGATATTTTAATATTGTAGAGACGTTTGAAACAACAAACGTCCTTTCTATGTCGCAGAGTGCTACTGATAACGAGTCCCTTGAATTTCAAGTTATGAATCGTTCTCCTGAAAGTAGAGACTTCAATCATAGTTTCGTATGATACCACGTCTTGAGTTATCTAATGGCTTCACCGGAACACCGGATGGTGCCGCTGCCCATTCCTCGGCACTTGTTCCACTGAAAGAGCTTAGTCACGGTTTTGTAAGCATTTGTGCTAAGTCTACCACGGGATAAGCCTGCAAGTTTAGGGCTCTCAGCAAACCGTGGTCCAACCCCCGTAGAACCCAGTCGATCCGACACGTATTGTCTATACAAAAGCGCTTCAATATTCGGTTCCATTTTCTTCTATACCGTCTGATCGAAACAGTACTTCGCGGCGATCATTCGGATATTGCGGACCTTCAATTCTTTGTTACCCTGAATCCTCCACTACCTGTCTGCGCTATATTTCATCTACCATCATTCGGGTAATTTTAGCACACCGTACTCCTAGTGCCTGGCATTTCAACTTCTCGGATCATATAAAACCAGAGGTCATTGCACTTTTTAGCATATCCAAGCCATTCACTAATCTTCGTTTAGTCAAGTGTCGTTCCCTCAACCGCTATTGCTACCTAACCTAGCATCAACTAGGTCACACAAGGTCAATCAGACCATCAATCTTCCTTACGCCTTCAAGCACACTATCTCTTAGATGCTTCCATTCGCCGTTCCTTACCCTCCAGAGCAGGTTGGTTACTGGGGAAAGCCTACCTCAACTATTGACTGGTGTGAAGAGAATTACGTTGTTTCCTATTATGTGGCTGAAGCCCTTAACACCAGCACCAACGCTGTGTTCATGGCATTGGCTTCGTTCTACATCTACCAAACCTACGTGAACAAGCTTGAAACTAGATTCATACTTACCGGGCTCCTTTTTCTTTTGGTGGGAATTGGTCTGTGGTTGTTCCATATGACCTTGCGGTATGAGTATCAGTTGTTAGATGAGTTGCCCATGATTTATGCTACATGCATTCCTTGCTGGTCAATATTCAGCGAAGGTAGGTCAAAAAAGTATTCCATCTGGATGGGAGTTGCTATTTTCACCGGTGCTGCATCGCTAACAGCCTTCTACTTACACAATAAGAACCCAACATTCCACCAGGTAGCATATGGACTTTTGAATTTTGCTATCATCTACAAGGCCAGCAAACTCACCAAAAAACATGTGAGGGATGATGTCGCAAGGCATGATTTATTTAGATGCACCATTCTCGGAGTTGGATACTTTGGATTGGGTTACATTTTGTGGAATATGGATATTCACTTCTGCTCCTATGTTAGAGGCATTAGAAGAACTATCGGAATGCCATACGGTTTTATTCTCGAAGGACATGGATGGTGGCACATTTTTACAGGTACAGGTGTCTATTTCTGTGTGATTTATTTGGAATTCTTACGAACATTTTTGAATGGAACTGACCAATTTTATGAGTTTACAACTGTTTATGGGCTTCCCATAGTTAAATTGGTGGACAAAAATGGATTATTAAGGCATCAAGCAGTAAAGCATTTAGCTGAATTGGATGAAAATTTCAGTCAGTGATAAGATTAGAAAGTCAATATTATGGTCGTATAAGGAGGTGATGAGAGTTCGATGATTCCAAGTACTAGATAAGTCTCTTTTGTAGATTCCTTTATAACATAGTTAATACTTCATTAATTAGCTTGTCCTCTTTGATAATAGAACTAAATTTTCCTTGCACTAAGGACTTCAACTTTTCAATGCACTCTTCACTATTGAGTTTGATTTTTTGTTCATTGTCGTCGTAACATTCTGTCTTCCACTGTTTTAAGATTGATTTTAGGTTTTCAACTCCTTTTGAAATTTCCTCTGAAGAGCATTTGGTTTTTTTGTTTTGAATAAACCTGTCCTCTTCATTAGTATTTGAATTTTGAAGTTCAGACGCCTTTCTTTTAGCCATGTTAATAATCTTAGTAGGAAAGTTCACCAATTCTGCAACATGAATACCAAATGATTTGTCGGAAACACCAGGTTGAACTTTATACATCAATGTTATGTCATCTTCTACTGATTCACTTCCTTTTTCAACGTGAGCAACGACATGTAAGTTTGCCACCTTATCTTCATATTTAGAGGATAATTGAGTAAGTTCGTGGAAGTGGGTTGCAAATAATGTGAAGCAATTCTTTTGGGTAATTAAATGCTCCAGAATAGACCATGCTAAGCCAAATCCATCATAAGTAGATGTTCCTCTACCCAATTCATCAATTATGACCAAGGAATTATGAGTCAGGGTTGCCAAAATTGAAGATGTTTCTAACATTTCAATCATGAAAGTAGATAACCCTTTTAATTGGGAGTCTCCAGCACCAATTCTTGATAAGATAGCATCAAAAATAGGCAATTCGGGAGTCTCGTCATCTTCTTCTACCGGAATGAATGAACCAATCTGAGCCAATAAAGCAATTACTCCAATCTGTCTGATGTAAGTAGATTTTCCTCCCATGTTTGGACCTGTTATAATTGCAAATGCATTACCCTTATCATCTGCTGAATTTGAAAGATAAGCATCGTTCGCTATGAAGTTAACATCATCCTGAACTTCAAGAATTGGATGCCTGGAGTTTTTAAGTTGAATCTTTCTATTCCTAAATTCTGGGCAATCGCTACTCTGACTCAATGGATGTAATTTTGGTCTCGCAAACTGAGTAGGAGCGAATATAGCGACATTTGATAGACTAGTCAAGACGTCAAGATGTGCCAAAGATAATGAGAGATTGATCAATACTTGATTATATGTTAAAGTGATCGATAAAATTTCTTTGATCAACTCTCTTTGTTTGTGATTGTACTCGTTGGATGCATCAGTGTACTCTTCTGATAATTTCACCAAGTTGGAAGTAGTGAAGTAAACACCAGCCTTGACTGTCTGCAATTGTTTGTATTTATTGCCAGTATTTCTTAACACCACCGAGTCATTTCTAGTCACTCTGAAACACCAACCATGTTGCAAATGTTTCTCAAGTTTCAATTTTTTGTCTAAATCAATATTGAGATCGTCAGCAACTTCTTGGTGGATATTTTTAATCTCGCTCAAGCTAGATTGTAATTTATTGTTGGTTTCAATCAATGACTCGTCAAACTCAGGTTTGATGTTAAAGTCATTGTTGAGTAGATCTTGAGTGGAGGGCGAATCCAATGGTGACAAGTCAATTGTAGTCTCAATGAGTTCCTTAAATTTCAAGAGAGACGAATAACTTTCTGTAACGGGTTTCAACCAATACTCGTCTATGAGTTTTGCAACTTTAACAGAGTCTCCACTATTGTCGTCAGAATCCTTCAAATCATCCATTGCTAACTTCAAGCATTCGAATAAACTTGGAATGATAAGCACAAGTTGATACAATCTGATCACATCTTCCAATTTCTTGTTTTCGTTGGTAATTGACTTATTGATACCATTGGAAATCTTTTTGATCAATCTCTTCACGTCGGGCACCTGTGGAAGCCAGTCTTGTGTTAAGTACACTCTTAAACTAGTATCGGTGACTAAGTGTTGAACCAACTCTTGTCTCTCTTCAATCTTAGTTAAACTGGTCAATGGCTGCTTTAACCATTGTGACAACAATCTAGAACCTGCTGTAGTTTTGCATTTGTTCAAAAGTTCAAAAATGGAACTAATGCTATTTGTAGCGGAATACGAGGAAGATTGCATTGCTCCAACATTAGTGGGGAAAATATTTAAAGCCTTAATGGTTGATGAATCGAGCTTCATGTAGGAGGTTAGGTTATAATGCTCAATAGTAAATGCAGCTGCGGCATCACTATGCAAAAGTTCCAAGTAGTTGATCAATGCGTTACAACATGACAAAGATAAGACATGATCAACGGTATTTATGCCTTTTGCTGCCAAGATCAATTCAATGTTGGATTCTTCGCCCTCTTTCTGATTATCACCAACAACTATTTTGGATAAATCTTGTTCAATGTCTTTACATGAAAAGTGTGAAGGCTTAACGGTACTAATTACAATACCCCCGATCTTGTTCAACACTTGGAATAACTTGGTAGCTTCATTGTCCGATTCACCAGGAACGAGATTTGAGGGCAACAAGATTTCCTTTACTCCAATTTGTAAGATCAAGCTTTCGAGGTTGGAATACAAATCGTTGTCCTCAAATTCAGACAAATGAATCTTCGAATCCGAATTATCCACACAGCACATTCCAATCTTCTTACTATTGCCAGACTGTTGAAACTTGATTGCACCGATAATGGGACTAGAGCAGTCCTGAAACATACCTTCCAAATTGACACTGTATTCGTTGGAAAGAGCCTCAAGATTACCTGGTGTTCCAAGGCAGATGAGTTCGAATGTCTTGTTGTGGTATATCTCCACTTTGAGATGTCTTTCGATGATGCAGAACCGCAACACATTATTGGTGAAGACCTGGGGCGAGATGGTCACATATCTATTCTTGTTGCCCTGGTTGTACTTGATGACCGATTGAGTCTTGTAGATGTTTTCCGCAATGAGGTCTGCGTCCTGGTCTAACACGGTGAAGTAGTCCTTGTTGTTGTGGTCAATGATACGGATTGTGGACGCATCTTTCGGAGGAAGGTTGGCGTATTTTCGATAGAACAGTCTTTCGTCCACGTTATCCATGAACTTGAGGTCTGGCCTGGTACTTGACATGACAGAAGAGAGATGAAAGATGAATAGTAACTATTCTTCCCTGATCAATACGCGTACGCGTAAATGGGAGAGAACTGCATGTACTGCGCGACTGCATTGTATTATTGAGTTGTATTATTGAGTGTACTACGTGTTGCATTACTGAGTGTACTGCATTTCTGTGTACTGCATTCCGCGCGCAACTCCAAAAATGTTTGTGTCGCCTAACACAGTAACCTTGGTAACAGCCTGTCACAGTCGCGCTCATGATCTGGAGGAGACGCCATACTTGCTCGACAGCTAATTGTGGAAAACCAGAGAATTACGTCAAGTCAATTTCTCTCAATTTATTGCAATTCTACTTGCAATATGTCGGAGTTCGTTCATTCAAAACTAGTAGTTGTACTTCTGGTCACGGTAGTCGAATGGAGGCTGGGAGTCTGGGTGCCATTCCTCTTGTCCACCGTAGTGCTGGTCGTAGTTGCGTTCGACATGTTCACGGGCCTGTCTCTTGGCCTCGTTTCTGTCCAAGTAGTCCAAGCCCTTGGTCTCGAAGAGCTTGTCAACTTCACCACCTGCAATGCCTGCCAAAAGCTCCTTTGCGAAGGCGTGGCTAACGGGCTTACCTTCTCTTCTTTGTCTGTCCTCAAAAAGCTTGGCGGCTTCAAAAGAGGCTGCACCTGCAAGCAATTCATGAGAGAACTTGGCATGGTGACTTTGGCCGTAGACTTGCTCGTGGCTTTCTTCGTGGAATCCGAACATTATTGGTTTTTTTTTGTTGTGTGGTGGGAACAGAAAAGTGGACACTGTACCAATTTATATAGTTCGAACGGCGGGCGTCGAACGTCGAGGATGCCCCAATAAAGGGGGACCTGCATGGCTGCGGTGGGGAGCCTAATATTAGAAGTTCCGCACTTCATGTGACGAATATACGTCGGGTTTAGTCAACATAGATCGCACCTGCCGGAAACGGACCGAAGGTTGGATTCTATTGGATCATGATGTGGTGCCTGTCGTCACGATCCCCGCGCCTCAACACTGCCCACATGTGCAGACTCGAGGTCATTCGAGCGGTTGCAAGGCGCATGCTATGCTTCATCCCTGTGGTTTCGAGATTACGTCACTGCCAATGTGCTGTCACTGCAGAATACGATTGGTTAATCTGGGTATACGTCGATCGAGTGTGGTCCATGTGTTCACACAGGGCAAGAGAGTGCGGGGACAAAACCAATCTGTGACAAGGGGAGGGACCATGCACGACTTCTCGCCCCTTAATTCCAACTTGAGCGTATTCTATTCCAATATTTTTATCGTTTAAGAAGGTCCTTTTTCGGCGCAGCATCGGTTACGTAAGACTAAAGCCAATTGCATATCTGCGCCAACATGAGGGTGCCATTGGCATATTCCTGGTTCAATATCAAGGTAGCACTTAGATACCGCGTCTAGTGTCTTGCACAAGCGTTCCAATCCACACTTTGGATGTGTGATGGGAGATAAAGTGGCTTGAAATCAATAAAGTATCGGATCACCTCGTTCTGACGTATACGATACTACAACGCCTCAAACGCGTTTATTCAAATTCAATTGAGATGTCGATATGACACCCTGGGAGATATCCCTTGATGACGTAGACGCACCTGTGATCATGGTGAAACAATCTGATGTCACAGGTGGATAAGAAATTTCATGGTGAGTCCTCTCCACTCATCGGATTGCATCTAAAAGTGTTTCAACCTCAATAGATCTGAGCATTTTTAATCTGGTTAGTCTGTTTTGACAAGTAACCGCCTCTTAGTAGTTATTGCTCTAGATTGTTAGCCTGGTTTGTCCAGGTGATCAACCGACCTTGGTTTGGTGAGTACGCTGACCTGTACCTTAGATCCAATCTATCATACTAACAGTTTGGGCAAAGTCATATAGCAACTCTCATTAAATAAAGTATGTATGTTATAACATCGATGATGGTTACTGTGGCTATTAGTCCGTGTTGGAAGATAGTTTGCAATTGATGAAGACAGCACGTTCAACTAATCATGAATTTAATCTCTGGTTTTCTTCATTGTTTTAGATTTTTGCATATTTTATTATATTGACTAACATTTATTCACCCAACATAATTTAATTCAATTTCCTTCTATACCGACAAACGCAATTGCAAACCATTGAATCTTTGACCGCTCTACGAAGAGAACGTTTTTTTTAATCTCTTTCTCGACTCTAGTTCATTAAACTCATAATGTCCTGCACACAGAGATATGCTAATTGAACAGAGTCAGACTCATCACAAGATAAAAGACATAAGTCTTCCGTTTGATACTTCATCATCGTTTCTGTATAATAACTACAATGAGTTTGCAATCATTACACTCCACAGACCTTAATGGTATCTTGCCCTTAGTTGCAAGAGGTAAAGTTAGAGACATTTATGCGGTTGACGACAACACGTTGTTGTTCGTTGCAACTGATAGAATATCTGCCTACGATGTGATTATGGAAAACGATATCCCTGACAAGGGAAAGATCTTGACCAAATTGTCTGAGTTTTGGTTCAGCTTCTTATCCACAAGTATTCCCAATCATCTTATTGTGGCCAATAATACCGATGATGAGCTTTTCTCAAGGTTGCCAAAAGAGTTATCAGAACCTAAGTATAACCAACAATTGTCAGGCAGATCCTTGTTGGTGAGAAAACTCAAGTTGATTCCTTTGGAGGTGATTGTCAGAGGTTACATAACTGGCTCAGCTTGGAAGGAGTACAAGAAATCAGGCACTGTTCATGGATTGAAGGTCGAGGAAGGCTTGCAAGAATCTCAAGAATTTGCCACTCCAATTTTCACCCCTTCAACCAAAGCGGAACAAGGTGAACACGATGAGAACATCTCTCCTCAACAAGCAGCTGCTATAGTGGGAAAAGAGTTGTGCGACAAGTTAGCGATCAAGGCTATTGAATTATATTCTAAAGCCAAAGATTACGCCAAGTCCAAAGGCATCATCATTGCAGACACCAAGTTTGAATTTGGCTTGGACAAAGACGATAACATTGTCTTGGTGGATGAAGTTTTGACCCCAGATTCCTCGAGATTTTGGGATGCGTCCACTTACGCTATTGGGAAGTCCCAGGAATCATACGACAAGCAGTTTTTAAGAGACTGGTTGACATCTAACGGAATTGCAGGCAAGGAAGGAGTTTCCATGGATAAAGAAATCATCACTCAATCAAAGGAGAAGTACATCGAGGCCTACCAGGGTTTAACTGGTGATGCATGGAGTTAGGTAGCCTATGTACAGTACTTTTACTAATGCCGAGATTCCATGGATAAAGAACTTGTCACCAAGTCAGAAAAAAAAAACTAGATCGAGGCCACAAGAGCCGTTGTAGAAAGAGGATTACATCCTTTTGTACTGTAGCCTTATTCAGTACCTCAACGTTTTTCCTGAATAGGAATGTCTCCAACTATGCATTTGACGTATATGCAAGGACAATGCATAGCCGAAGCTTTGAGCAATTATTTGTATGTTCCAATTAATGTAGAAGCAAGCGTCGGAGTTGTGCATAGACTTCACTTGATAGGCCAATGATGGTTTGGATCTTAGTGAAGTCGTATGGGGAATGTGGGGGAGAGCGGGGTTGTTGTGGCGCATTCCATGCATTTTACCGGAATGTAACCTAGATACAATAATGACTCTGTCCCGCATGGAAGCGCTCGCAACCCCGAAAAATATCGGTTCGATTCAGGTACTGCACTATGCGATTAGATAAGAGAACTGAAAACATGTTCCATAGAGGTAATATAGACACAATTATTTACTGAACACTGGAATTAGCTGTAATTTTCGAAGTAATTGAGTGTAGTAATTGAACTTGAATTTGGGCTGCCGGCAGTGGACTCAAGTAGGTGGTTGGTCTGTAGATGATCTATTTTAACAATCTCCATCTGTTGGGTATCGAAAACCATTTTGTTTAGCAAATCAATGAAATCCACTATTGATTGTGGGAATTCGTCATGTTCCACAGAAGGTGGTGGGATGATGGGATTGAGTGATGGTTGCATTCCAATCAGAATACAAGTACTTCTTTCTGTCAAGAGGAGCAAATAGTATATCTTGGATAATCTGTGGGCCTCTTGTGGACTATTTGAAAGGTAGGTCAATGGAAGATCCATTCCTAGCCGATGTATCAACAAAATGGCTTCTTGTAGATAAATATATGTCGATGATTCATTGGATTTTGCCGAGTATACATACATAAAGTATGATGTCAATAAAGAATCAGTTGTCGGGGTCAAATGATGGGCATATAAGTCTCTTATCCTTAGAGCTTTTTGAGAAAACTCCTCTGCAGAAAGATATGGTGTCTCACCTACAAAGGGGTTCAGCAATGATTGAACGTGTTCTGTTATTACTGCACTTATGGAGAGTGCTAATGCATAGCTTAATGAATCCTCATAGGAAAGAGAAGAAGAATTTAAATCTATCTTTTCTAATCTTTGAATCAAGTTTGAGATCGAAATCACTGGCCATATTCCGTAGAACCACCTTTGATATGCATAGAGACACCAGTTTAGATTGGATATTTCGTTCGAGGTGACAAGCGGAATACTAGGGATGCTGAAGGGGTCCAGCAAGACATTAGGAATGATCGGGTCATGGCCTATCGAAGTTTCCGTGCCAATTGAAAATGACGATTCAGATGAAAATGACCAGCTTTTGGGTTTTGATTCTTTCTTTGCAACATTTTCCTTTGATTTATTAGTCTTGGGACCACATTTCTTCCTTATTCTGTTACTGGTGCAAGGAATATTGTTTGAAATGCATCTGATGCAGGGTCTAACTTCGCAACAACGAACTTTTCTAAGAGCACAATTATCACAAGGTCGAGTGTATTTTCTTCTTTTCTTTCTTGTTTTTACTGGAGGGGTGTTCATTAGATCGGGGTTTTGGGGTTGTAATTCTTGTATTGAGTTAATCGACGTTTGTTCCATGTTTAAGTAGAGTTTATTTGGTTGCAAAGGGCAAAGTTATAAGCTGTGTATGTATAAATATTGTCAATGAATGTTAGCACTTGATAGAAGTGGTGAGGTAGATCATAATCTTATCGCTCTTGATGTCGAGATTACGGTCTATATAAATCTTCGAGAATATGTCATAAAAAGAAATTGACATTACGACGTGGGGTACTGACCGAACTTCGGCTGCTAACGCTTTGTCCTAATTTGTTTTGTTCACTCATTTTGGCGTTCTAGGAGGCATAAGATTCAAAAAAATATTGATCAAACACGGTTAGAGTCTATTTTTACAAGAGTCATGGGAAGGTGACTCCGCAGTTCCATCAAAGTCGGCAGTCATGAGCCCCGTTTCGGGTAAAGGCATCGAGAGTCGTTATGTCAAATGGAACGCTCAATCAATTGTGATAGCATTATTGCAGAAATAAGCGAATTTGTTGTTAGAAGCGAGGATTTTGTTGACTGAATTAAAAGAATATATCATTGGGAATCAGTTACTACTCGAGTGGTCCTGCCGAAAGTTTCTCTTAGGGTTCTTTTAGATGCAAAGGACCTTCATTGCCGCATCTTTCTTCAACGTTCCAATAAAATGGAATTACCGTTAATGCATATGTGCATTCAAGGTTATTGTTTTCAAGCGTTTGTGTCATTTCATGCGCATCCTGCACTCACGCCATAAGGCGTTGGGATGCCTTGATCGACAAGATGAAGCCGAAGCCCGCTCACTTTCAATCTAATGTACAGGAGATATGCACCTTTACTAAGGGTCTAGGATTGGGGGACAACCAAAGGCCGTCACTCCGAGTTGCCTAAAAATGTATTCTCAAGCAAAAGACGGGGTCCAAACTATTAGTCGAGAGCATCTTTGTGCGGGATGTTCTTTCCCTGTAGACTTCGATAAGGTTGTAATCAACGAGTTTAAAGTTGCTTGCAAGCTATTGAGCATGCCCGTTCCTTTCATCCTTCTCACACCGTTCTTAGAAATGACCCTCATAGTTACGCCTTCCCAGGACCCCTTCAGGCTTTTGCTGTATTGGGTAGACTAAGACCTGAATTTTTATTTTTTGCCATTCCTTCATATTGTGGTGGAACTGAGTAGAGAGGGGTCGGCTACTACATCTCGCTCAGAGATGACTAGTAATAATATTTGAGCCAATAATGTTATAAGTCTCGTTCTCTAGTTGGATCGACTGCCGATAATTTAGGGAAATAATTAGCTATCGGATTCAAGTACCCCAAGTATGGATATACCCCACTTCCTTACGTTACAGTAGAATCGCAAACTCACAAGCTGTATTGCATGGTTTGGAGGGGGCAGCAGATCACATCTTTGTCCTATTGACGGTTGGAATGCGGATACAGACACACATCCATGACCCCTTATATCCATCTTACCACCGTAAATAGAGTATCCTTACCGGGTTGACTCGGCAGTCTGACCGTGTTACCCAACCATTAAACTGCAAGTAGAACTTGTTGAAAATTGTACTTTTTTGTGCAACCAAAGTTGTGAATGTTGGGGTGGTATGCTATAATTTCACTGATCTTATTCCGATGATGTTCACATCCTCGTATTTGAAGTATGGGTTTACTATGGGAATGTGACCAAACTTGTATTTACATGAGGTTCAGATAACAGTTTAAGTCCGTACGGCGATGT
Organism: Suhomyces kunorum; assembly: GCA_030561465.1. Lineage (NCBI taxonomy): Eukaryota > Fungi > Ascomycota > Pichiomycetes > Serinales > Debaryomycetaceae > Suhomyces > Suhomyces kunorum. The sequence continues at coordinate 401 of JAKTXF010000009.1, read as the reverse complement.
TAATAACGGATATGCTCGATACTTGCTTAACGGCTCACCATTTATTGTCTGAAAGCTTAACCAAAAGGGAGAATGTGGAGCTAAGAGAAAAATGCTCTGGTTAGGAACTTGGGTTATCATCCTAGAATTTAGTATTGATGCCATATCAAGTCTTGAAGCAAACATACGCTGCCTAGATGGGAACTTTGGGTACGAGTTTAACCCTTGTTCAGGTAAGCTGCCCTGTTCAAAAGACATCTGCGCTGGCAAACGTTCCCTTTCGGATTTAGTTCTATACAAATTGCGCTGGCAGACATCCCCTACTTGTCCAGAACAAGCTTTCCAGAGTATTGCAGTATGGGTTTTCCAGAGTATTGCAGTATGGGTTTTCCAGAGTATTGCAGTATGGGTTTTCCAGAGTA